>CM055902.1:53387713-53987713 GCA_029582155.1 Panopea generosa
TCATTACAGCAATATCAGTAGTAGTAGTAGTAGTAGTAGTAGTTGTAGTTGTAGAAGTAGTAGAAGTAGTAGTAGTAGTAGTAGTAGTAGTAGTAGAAGTAGTAGTAATTGTAGTAGTAGTAGTAGTAGTAGTTATAGTAGCAGTAGTAGCTGTAGTAGTAGTAGTAATAGTTGTAGCAGCAGCAGTAGTAGTAGTAGCAGTAGTAGTGGTAGCATTAGTAGTAGGTACAAAAGAGATCATCGTTTAAATAATTAACACATATATCGGCTTTAAGTTGCTGTGATTATTCTTAGCGAGGGTGTTGAATCGTTATGTACCGTTCACAGAATGAAAATTAATTTGGTACTGTTGGAAGTTTCAAAAGATATTTGCGGTAGATTAACGAATATTGATATCAAGTTTATTCCAAAGTTTACATTTTATAGTTGTATATGAAATACGTGAAACACAACAATATGAAACAATAAATAATATAGTTGAGACAAAATGGGAAGGAGTTTTAAACGAAAATGAATGTTTTATTCCAGCGATATAAAAAAAACAATAACAGTCTTAGCTATGACGGTACTTCCACGGAATTCTACAAACTTTACTTAATTAATTATTTAAGCTACACATTGCAAACATAAGACATAGCCGACAGAGTTACAAAACCAAAGTGTTTTATTCCAAAGCCAGAAAAATATTATGATGAGCCAAGCACGAACTGGATTTATAAAATGTCGATAATTTTATATAGTGGAAAATATTTAAGTATTTTATAAAGATTTAGATTTTATAGTTGTTAATTATATACCTTCTATTCTATTTTTCTCCGATTTTGGAAAAAAAAAGCCTTTGCTAGTTTAAACCATGAGTTTATGTTTGAAATTCATTGTTTAACATCGAACTTCGGAGATTTAATCAACAGTTTTGGTCGTAACATTTTTATACAATTTAAATAGTCACGTATCTTTTGATCTTTTAACTGTTACCTTTGGTGTAAATGAAAAATGTAAAGAAAATGCGCTTATCGATTTAGTTTTATCTTCAAAAGCAAATACGTTAATACAACCCCATGTTTAAATGCGTTCAATTTAAAAAAAAACACATCGCTCATAATAAACATGTATTGGATTGAGCTATATTAACAATTAATTATAACTATTCGGTACCCCACTTGGTTACTTAATACCTTACCCGTGTTAAAGGTGCATCTCTTTAGTTTATTTGATCACGTAATTACAAAAACAAAGTAGCGTATTGTATTCTTCTAGATGTGTTGGGTTTATCATTAATCTAAGCCAGTTCAGGCTAGATAAAAGATAAAGTTGTATCTATAAGTAGGTGATCTATAAATACAGATACTATTTAGCTTTGTGTACACATTAACCTAAAAAGGTGACACTGAATATTTTTCTCAAATAATTATACCGTGAACCCCGACTTCAAATCATAGACCCTTTGAATTTGTCATAATTTACGATCAAATGTGATTGTTCAATAATGTGCATACATTTTTTAAAACTAAGGCATGCTCTATATCGCAACTACAGCCAGCGATGGCCACTATCGAGACTACGTATCAAACTGGAATGTAAACTGATATGCACATGTGAATTATGTTATATATATCATTAATAAACATTACATTGTTTACTTTGGCCAATTAATTTAGGAATTCAAATTGTAAAACACTTTGTCACATTTAAAGTTTGGAAAATGCACCTCCCATCTCAAACCCCTCCACTTATTTTCGATTTCTAGTAAAATGAAATGGGCCCCCCAATCCCCATTTTTTTAAAAAAAAAAAACAGTTTTTTTCGTATTGGTCAGATTTATATTTTGAATGGAGTTTAACGCTATTTTAAACATATTCCAGGCTATGTATGGTATATCCAGATTTATTGGTGAAAGATGACCTCACTTCATGTTTTTTTTTGAGCGAGCGGGACTCGAACCAACGATCATAGCGGCGTAAGTGATCTTGAGACGGCGACTTAGACGTCTCGGCCACGGAAGAACCAAATACACATTAAATGTACTACAGTGTTTACGAGACAAAATCATAAATAAAGGGTCATAACTTTCTCCATTCTTCTCTGATGGATACAACGCGTTGTAAATTCCGATTCCATGACAATGTGAAATCAACAAGTGATGTTTTAACCAACCTATTTATATCGTCATATCTTGAGGTTCTTGATCCGACACAGTCTGTCAAACCGGCAGATACTCAAGAACACGAGTAGAGAGACATGACCGGTTTTGTTATTCTAGCAATATAGTAGACGACTTTCCCTTTATTTTATTTTTGTTCTGCATATAATGACACGAGAAACAAATATATACGTAATTTGTATATCCGTCACCGAAGTACGTTGCACTATTTCAGTCAACTAATAAACCTGAATTTGTTAATTTAAATCTATTGTGGAAACTTGTACTACAATACGAAGCACTTCCTATACTATAGTCATGCAATAAAAACGATATATTTTTTCTGCCGACAAGGCAATACTTTATTATACATTTATACCGATAAACTGATACTTCGAGGCTCACCCTCACACCTAATAAAATACTTTATAATGTAATCATACATAATGGATTGTTTGATAACTGACATGTGAATATTTGTTGTATATGTTTGTTTAGTAACATGAAACTGTAACTTTTGAAGTTAATAAAATATTCTTCTTCTTCTTCTTCTTCTTCTTCTTCATCTTCTTCTTCTTCTTAATTTAAGGAGATCAAATTGCGATTGACTTATCCTCAATGTCTAATTTGGATCAACATTACATGTACGGTCTATATATGTAATTCACTGTAACTGTAATTAAGGCAGGTAGGGGTAAAGCTTATAAAGACATATGAAGAAGGATTCTCTTTTGAAAAAAGAAATCGATTTAAAATATCGTTTTTTTGCTGAAATACTAGTTTTTTGTTTATATTCATTATGTGTGTATATGTTCAACATTTGTTGTTTAAACCCGCGTTTAAATCAACCCCGTCATAATGTTTAGATGAATAGGTAACACAATTAGTGTATCATCTGTATAAAAGTCTTATCACAGGAAATAAAGTATTATTAAGTAATTTAAAAATGTTAAAATAATCAATTTTGACCACAAGGAAACGCGAAAAAACGTCCAATAATAAGTACCGCTAGGGGCGCTGTTAACGAGAAACTGCGGTACAATATTACAAAGAAAGGCTAAAACGAAAGCCGAGACTTCATGAAATTTTGATAATTTCCACCAGATGTCAAAAAAACCTATAGAAACACCACGAACTACCTTAAAGTAAACAGTCGGGAGATTATACTATACATATTATTAATTGAATTAGGTACTTTGTTTAAAATATCAGTTTATTATTACGCGTTGTAATGTATTACCAGTGCAATTGACGTTTTGTTAAATCAAGAAGAGGGTGTAATTTTGGTAGGAAAACAATAAAATGGCAACAGATCTGCTGTAATAGTAAGTTTAGAACTGTCAACAGTAAAGATTGTAAGAAAGCACCCGTTTCCAAACATCGCGTAAGATTTTTTAATGATTACAAGGATATGTATATATACACTAAATGAAACATCTACTGATAAAAAACAACGGCTCGTTCTCGTTTTTATTCAGTTTACATATATTATAATTTCCAAATACTATTTAATAGTTGTTTTATGAAATGTCCAGTTAAGTCATTTAATACATGTTTTCTTTTGCTTTTTCAATAATGCTTTGTGATATTTTTAAAGGAACTGCTTGATTTTATATGTTTTGTGTTAAATTGCTAATCTTTATTGAGTATGTATTGTTTATATTATTTTTATGCCCCACAATTGGGTGACATGTACTAATAGCAGTGTTTATAAATATATGAAATAACAATGAATAAATGATCGCGTATTGGACACAAGAGCAATAATGTGCTATTACAGTGAACATACCTGGGCCACATCCTCAGTGACAATGAATACATAATCGAATATCAAATAAAAGTGTAATACATTAAAATATGATGCCTCATTCACTGCTGAACTGATGTGACATTGTGACAATAACTTAAGAGGCACGTATTGCACACAGTTTAATTATAAAACCTGATTCAGAGTTGAACTGATTTGCCATTCAGTTACAATAAATAAAGTAGCTAGTATTGGAATGGCATAATAAAACAATAAAGTGTGATATTTTGTTGTTATGAATAAAGAAAGAAGCTTGATTTAAAGTTGAACTAATGGTGATTATAGTCACAATAAATAATGACATGTGATAATAAATAAAGAGTTTAGGACAAGAATTAAAAGATGAAACCTTAGTCCATGTGTGACACAGTAAAGTGTTACTATATATTGACAATAAATAAAAAAGTAAACCTCACAAAGTATATATAGTATACACAGTATTTGTCGTCTTTAAATACCTACTTATATATCGTTATTTCACAGACCACTTGGGGGGGCATGTGACAATTACCAGTGACATTTCTTTTTCTTGCCTTTCTACGTTCATGATCATATGGAAAATTAACAAATAAACCGTTTACATGTTCGGAGTTATATTTTATTTATCAGAAACTTTTATTAAAACAAAAATATTTATGAACGCCTACAAATATATCATTTGTGCTTGAAACTTAATTTTAAAGTTTCATACTCAACACTGTCCCTTTAAAAGAAGATTGATTAATTTAATATCTATAGCCAACATTGTCCCTTTAGAATTAGAATAATTACTGATACTTAAGTCGTAACCCGTCATGTTTATAGTAAATTGGATCAGCACTTTGTACGGCGTACTGTCAACATGTATGTTCTTTTTTTTTCAAATGTATTTTAGAACTCGTATTACTGCAGACACTTATACTTGTTATTTGAGGTTACATAATTAGCTATTCCACTAAGTACAGTGTGATTTTATCACGGACATAACTATGTACGTGAGCTATCTTTGACAGATAGTTCTACTGGCTGTGTTTATGAAATAATATATTTGATTTAAATGAGTAGAGGAACATTCATGTACTGAGATGTTTCGGAAAAAAGACATATGGATATGGAAGGGATTTTGTTTTTTCTGCACGTTGTATTAATATAAGTTAAATATTGTGTTGTTGTTTTTTTAGAAAACAATTGTCTACGAACAAGAAAAAAAAATGGAAACCGAAGGTAGATATTTAAGAATTTATTTGATACATTTTTATTTGAGTTTAACACATGGAAGCATAATATATTTCTAACAACTTTAAATGTGTGTCTAACTGAAGTATATAAACTTGCATGCACCGGTTGTGTTTGGTTTGGCGCCTACCACATGTTCAAAACGTGAGGAACCGGTGAAAGACTTTGCAGTTTTGACTTTAAATGATAATTGTTAGTACTAACGCGATTTTTAGGGACGGTTTAATTGTTACGTACACGTACAGGGGTTCTTTTAGTAAACACATTTCTGATTTAATAATAAGAATATCTATCTTTCGAACCTTCGCAGGAAATGGTATCAGCTTTCAAAAACCGAAGGGTGTGCTGAAAAATGTCCACAGTTGAGGACTGAGTCGCCGATTATTCTAATTTAGTTTGAAGACATAACCCCGCTAGCCTGGGACTATTTTCGGTTAATCGTTTGTAAATAGGAATCTCTTCTTTCTACCAGTCTGTTATTATTTCATTTCTACTTGACCTTTGCTAACCCGGGTTTTAATACTCTTAGTCCTTGATTGTAATCCATCTGATAAAAAATCGGTTCTTTTCCGTTAGGAATCTGTCTAAATTTTTTTTAGACCTATGGGTTTTATCCAACATTTCTTATTTCATTCATCTGATACAAACAGAAACCAACTCGATCTAAACTTGCGGGACACACTTAAGGTAGTTCGCGGCGTTCCTATTGGATTTTGACATCTGGCGTAATTGATAAAAAATCTGTACAAATGATCTCTGAAGTCTCAGCTTTCGTTAAAACTTTGTTTTATGTAATATAGTTCCGCAGTTTCTCGTTAACAGCGCCTCCTGGTGGTAGGTATTTTTCGGAAGATTTTCTCTGTTTTCTCTTGTAAAATAATCAATATTTATTCAAAATTATTTTTAATAACATTATTAAATTACTTATTTTATTTCCTGTGACAAGATTATAACTTTCATGCAGATTAAGTATAATTTGTGTTATCTTTACATCTAATCATTACCCCGGGGTTGATATAAACACTGGTTCAAAAACAATGAATTTTGCACATTCACGGCAGATTACGCGAAAAAGCTCTGGTACAAGTTTTTTAATTTCACACATGTTCAACTTGATTAATTTCACTAAAATATGGTCAAGTAAAAAGAGGGGGTGTATTCACGCTAGGTTTTCATATATTTGAATATAAATTAAAAGTCAATACTTAAAAAAAACACGACGATTGCATATGATTTTGGACGATGTCAAGAAAACGCCATATAATACTATTGTAAAATAACGTCGTTCGAAATAGCAGGCAAACGTCGTATGTTTAAGGGTTTCTTTTTAAATTTGAATTTAAATTGCGTGAACACCGATTCTTTTTTTTTTCTATTATATTATAGTAAAATGAATGAAGTTTGATATATGTAAATTTCAAGAACGTTTTTGTGCAATCAGGTTTTAACGTTCACAATTTGTTGTTTTTAAACCCGCATTTAAACCAACGTAATTATTAGACGTGAAAGTAACATAATTTGTATATTCTTCCCAAAGCCCACAAGTTATAAAATTAGTAATGTAAAAATGTTATCAAAAACAATTTTGCGTTAATGTTGACTATTTTATAAGCGAAAGCGGCGAAAGTCGTCCGAAAAAACGTATCGCTAGGAGGCGCTGTTAACGAGAAACTGAGGTACGTTTTTAAAAAAAAAAAAAGAATGTTAAACAAAAGTTGAGACTTTATAGTACACGTGTATAAATAATTGATAATTTTCGCGAAATGTAAAAAATCGGCTAGGAACGCCGCGAAATACCTTAAACGGCAATTTTTGGATATAATAATATTGATATAAAATTACCCTTATAAAGGATATGTTGTAATAAAGACATAATTAAATGAATAGCTTAAATGGCTATGGCTTCAAAATTAAATAGAATTATACATAATACTTTACTGTTATTTAAACAAAGGTGCTATCATAAACAATAAGAAATAAGTGTACATAGCACAGTCAAGTTTGGCCAATAGTGATTACAATTGTGCAGTCAAGGCGAAATGTTTATCTATAAAACACATCAGATATATTGAATTGTAACTACTTACTTAACTCTATGAATCTTGGGAACAGACATTCACAAAGACAGCTGTTTAGCATTTAGTCAGACTCATCTTAATAAAAATATTTTATACACCGATCACTATACGCTGCCGTCACCGCGATATACTAGCAATGCCCTAATTTGTCTCTATGAATCCTGGGATACATATATTTGTTTATTATCAATACCATTATCTTGTAAACTTATCTTTATATGAAAATTTCTGGACCAAAACCCCCCAAAAAATAATAAAAATATCTTAAGTTCTTTCGAAAACTGGATTTAGATATTATGAATTTTAAACAACAAATTGCTATGAAAGGTTTAAACGAAAATAATCATATTGTATGTTTAAGGTCTCACTGAACAATTACCTCCCTTACATGACGGTAGCAAGTTTATTACGCCCAAGAAATTAGAGCGTGTAAAGCGGTTGGGTAATTTTTTTTTTAAAAATGCATAAAATGTCATATTTCTTTGTGCATATGGGAACATTGGAACATTTTCATGATTTCTGCAAAGTTTGGGTGACCCTGGGAACTGTTTGATGATGCTGTAACAGTTTAAAGATGCGTAGTGATACACTGCAACAAATGGGCAGAATTGTCAAAAATGAAGGGGTGCCATCAAACCATCGAAATTGTGAAAAAGCAACCTGGTCAACCCCATGTTTTTTTCTGCATATTTGGACCCACAGAGGACTATCTATGGGAATAAGGCACTTTTAGAACCATTGGTAATGTATCCAGTGTTCCAGAAGTGCATGTCTCTATATGTAGAACAGTACAAAATTAATTGGTGTGTGAGACGTTAAGCGGACCATACCAACCTTAACAAACATATCGAGTATGTTGATGTTTATTAATGTCATTTCCAATGTGATTCAATTTTTTTTAAAATTAAGATATAATTGTATTTTCATTTAAATATTATTCAACATTATATATATAAATCTTCAATTTTATTTGATATTTTATTGGTTAGAGTTGCAGAAATGAAACATTATGTGATAATGAGGGTTGGGGTTAAGTCTAATTTGGGAACTCGATTTCGACATTTATGCTTATGGTATATTGATTAATAATCATAGTTTACAATATCAATACAAATCAGACTCAATGATAAATATGAGAGTTCTCATTAGATTTGCTAAACATAATGTAGTGTTTTATTCCACATATCGTATTGCTACCAACCTGATTATAAAAAAGATATCAGGACCAGGACATTAAATGTGCTAGGCAGTTATTGGTTAAGCTTAACTGTTATTGTGGTACACTGCTATAATGCCATTGGACATACATTATGTAACATTAATTGCTTTAATATCCCTACATTTGAAGAAGCATAACCTTTAAAATATTGATAAATCCAGCAAATCTATTAGATTACATGCAGCTGCATTTAAGGTCAAGTTCATTCAAACATATATTAATTTTTAATATACCCACCAATAACAAAATATACAGTTAATCGCTGTGTGTATGATGACATGAAGCAAACATTTCACTTAATTTTGATTAATATCCCATAATAAAAAAAACAACAAATAAAATAATACGACATATTTTGAACAATTCCCTCCTCAATATTTTACTAGTTGAACTTTGACCCAACGACCTTAATGTATGATATATATCATTTCGTACACATTAAAATATATATACAAAATGAATCAGTTCTATTGGTAAAATATATAACAAACATCTTTAATATTAATATTGTTATATTATATGCATATCACTTCCAGCTTAACATTTTGCACATGATACTTTTTTGTGACCTTTAGCTTTTCAAGTCCGTCAAACTAGATGTATACCTGATATTTGCATTATAACAACAGAAAATGTTGTGCTAAAGTTTGTATAATTACATAAGTAACATGGTATCCAAAACCCTTATGGATTGTCTTGTTTAAAGCTAACACAATTTAATATTATGTCGTATTTTTTTTGGCTAATTCTTCAATATTTCAGTTGTTGACCCTTGACCCAATGATCTTAAAGAATATTTTTTGTTATTATTTTTTACTTATGCCATTGGTAATTTAAGATAAATCAATAGTGATGGTCAAAACAATCAATAAATATGAATGCTATTGGTATTAGCTCGTCCAGTTAAAACTGTTGCTTGTGGTGACTTTTGACCTTATAACTCAGTCAAAAGGTCAAATATTTTTTGGCAACCATTGTTTCTAATGTAGGATATAGTGATAAACTCATTTAGCCCGGTTTCCGTCCATGAACACACCATACCTCATGCATCGATTTCTAGCCACATGTTTGAGAAATTTCACCAGACTAATGGATTTTATACTGCCTTCTCTAAAAAAAAGTGAAGCATTTTCCAAAGAGTGCGCAAAAAATAGAACAGCCCGTGGAAAGACATTTATCATAAAAATATTTATTTCCTAGACTAAAACCTAAAATATCAAAGTCCTGTGGATTGACAGGTAGTCGTCTAATGCAGACGTTATGTCCATTTTTTTCCTAATAATGCCCCCGGCCCAAGTAAACTGACCATTTCAACTGGTTTATCAAAAGATGTGTAATGAACTATATATAAGTTATCATCAATAAAATCGTTCACACTTTCTCCTTGAGGATGTATTAATCTTAATGTTTTATCCCCTTTTTTTTGCACAATGTCGATGGGAGACAGCCATATATTTGTAAAGCGTTTGTTCTCGAATGGGCCTACCATTCGACCTAATGCTCATTCCTTAAGTGCAAAAATCAACGCTTGTTTTTCATTACTTTTTACAGAAATCAAATGTTTACAAAAAGTAAAGTTTCTTGGGCCAGAATCATGCAAAGAAAACCCGATTTTAAAACCACTTATTATTTTTTCTTTTGCTTCTAGTTTAGGATAGAAGATTAAAAGACGACATAAAACCTCAACTTTTATTGGTGTTTGACCGAGGACCAAAGTATTCCGGCAATCCCTTTGGAGAACTTCGAACTGGTGCATTGGCTCTGAAACTTGGTCGAAAGGGGAACCTTTGTGTAGATGTGAATAGGTCACAATTCCTAAAATTAGAATCATTCATACCGAACTGAGCTGACTCGGTCACATTGCAACTTCAATAAGGATGATCTCGAGAATAGCGCGTGCAAATGTGTATGTAAATGCGCACCGACCATAATTGAAGTCATAACATGTCCAAGCAGATTTCGAACCGTCACTGGACGCTTACGTATGAAACATTATACAACATGTATTCCGAGCTTTCTTTGCTCTAAATTGTTCATCATATAGCTTCCACCCAATGCCACCATATCGCTGCCCACCAAGGCGGACTGCGCTCATGTATTTAAGTAAACCCTGAACACATTCTATATGGCTAAGCGTATACATACTAATGAAAATTAAAAAGGTATCGGACCACACTGCCTTCTGTCATTGATGTTTGTAGTGGTTACCCTTGTAGTTGTAGTAGAGACCCTGTTACTGGGTTTTTAGCTTTATGGTGGCCTCTACATTAACATCAAAAGCGTCATCGTAACTTAATAAATTACCCGAGTTATTCCTGGGTAGGTGTATCTGAAAGGCTTGAATGGTACAGGGTCACTCCTGGCTTTGATGGCCTCCACTAACTGGGGTATCACTTGCCTCACCACCTCCTTTACTACCTGAAAACTCCGCCAAATCAGCATCTACAACCGCTGGAGGATCCTTTTCATTATTTGTCCTTTCTTGTTCCGGGTGCCATACTGGCTCTGAGATGGACGCTTTGGCATATTTGTAGTTATAAATCTGGAAAACTTACTATAATTTTAACTCCCAATGACTACATACTCATAACAATTCTTCTTCGTTAAAATACAATTATTATTTAAAAACAATGTAAGTAGTTAACAGACTTGACTATCAATCGAAACGCTTTAAGTTTAAATCCCAACAAAGCGATTGTGCTTCAAAATAGACACTATATCGTCAGTACCACCTTGCTTAATAATTAGTTTTTACACAGGAAGCCATCGAGAGAGACGTGTATAACTCCACAATCAACAGAAAATTATATTTACATGTATTAAGAATAAAATATTAAAAAACGTATACCATAAACCGATGATTTAAATGATTTCTAAATCAACTTTTCCGGAGAGTCAATGATCACTCGCCTCAACATTTTAAATAAGTGAAATTGCAATAATTATACGGTAAATGTTAAACTTACAGTACTAATCATAATAATTATAAGTAATTGCAGAACACATTGTTATAACGGATACTGTAATACCATAAAACCGTCTCGTGAAATTACCACTGTTACTCGGAACTGACCACGACGACACTAAATCGCCTTAACACTTTACCTAAAACAAACTTAAACAAAATGTTGAACAGATAGTGAACTAATAAAATACATGTTCGAATGTAATATCAATAAAACTTAAAACCGCAAACACGTGCATTAATTTGTATTAGCATTCTTTCTGTGTGGCGGGGAATGGTCAAGTTTGGGGAGTTCGCCTACAGATTGTAAAACGCTTTTGAATATTGAAATGAGTATTCAAAATGGTTTTATATATGGAGTACTTGTCAAGTTTCATTGATTGGGCTTGTTTGACTAACGTTCTGTGTACCAGGATGAATGTTTTATAGAATTAAACCAATTTTTGCTTAAGTCGTTTTTCTTCCAACTAATGACTATTTTACAAATTGTTCGTTGCCTATTTCATCAGCAAATGCATTCGAGTAGAGCAGAGGGACACAAACTACACATATATGATTAGATCATTATATACTACTTAGTCAAGGTGATGAACATGAACATGCTTATAATGTGTGACAAGTTAACTGAAGCAATGGGGCAAGTTTCATATTACCGTTAATGTTTCATATTACCGTTGATACATTTATACAATCTGATATTATTATATTTTCATGTATCTCGCCGCAGCTGCCGCAGACGTTCCCTACTTCCTGTCAAAGCGCTGGATCCTTTCGTATCTCTGTTTCTTTGGTTACTTCTGCCAGTACCTTCACAGAACCAACATCAATATCGCCATTATCTGCATGGTCAGGACTCCGTTGACATATGAGGAGAACAATACAAATATATTGAAACATGTGGTAGGTACACTGAGCGTGTTTGACATGACGGCTGTGTTTGGTCAGTTGCCTAAAGTCGAGTTTACAACTGATTTTGATAATTTAATGGGTATACACTTGATAGACAAATATTTTCATTTAATAAATCGTTAGTTAGAATTACTTATTTCTACACATTGATGTAATAATGCGTTTGATTAATTGACGATGTTTACAATTAAGTAGCAACTATTTTAAATCCAAGTTATATCTTCATCCCTTAACAGTATGGATGTAAATTTAGATGAATTTGAAATGAAAGTTGGGCTTTTCTCTTTTAGTTTAATCTGAAGTCTCTCTGTTGTTTAGATATCCTGACGTATTTGTCAAACTCAATCTCTGAAACGATGGAACCTTCCTTATTATCCCTTACACCATGCTATATTGAATAATATTTTACGAGTCGTACTTAGTAGAGTGCCTAGTCCAGTGTCAGAGCATCAAACCCATGAACGGATAATCATTATTTCAAATGGCAAGAAGACAATTTACGACATGGTTTTTAGTTTAGTTTATTTCGTTCTATGACACATAGAAAACGTAAATTATCGGTATACAAATTAACTACTTCGAATGTCACAGAAATCAGAACGGCGTAAGACAAAAAAAACGACTAGCTACAATGTAAATCATAGACACAAGACGATACTATCAACCCACTCATTAGAATTGTTGTCAACTATGACTTGTATACTATGGCTTTACATGCAACATATTTGGACTAGATATTACATGAACTGATAGCTTTTAATGAGTTGTATCCAGTTAAAGATTCGTGACTACTCACACGTTATATAACGGACATATTTAAGAAACCCGTTGAGTCATGAAGCTACAGTGAAATCATATGTATTTATTTTATAAAGGGAGATAATTGAAATCGCAACAATGGAATTATAAATATGAAGTACATGTACCTGATCGAATCATTATTATGTAAATATAAATGGAAAATCTGCATATTTACTGAATGTGTGATGGACAGGGGAATACGTATAAGCGCTGGCTCAATATATACATATTGACATAGTTGTTAAACAAAAAATGGTTGTTAGAGATAATTCATGAATGGAAAATCATAATTACCATTGCAAAAAAAGCTGCACAAAAATAACAGCTAGCGACACGGCAATAATATGAACGGTTTCAACAAGTTGGTGATTATATGTATTATACAGGAGTATAAAAATGAGTTGGCGCGGCATTAAAGCTACATGAATTTAGACTGTGAAAACAGTTTCAGCTTTCTACTCTAGGGACCTTCAAATAGCCACCTCGTTGAGAGCAAGATGATTGGCTACATTTACCAATAGTAACAACACTCTGAGTAGTCAGTAAGTTTGCGTTGGTTAACAAGGAAATGATGTGCCAATCCTTTTCGACATATGTTTTACTTTGAGTCAACCGCAATTGTTTTTATTATTCTAAACGCTCTCGTGCACTTTGAACATTGAAACGGATGGCATGTGATCCCTTACGTTATCATTTGGTTTAACATGCTTGAAGAGGGCGAAGTCAGGAATTGGTATATACTCTACTGTAACTATAATATACTTTACGTCTCACTACGCAGTTGCAACCCCTTTTCCCACAGTAACATTGATTCTTGCGCTTAAAAAAAATCCCATGTAATTTCGTTTGCCATTTATTTAAATGGTTCATAGTGGTTGTCATTTCTTGCTGCAGGTGATTAGAGCAAAAGCTGGTATAGTTAATACTTCAATAGAACATAAAATGTGATAAAAATTACTTTTTATAGGATTTGAACTTATGTATGTGTTTACGAGAATTTTAAAAAAAAGCTTGTCAACACACCAGTTATTTTGGGATACATTCCTGCTATAAAAAAATTCTATCTGGAATATTTTTTGAACGTAGAAATCATAGACCTTGTTTTATATTGAACAAAGAACAAAATTGAACTGTGTAATGAGACCTGAATTTACATCTTTATAAGAACGATTCAGGTCGAAATATGACTAACGTCATAGCAACAGAACCAACGGATGCTTTGTTTTGCTCTGGAACACCAGATGATCAAAAACAAGATTCGAAGGTAGGTTTTGTAAACTATTCACTTTACGCCTAATTACGAAGTCAGTATTATAAATATCATATGAGAATTTTCTGTATGTTGTAATCGTTCAATAATGTCCATGTACAGTTCCAATACATACATTTGCTTGATGTTTAAAGTTTGAGTTTTACAAAAATAATATTATAGAATGCAAACGCTACCAGTACTGCAACAGATTGTTTACTGCACGTTGTTCTCAAATTTTACAACATTTACACTAAGTTATTTATGTCGTTTATAATAAAGTTATACAATTGATGATCAGAATATGTACAAATTACACATACGATACAAAAGTAACACTGATGCAATGAGAAACGTTGTATTTTAATGTCGAATAGATTTCAATATTTATTATCATATATGAACAACAAACTGGTTTGGTCAAATATTAAAATAAGCGAGGAATTCATAGTATAGATAGGACTTTCACCAATAAACATTTTTAATATTCATTAGATGATACAACAATAAGCGGTTCAATACCAATGCTAGTTTAATCGGTAAACATAACTAACTTAATAGTATTGATAGATGGTAGCTGAAACAATCGAAGTGAAAATAACCGCACAATTATTTTGATTATCGATACAGTATTCTCAGTAGATTTTCTTCAATCTGCTATTAGTTATATGATAACGGCAAATAAATATTTACATCCGTAAGTTAAGTTGGTTTATGAAACAGCAAAAGACATATCTACTTTGAACAGAATAAACGGAACGCATGTCTACTTGATGCTGATTTCATGTTTATTTGTGTTTTTCTCCATCTAAGGGGGATTTCGACTGGGACAAAACACAGGTGTCAGCCATGCTGTCGAGTTATTACTACGGTGTTGTTGTTACCCAGTTGATTGGTGGACCAGTATCAATACGATTCGGTGCAAAATTGATCATCACAGTTTCCATGATAGTACAAGGCACGTGCAGTCTGCTGATACCGACGTTGACCACAGTTAGCTATTATTGTTTGTTCGTGTTGCGAGTTATTATGGGATTATTTGCGGTAAGTTAAGTAATGTTTGCAAACATATCGTTGACGTTACATGTGTAACAGGAATCTAAGATTAAACTAATGATCCAGAGACATATATAAACATAAATAGATGAATCCAGGTACTTGTCTTACCTTCCTAAATACCTTCCTCCTGAATTAAACTACAGATCGTTGAAATTTTCGTGTACAATGGATGGGTCTAACAATATCTTTAGGTGGTTATTTTTTCTATAAATTTAAATTAAAAAAAAAAAGAATTGTTAAGATTACAATTATTTGTGATGATAATTTTCTGTTTTTGTCCATTTTTAAATCGATACAGTAAGATTTGTTTACATTTTATATGATATTTTTCCACCCATGAATACTTTTTCCTTAATATTCTCATCATAATTTAGTTAAAATGTTTTTGTTAGTGTGAAGTGTTTTGTTTGTACTTCGGTCTAGTGTTAATATAGGTTATGTTTAAATCATGTTAACACTTTTATTAGCTTTACTTTGGTACCAAAATTATGATTTGTGATTTCAGACAAATTCAACCGTGTATATTGATATAAAATAGCCTGAAAAACGATCAAATTTAGGAATCTATATAAAGGCTATCTCGACATGTATGTAAATTGTCCCTAAAGTGTAGGCGTTTTAGTTGTTAGATAATAGTATATAAGCTATGGTTGAAACCATTCTGTTGAAGTGGTGGACTCTATATGTATGTGCCCTTAGTTTGTATTGTTAATAGGCGTGCTCGCAGTATTCTGATCTGTAGATTTATATCTAAAGATCTGGTTGTTCACAATAATTATCTCCCTTTACTTTCAGCATCATGCAGACCTTCGTATATATTTTGTTAACGCTTTTAGGATATGATATACACAATCTGCAATACAAATTCTGCATTCGGTAGTCGGCAATGGTAACATAAGCAACTCTAACAACAACAATTTTAAGCAAAAACAACAGTAATGATAATGATAAAAAGTATGTATTTTTGCACTGCCTTACTGCTAAATTACTATTACTGAACACTTAATTTTAAAGTAATATAAGAAATGATGTAGACTATTGTTTTATTTATATATATATATATATATATATATATATATTACATAACTGGTAAAAAGTTACTTAGTTAAGTTTTACAAGAAAAAATCCATTGTTAAATTATGTTTAATCATTATGTAATATTGATACGTTTCTATTATCAGGGACCTATCAGTCCTGCCATGTTTACCATTTGGACTAAATGGGCTCCGCCAAATGAGCGTGGGCGTTTACTCAACGTTTCACTTTTAGGTACATAACTTTTTAACACTGGGCTATACTAGTACTACGTTCTTTTATCAACATAATACTTCTTATCATCTCAATTTCTTCCAATGCAATACTACATAGTGTCCCAACTTTAAATAATAATATACTTCTTGTATGTGTATTACTCAGTCTAATATTCTGCCTCTGGCCATGTAGGAATATGGAAAAAAGTTTGACTTACGTCGTTGGCGCCAAATCCTGAGGTGGAATTCCCCAACCATTCTTAAGAATATTCTTAGACATAAACTCAGGAATGAATTTTGAAAAATACACTAAGAGACCATCCTGAGACCAACAGTTGTAAACATGTACAGACATCTAATACGCTCTCACAATTGTTTTATCTGTCATGGTAAACTAGATGAACTAGATGTCTAAAGTTGAAATTTGTATTTTCAAGCTAAAGTCTAAGAATACTCTCAATAATGGTTTTAGAATATGAACCCTGGTTCCTCTTCATCGAATTCCGTTAGATTTCAGCCATGTACACAAACTAAACTCTCTGTTGCAAAGTCATCCATATGACGGATATATATTACTACCAGGCCAGTATCACATTATCCTTAATATTGACATCAGCGCCTGCGTCTCTTGGTCCATACACTTGTTAAGTTGTTGCATGCGTAATAAGAAAACGGTTACAACACGCATACTTATGGCAAGCCAAACATAGTATAACTATTTTTCTCGTTCAATTCTCTTAATATTTATGTTGTTAAATTATACATATATGATGTTAAATTTTATATTTATGTTGTTCGTTTCGCAGACGTATTGTTAAACTAAGAACATAAATATAAAATACTTATAACATACACTCTATGTTTTATATAATTTATAAATGTTACGATTGACCATTGCATACTGTTGATATGTTTGTACCCATGGTATTTATTCATATAATGGTTAGAATAACTGAAATAAACTCCTGAAATCTTAAAGCTGATATATTTGAAACATGTGTATCTAAATGGTCTAGCGCATAGAGTTTGATAATTGTGAGCGTATATGATGTCAACTCACAATGTCAGCCTCTATCCATTATGGCATAACAGAATTGTGACCATATTACTGTAATTCGTGTATCTTCTTTACGGAATTTGATAGCATTTCCCTGGTATTTTAAAAGATGACTTAACCATTCATATTCTATGTTAACGTGTTTTGTTTTAGGATCTATAATCGGAGTCATTGTGTCACTTTCTACATCCGGAACTCTGTGTGTATACGGGTTTGATAGAGGATGGGGTTCTATATTTTATTTTCATGGTCAGTATTTCTTGCGACATGTAAATGCATTTGCAAAGAAGCATAATATATATGATTATTAAAAAATAGCTACGGTATATAAACGTACATGCATATAAATGATAGAAAACTATAAACTGTTATATGTTTTAGAAAATACTATGTTTAATGCACAGTTACTTATGTTATGGCAATAATCTCGTACATTTCCTACTTTGTATTTACTGCCTGTGATATATGTCCGTTTATTTTCATGCGTCAGTGTTAGTGGTCAGGTAAATATATTTATAGGTTGCTACCACCTATTAATGTCTCACTACACAGTTGTGCCCTTTTTGTTACGATAGCACGATTCTTGTGCGTCAAAAAAGTCCTATATAATTTGGTTTGAAATATTTAAAAAAACGCTTTATAGTGGTTGTGATTTCTTGCTGCAGACAGATGAGCAAAGGCTGACATACCATTATACTGAAATAAGACATCACTGGTGTTAAATAGGTGACTTTTATAGGATTTTAACATATACATTTTATTTATGAGCGTTTGATGACTTCCTTTTATATAATGATAAAACAAATCTGGTCAGCATACTAGTTATTGTTCAATTTTGTGTTAGTATACATTCCAGCTATGAAATAAAAAATGATAAATATATGTGGAATATTATTTACGGAGGAAATCCTAGACTTTATTTTATATAGAATAAAGCACAAAATTCAAGTGTGTAGTGAGAGACCTGAAGTATCTAATATCTTGATGCTAGTGTATATCTATATACGTGTACAGATGTAAGTGATATTGCAGATTTATTTACAGTATATGGTGAACAAGACACATAATATCTATCGTTATCTGTGAGAACAGTTTTATATACCGCGGAGTATATGTATAATTATCTCATTTATTATCACAGGCATTTTGACCGCAATTTACATTGTGTTGTGGATGATATTTGCCAAAGATAATCCAAACGACCACCCATCTATAACGGAGTCGGAGAAACTATATCTAAATAAAGCAATTCAGAACAATGACAATAGAAAGGTATCATCTCCTTTAAAGTTATATAGATACATTGTTGGTGGCCGTCCCTTATGTGGTGGACACTTTTAGACAGAGCATTTTGTCTTATTCATTTCAATGTTCTGTTTGCCTGTTATATGTATACGTCTATATGTGGACCATATAATAAGCGCAAATTTCTAAATTTCAGGAGAAACTAAATACTGATTTATTATTTAGAACAGTAACAATTTTATTTTTTTGTTGTTGTTTTAATGTATTTAATTTAGGGATGTTAACAACATTTAAAAATCTACTGAAGTGAATCTTTTTGACTTTTTGCACAGACAAATTGAGTGCAACACACTACCTTTATACACGTAACTATAGTGTGTGTGCACTGGAAAAGGTAAATATTCATGATGAAAATTATCTTTTCAAAATACATAATTATACTAAATAGGTAAAATTGAGGCATGGTTATTAAAAATAGTGCATATATATATTTGTATGGAGATGTTTATTTGTGAACAACCAGATATGAATGTACAGACCAGACTACGGCGGGCGCGCCTAGCTATAATGCAAACCATACACGTAATATCAAGGTATCTGCCAAACCAATATATTTGGTTTCAACCATGGCTTATATACTATGGTTTTACGAGCAACACATCTGGACTGGACGGACTTTTTACATACATGAATTGATATATTTATATGAGTAGGACTATGTAAAGGATCCATGACTACTCAGATGGATCAAGACAATGAACGTTGTTCTGGCCTCTGTGTTATGATTTTGATTAAACAAACCAACATTAATATCAAGTTTCCCCGAGCACAGGGTATTATATTGTAAATCAGAAATACTAATCAAACTCATTATTTTTCCTGCCCTTTCACTTCTATATACAGGCAGAAAAAATGATTGTCTTATGAAATAACAGAAAGCGTCTAGTTATCACTTTAATGCGTACATATGTACAATATATAGGTCAACACAACTCACAGCAACACTGACATCAATGCATTAAAATGTTTCCCAAGAAAGTGATGATATCAAATCAATGTTAATATTAAGTTATCATGCAATGCGGTTAATGATATACTTTTCATATCTAACTAGGAAATATCTGTTCCATGGAAGAGCATTCTGTCGTCACCGGCTTTCCACGTGTTGTTGTGTGCAAACATGTCCTTTATCTGGTCACAATACATACTTCTTACCACAATTCCACTATATATGAAAGAAGTTCTGAAGTTTGATATCCAACAGGTAAATACAGCTATCATCCATGGTGTAAATTATCACGTTTTTATTGTTACCTAATTTATGGGGAAAAACATTACACATGAAAAAGACAATACCAGCCAAGCTATATTTACGTCGATAAAATTAAACAAAAATCAGTAAACCAAGTAAAGTTCCGCAGAACAATCCAGTGTCATACTACCGTGTGTGATATTCAATTGTGATACTACAGTATGATACTTCAGTATGGTACTTCTGAGTGATACTACAGTATGATACTTCAGTATGGTACTTCTGAATGATACTACAATATGATACTTCAGTGTGATATTTCCGTGAGATACTTCAGTATGATATTTCAATGTGATATATTAGTTTGTATGTGATATTTCAGTATGATATTTTAGTGTGAAACTGCAGTGTGATACTTCAGTATAATATATTAGTTTGTGTATTATATTCCAGTATGATACTTAAGTGTAGTACCACAGTGTGATACTATAGTGTGATACTTCAGTATAATATATTAGATTGTGTGTGATACTTAAGTTTGATACTTCAGTGTGATCCATTGGTTTGTATGTGATACTTTAGTATGATACTTTAGTGTGATACTACAGTATGGTACTTCTGTTTGATAATTCCGTGTGATATTACTTTGTGATACTTTAGTGTGATACTTCAGTGTGATATTTTAGTACGATACTACAATGTGATAGTACATTGTGATTCTTTAGTGTGATACTTCAGTTGATACTTTAGTGTGATACTACTGTGTGATATTTTAGTTTGTGATACTTCCGTGTGATACTTCAGTTTAAGATACTCCAGTGTGATAATTCTATGTGATACTACAGTTTGATACTGCAGTGTGATACTACAGTGTTATACTACACTATGATACTTCAGTATGATACTTCGGTGTGATACATTAGTTTGTGTGTGATACTTCATTGTGATATTTTAGTGTGATACTACAGCGTGAAACAACAGTGCGATACTTCCGTATTATACTACAGTGTGTGATACTTCAGTGTGATACGTCAGTGTGATACTATAGTGTGATAATTTAGTTTGTGTTACTTCCATGTGATACTACAAAGTGATACTACAGTAGTGTACTTCAGTATGATATTACAGTGTGAAATTTCAGTATACTACTTCAGTGTGATACAGTCTGATAGTACACTGTGATGTTTCAGTGAGATATGTCAGTATCATACTTCAGTGGAATTCTTCAGTGTGTGATACTGCAGAGTGATACTACAGTATGATACTTCGGTTCGATACTACAGTGTGATACTTCAGTATGATATTTCAGTGTGATACTTCAATGTGATACTACTGTGTGTGATACTACAGTGTGATATTTCAGTGTGATACTTTAGTTTGTGACACTTAAGTTTGTGATACTTCAGTATGATACTAAGTATGATAATACAGTGTGATACTTCATTGTAATACTACAATCTGATACAACAGTGTGATAATTCAGTGAAATATTTCAGTATCATACTTAAGTGTAATTCTTTAGTTTGTGATACTATAGTGTGTGACACTACAGAATGATACTACAGTATGATACTTGAGTATGATATTTCAGTGTGATACTTCAGGTTGATACTATAGTGTGATACTTCAGTACGCTATTTCAGTGTGATACTTCAGTGTGATAATACTGTGTGTGATACTACAGTGTAATACTTCAGTGTGATACTTTAGCTTGTGACACTTTAGTTTGTGATATTTCAGTATGATACTTCAGCATGACACTTCAATGTAATAGTACAGTCTGATGCTACAGCGTGATATTTTAGTGTAATAAAACAAAATGTTTCAGTGAGATATTTCAGTATCATACTTCAGTTTGGTTCTTTAGTTTGCAGTACTACGGTTTGATACTTCAGTGTGGTATTTTAGTATAATAATACAGTGTGTGATATTACATTGTGATACTATAGTGTTATGCTTTAGTTTGTGATACTTACGTATGATACTTCAGTGTTATCTTTTAGTGTGATATTTTAGTGTGAATTGTATCGTAGAAATTAGAGAGAAAAAAAACCCGCGGAATGTAATAATTGTTGTTGAACGCGGCAAAAAGATTAAATTAAAAACATTGTGTTTTCTGTTTCATTGATCCATGTTCATGTGTAACGGCGAAAAAAGCAACACCCTCAGTTCCCTAAGCACCGGCTTAAGTTGGTATTCTACTAAAAAGCACTGAATGAGCCCCATGTTAGCATGGGAACAGATATATAAACAACGTTTTGATAAAGTTGATATGTTGCTGATGGATATTTTAGTGAGTTATTGTTATACTTGTATTCACAGAACGGTTTCATGACTTCCCTGCCACAGGTTTGCTGGGCAATTACTATGATATTGGTTGGAATTTTGACAGACATCGTCACCAGGAACGGATATCTCAGCATAACATGCGCCAGAAGAGTTTTTCAGGGAATAAGTAAGTTTACTTCTACAGTTATTGAAACTATTTCTGCAATACATTTAGTGTTGATTTTATTGTTCAAATTTATTATCATTACGTATAAGTGTCCTTCTTTGGTGAGTGTCTGTTCCATAGATTGTGCAAAAACCTTTTTAGCTAGTATTCCGCACCTTTCGTTGCTAGCTTTCCGATGTGGTTCGTAAAAGTGTAACAACGTCTCGTCATTGGTGACAATGTTTGAAATCTTCCTTTTATCAAATTTTTAATAGATTTTTAAAAGTTTTTTTTTTCATATTTCACCCTTGTGTACATTTGTTCTTTCGTTAGCAAATGTGGGATCCATACTTCATAGCATATACCAACCGTAATTTAACACAGTGGTCTATAACTGACACCTTTCAAACTTTTTATGCTCCTAACAGTCCAAACATGTACTTATTTGGTATCAAGGTAATGAATGGGTCTATCGATGTATGAACACGCGGATTTGATAGACAGTACGGTGTTCGAGAAAATCGTGCAAGGACAATACATAATGATCACTCATTGTAATAAGACGACGCAGGCCTTAGCGAGACTGGATGCACTCGCTTGTGTTTTAACTATTATTTGTATTTGTGGTGTTGTTGTGATGTTTTGTGGCACGTAGAAATTTTATTTATCTAGCAAACACCGTGCATCACTTTTGCCGTTCCTTCCATGGACTTTAATTTACAATATAAATAAAATATATAACATTTTGTTTGTCGAACATGTATGAGATACGAACTTACATATACCGAGCAACGTTTACGTGAACCCGTTCTGATTCGCACAACGAATGCTGTTCATTTGTCACCTACATTGTTTTTATTGTTATTTACTTACCTTATGAACGATCATAATACCATATGAATGCTATTTTTGTTTCAGGTTTACTAGGTGTCAGTTTGTGTTTCTTTCTGATCACTTTTGTAACATGTGCTCATAAGGCGATCGCTGTGGTTATTTTGTGCGCTGGTACCACGCTTCTTGCGTTTGGCCAGGGAGGCTACTATCTTAATGCCGTGGACTTTGCTCCAAAGTAATGTACACATTCAGTTATTTATTTTGATATACTTAACCTTGAGAAGAGTGGCTATTTATTATTGAATTTATTAAACGAGTCGATATATTACGCGAGGCTCTGTTAATATCCGTTTGTTCCTTTGAGTTAAATAAATATATATAAACTTAATAGATTAAAAGCGTGCATTTGTTGCATTTAAACAAAATACAGGTTCTCCACTAGATAACACTATAATAATATTTGTACATGTATTTAGTAGTAGTAATGCATAGTGATATATTTGTAGTATAGTATTATGCATAGCGTTATCAATATAAAGAATAGTCATAGATCTACCGTAACATTTGTATGAAATAGCAATGCACATAAATAAGTAACGAGCATAATGCTATATATATATACAGAATTTTCCCATGTATAAAACACAAAAACATGTTTTTCTTTATGTGTACACAGTAATGAACATAGCGAGCGGTATCGTAGTACACTATGGTTTTTTTCCATATAAAATAGTAATGTACCTAGTATTACCAATGTATAGAACAGTAATATGTAGTTATCTCTGTAAATTTATATGACATCGAAATGTACTCCAAAACCGTTATAAACAGCAAAATAAAGAATACATCAGAAAACATAATACTGGTTTGTTATCCATGCATACTTTCTAGTAGTTTTCATCGTTACTGTTGATAGTTTTTGTTTTCTGCGTGGTGGCCACTCTCAATGTCCGGTCAAATCATCACTATCCAAGAAAGTTTCACATTACAATGACCATCTTATTCATTTTACAGGTATTCCGGTGTGATCTATGGTTTGTCCAATTCAATTTCGTATTTATCTGCTGCAGTGGCGCCACTTGTGGTGGGTGCTCTAACGACACATGTAAGTCCTTGTATGTCCTTGCCTTAGAAGTTATATAATAAAGTATTTTTCTCTTCTTTTTTGTCAATAACGGTTGAATAATGTATATCTGATGATTCATAATAAAACAGTGTACATTAAAATGTTACTTTTAACAAAATGTGAAATTTATACTGCGACTTATATAAATATGGCTTGTCCATGACTACAGGCAATGAGCTATCGGCATATAAAAGAGTTTATTTTAAGATATGAAGTTTAATTTTCTTAATTTATTTTCCTTAATAAAGAATCATATACTACCTCACTAGTCATAAAAAAGTAATATCACCCAAGAAAACCACTAGAAGTAGCATATCATAGATGTCCTACACTTTCTTGTCTATACTGTTTCCAATAAACAGTCTATTTATGTAACAATGAAAGAGAGTATGAGAGTTATTCCCCTTTGAAGAGTAGATCACATGACCGGGAGTTCATTTGGCGGGAAGATTTTGAATGCAGGAGCTCTGTGGAGTGGCAGAACATTATCCAGGTAGGTCTCAGCATATATCTGATTTTCTGTTCTGTCCTAACTGTTACTGACTTTACTATGTCGCTCTCTTACATTTTGAAAAGTACACTACAGCAGAAAGTTAGATAATACTGTGAATTTTAGCATGCACATGTTTTGTAACACTCAGCCTTTTGCTCAAAGTCAAAATATGCGACAACTCCGTTATTTGTCCATAACTGTTACCGTCCATACTGTTAATAGATAAAATTAACATTTATGGACAGGTTCAGTAACAGTTCGGGCACACAACCGGTAACAGTGCTTGACATAATGTGTTTTTAATCAATGTTTAACATGTTTTCCACGAGAAATTCACACAGTTTTTCGATCAATCATTTCTTCATCTAAGTTGTAACATGTTTAAAATAAAAAAAACACAGAACGTTTAAAAAAATATGTGTATTTTATAGAGCACCAAACTGGCCAGTAACAGTATGGACAGGTTTAGTAACAGTTAGGAAAACGGCCAGTAACTGTACTGGACATATTGTTTTTGTGTTGAATGTTTAAGACGTTTTTCAATAGAATTGTATGAAGTTAATTGATCAGTCACTACTGAACCTTTTTATGTAATTTATTCAAGATAAAAAGATGTGTGTGTGTACTTTTTAGAGCCCAGGACTGGACAGTAACAATATGGACAATAATGTAACAGTATAGAAACATGATCGTTAACGAAGAAAGAAAGCCTTGCAATTTCTAGTGTAAACAGAAAGCTGACGGATCTTAAATGCATGCTGTTCTATAGATCAGTTAAATGCAATTTGTGATGATAATTTAAGACAAATCAGTTAACTGCAATTTGTGTTGATAATTTAAGTTGAGATATGTGGAAGTATCACATAAAAAAATATTTTGCTAAGTATCAACACTGGTAACAATATAGACTGATACGACAGCAGCAGTAACACCAACAACAATACCAACATAATAATAGTAATAATAATTAAACTAATATAATTAATTGTTGTAGATAAAGAATTATGCCTTTGTCAGCACAAGAAATACAACGAATTTACCGTGCATGGCGGGATTAGGACCCTGCTAGAAGAGCACGATACATTGGAAAAGATAAAGAAAAAAATGCAGACAAGAAAGCAAAGAAACAGGTTCAACTCGTTGAGGCACTGTCAGTACGGGGTAAGAGACGCCAACGAACGATTTGGCGTGAGCAGAAGCAAAGGCAGAGCCACAAGCTAAAAGATTTTAAAAATGCACTAACACCACCGCAGTCACCAATAGAAGTAAATGTTGAATACAGCCGACAAAAACAATAGGCTAACTTAAAAACACGTAGAAGTAAATCTAAAGCTAGTTATGAAAATGAAGTACTCAAGAAGGAGGTACAGAAAGAACACCGTAAGGTAGAGCTATACAAAAAAGAGATGACAGAGAGATAGACAGCGCAATGCAAAAGACACCCTTAGATCTAAAACACGAAAGCTTCTCAGGCACTTTTCACTTAAGAATGTAAAGAGAACACTTATTTTCTATCATGCTCTTGTGGATGAAATCAAAGAAAAGTACAAATCTAGTAACAGAAAGTAGTATTTTAAAGAAATACAGGTTCAAGTCAGTAGGGTTGAAAACCCTTGGAATTTCAGCAAGACGTGGTCAAACAAAGAAGGGAATGAACACCTCCTTGTCTAAGCGTATCAAAGACGAAGTAACAGAGTTCTATTTGAGAGATGACAACAGTCTCATCCTCACTAGCAAGAAGCTTACTATCACATTCCAGTAAATGAAAAGCAGAAAATGTTATTGCTGGACTCCTGCTAAAATTTGCACAAAAAATTCCTTTCTGAAAATCGACACATATCTGTTAGCTATAGTGTATTCTGTAGATTGAAACCTTTCTGGGTGAGACGAGCGACAGAAGCTGACAAAGATTCATGCCTTTGCAAATCACATGAAAATCTTAATTATCTTGCAGAAAAACTGTATGGGTGTGAAGCAGTACCTACAAAGCATTTGCTAACATTAGTGGAGCTAGTAGCATGCAGAACTGATTCCAAACGATGCATATATGGTGAGTTTGAAGCCTGCCGAGACATACGTGTAGAATTTAGCCAGGAAAAGGAACTTTGAGTTATGTCGTGGATGCAGTGGAAGACTGTCAAAGAAGAACGAATCATCAAAAATGAGAAGAAGAACATCTCACTGACTGTCCGACAAGAGGAAACTGGATCTTTGGAAGAACTGTCCAACCTTTTTAGCGACCAACTGAAGCATTTCAAAAAACATCTATTCAACATGACAAACCAATTCCAATATAACAGAGGTCATAAGCAAACGATTGACGAAATGGAATGTCTAATTCATGTTGATTTTTCTGAAAACTACATCACTAAACTGGACAAGGAAATCCAGGGTCGCCACTTCGGTGGATCAAAATCACAAGTTACATTAAATACAGGCGTTTTTTTTATGGGCATTGTTTCACGTGTATCTGGCTCACTAAAGCATGGGCCAGCTGCTATTTGGTCGCACATGATGCCTGTTCTTTGCCATATTGTGGATGAAAATCCAAAAGTTCAAAAGTTAATTTTCTTCAGTGACGGCCCTACCACCCAATACCGTCAGAAGGGCAACTTTTTTTTTCTTGTCTCATATACCTATACAGATGGGCGTGAAAACAGAATGGAATTTCCATGAAGCAAGCCATGGGGTGGAGCACCAGATGGTGTAGGCGCAGTATTGAAACGGCTGGCTGATGCCCAGGTAAAGCAAGGGAGATCAATTCAGAATGCCAAACAGTTTGTTCAAGAAGTACAAAGCACAGGAACCAATGTGAAACTCTACATAATAGAGCCGAAGACAAGGCTGCCAAAAGCTACATATCTCTGTAATCTTAGTACTGTTCCGGGGACTATGAAAATGCATCAGATACTGACAGAAAGGGTCAATTGCTGTATAGAGATGTCAGCTGTAAATGTTCTGTTGGCACACCATGCCAAGATCATTCCCTGAAAATATTTCAATTTGATATGAAAGGACAGAAGCCGGAATTAAGTTCATGCAATCCAAAGGCATTAGTCAAGGCCAAAATAGCACCCACGAAGAGAAGAAAAGTTGAATCCCCATCTAGCCGAGAAAGATTCTTTAAAGTGAAATTACAAGAAATGAACAGATACACAACATTTGAAGACCTACAGAGGGTGTGTCTGCAGAACCCTGCCATAGAAAAAAGGTATCCAACTGAGGGTAAAAACTTCACCATCGTTGAAACAGGGTCCACTGTTGACTAAGATGCTTTTGATTTCCTTCCAGGCAACGTGCCTTGTGACACCATCCTTATTCCTGTTGAGGTGTCGGCAGATGGTGACTGCCTTCCACATTCAGGGAGTATGTTCGCATTTGGCAGTGAGCACAAGTCAATAGAAATCAGATCTCGCATCGTCTATGAGCTTGTTATGCATGAAACTATGTATTTAAATGACACTTAGTTTTAAGAGCGAAAGATAACAGCGTCCATAGCTGCCTCTCACGACAGTATGCAATGTATTTAGATGGTTATGTACCAGGCATCGCATTGACTGATGATGTTATTCGACTGTTATACCAGTAAGAAGTGATTTCAATAACGAAACCAAAGACTTACATGTGCATCTGGCAGCCGTTTGCCGTATTAAGTGTGTGGAAGGCTCCTATCTTCTCAGCCTATCACAAAAGAGGTAATCCTAGTGTGAGTGAAGATCTAAACAGATGTATTATTTCAAGACAACAGGATACTAATGACGACCTCCACTTTATGTGTAGCAGCACAAGAAATGACCTGAGGAAAAAATCATTTTGTACCCCTTATGTTCATTGACAACTGGAAACAGCTCTCGTCAAAGTCAAGTCATCAAGATCTCTACTTTTCCAACAAGGCAATCAGGAAGAACCTCCAAGTAATCAGGAAATGTTTATGTACAGTACTTCCGACCAGTCACCGTCCAAGTTCAGCAAATTAGAACAGCATTCATCCAAGCCCCTTGATCTATTTGCTAAATCACAACAGGTAAGTCAAAGGATCTTTACCGATAAAAGTATGCTTTCCAGTGGTTTTCTCCTTTTAATTAAAATTTATTCAAAAGACACTTTGGATACATTTGTAGATTTTATGTTTGCTCTTTATCTGTCTTCAGAATATATCCAGTAATGTGAAACAGGTCTTTGCGGATTTCACTGAGCAGAATATGTCGTTGCTTAGTCAACAAGATCAGCCATAAAATGATCAAATCAGTCATTGCCAAGTCATCTGGATCAGTCGTCAACTAGTGGTCAGAATCAGCCTTTGTAAAGTGATCAGAATCAGTCATTTCCTAGTCACCAGAATCAGTTGTCGACAAGTGGTCAGGAACAGTCACCATCCAAGCCAAATGGTCTGGAACAGAACTTATCTAGTCCTTTTGATCAATCTACTGTGTCACAACAGATTCGTCAAAATATCTGTAATCATAGAATAATGTATTTCCAGTTGTTTCCTCCTTTAAATTTAAATGTTATCCAAAGACAATCAGGATACATGTATAACAACTTTTCTAGATTTCAGTTTTGCTCTTTATCTGTCTTCAGACCATATCCAGTGATGTGAAACATGTCTCTGCGGAGTCCACTGACAAAATGTGTCGTCGTCTAGTCACCAGGATAAGTCGTCACCATTTGGTCGGTATGAGTTGTCGCCAAGTGGTCTGAAACAGTCACCGTCCAAGCTTAGTGATCTGGAACAGAACTTATCTCCTTGATCCATCTACTGTGTCACAACAGGTTAGTCAAAAGATCTGTAATTTCAAGAATTATGTATTTCCTGTTGTTTCCTCCTTTAAATTGAACTGTAATCAAAAGACAATCTGGATACATGTATAAAGCATTTCTTGATTTCATGTTTGAACTTTATCTGTCTTCAGGCAATTTCAAGTGATGTGAAACAAGTCTTGGCGGAATCCACTGGGGAGAATGTTTCGTCGCCTAATCTCCAAAATCAATCGTCGCTATGTGGTCAGTATCAGTCATCACCAAGTGGTCAGGAACAGTCGCCTTCCAAGTTTAATGATCTGGAACACCTAACTAATCATCTTGATCCATCTGCTGTGTCACAACAGGTATGTCAACATAAATGTTGTGATTTAATTATGTCATTTCATTTTCGTCCATGACCATGATGACATTGCTTGGAGATTTACTTATATTTCAATGTTTAAATAATCTAAATATATGTACATGTACAGATAATTGGTAGATTTCATGTTTGCTCTTTATCTACCCTCAGACCATATCCAGTGATGGGGAACTAGTGTCGTCTGAGTCCACTGAGCAGAACCAATCTCCGTCTAGTGATCAGGATCAGTTGTCTCCTAGTCAACAGGATAATTCGTCGCCTAAAGGTCCGGAACAGTCATCGCCTAGTGGTCAGGATCATCAGAAGAGTGTGATAGATATCGGGAGAAAGCTTCCTCCACCAGATGAACTATTGCACCAATATGTTATTGTTTCTTATTACGGTATTCTGTACCCTCGACACGTTTTATGTTTTAAGTCTGACGAATTCTATGGTCAATGCATGCTTCCGGTGCATGGTACAGAAAATCGTTTTTATTGGCCAAGACAAAAATATATTTGCTGGTACAATCTAGAGAGTATTGAGCTACCATTCAATCTCGCTGGCTCAAAATATTATGAGTTTGATTAAAATGCATTTAATTCTCGCCGCTAGATGGGATATATACCTTACAGTATGTTTTATGACGTGGCATGTTTTGCAAGATCATATCTTGATTTGGCTCAAACCCATAGCCCAATATTGACCTGCTCACCCATTCAGATACCATACTGTGTCGCTTAACACATATAAAATCTAGTTACTTCAATGTGATAAAGAATGCAGCTGGCTATGTCGTCACTACATATGTACATGAAATTATGTTGTTAAGATGAATAAATACATTTAGAAACAGTTAATGTCCTTACTATTACCTTGATGTCCATACTGTTATACAATAGAAAAGCGTGCAAATATAATTATGTATACAAAATAATAACATTCTGCCAACTGGTTTTCAAGTATGGTAATTTCAGTTAATTCTGATTACTTTTTGTTAATCAGATCAGACTTTAATTCTTATACAAGAAATATTTCCCTATATTTTTTAAAAAATATAGCTATGAAAAGACATGCACATGACAATGAAAAAGAAATACTGACATCTATGGTATAAAAGTTAGATGGTACAAATTAACTCTACTTCTCACTTGATCAACACAATCTGACAATAAGTCATATAATAAAGTAATAGCTTTACCAAGATAATTTCAATGCAGGCACCATTAAGCTTGCAAAGATATTGAAAGGCACACTTTGAATAACAATTTACTCAATACAAAAATATTAGACCATTCGGTTCAACTTACAATATTGACTTTCACCAACAGTAAAATATTACCGATTTTGATATTGACCCATATTTGTAGTTTTCTTGCATACCGGGTACGGATTTCGTGTATTTTTACCGAGTACGAAATTGTCATCCTACATCCCCTCCACGCGCTCATCCTACCCTGCTGTGACGTTGGAACAATTTATGACGTTACGTATTTAAACACATGACGTTATATATTTGATTTGACGTCTTAAAAGCCAACGTGGTGAAATTAAATAATAATTATAAGTTTAAATAAATATATATTGTGTTTGGTATGCAAGAAAAATATCGTTCTTGACTTTTTCGGTTCAGATAGATCTAGAAAAATAACGTCCCTCGGGATAACTGTTTTCGCGGGAACTCTTTATAATACTTATATCGTTTCACTCCTCCTTAAATGGGGAGTTAGAGGAAGGGAACGCTTTCTGAGTGGTTTGCCAGTTAACGACGAAGGAGGGTTTGTAAAACATTTTAAATGATCTCTTTCGGTTGTCCTTACTTTCAGAAAAGAAATGGCAGTCGTCATCGTGAACTTATCCATGTATTATTGTCGTCGTTTGAGATAATATCATAAATCATTTTACAATAAATTTTCAGTTATCTGATTAAACAAATTGTACAAATCATAAGTATATCACACTTCTTACTTCAGGGTATCCAAGAAGAATGGAATAACGTGTTCTACGTGTGTATAGGAGTTGGTATCACAGGGTCACTTGTGTTCTGTACACTTTCACGCGGCGAAATTCAAGATTGGGCAAAGGATGACGTGACGACAAATATATCCCCGGCAACACCTGAACCCGAACAGTCGACACACATGTAATAATTTGCTGGTTTCCATAGAAATGACGTATACTCTTCATAACAATCTACATGTGTGCACCATACACGTAATGCATGATATCAAATAATTACTAGCAACAAAAATAAGCAAATGCATATTTCTTTTCCTGAAAACGTAATATTTGATTCACAACGTGTCTTCATTACAGACTGAGCTTATCCTGCTACTTTTATCTGAAACGTTGTTGAATTATTTTCATCATTGAATGACGACGTGAATGTCACTAAACAGTGCATGCATATTATTTATTTTAGTATTGTGGAAACGTTTATTGTATATTGTACATATTAGTTGATATGATTTAGCAGGCGATTATGCTGATTGCCGTTCCAAGGCAGCGACACATTTTATCACTCTATATTTGTATTGCACTTCTTTTAATTATACTTGTAATGGGTTCAGTATTAACTGTGTTATGAAATAGGTATAAAAGCAACATGTCATGTTTTCATCAAATGTTCTTGTAAAAAAATACAGCTTCTTAAAATTTCATTATTTTATATTCAATAATATCATAAATATTGTAAATACAAATGTCTATTATTAGTACCGATATACGACGGATGTCCGAAATGAACTATGTATTTATAAGTCCCGCAAAATTTACGTAGCATCTTACATCGGTATCTATACGCATGGATAGCTCCATAATGGTATATATATGTATCTGCTTGAACACGGGATTCCACAGTTATTGTAATTTCAATATAGGCAGTAGTTTCCTTGACCACTGTTGTAAAAAATGGTTGGAAAACGAATAGCAACTAATGATGAAATTCGGACTTATATCAAAGCTTGTACTGAATTCTGTTGTACTCTAAAACATATATTTCATGAAATCACACGGGTTAATAAGTTGACGAAAATTATCGTATATGGAAAATGGAATTTGATTCTGGTGTAGAGTCTGTTAAAGATGCAGCAAAATCAGGTTTTCCAAATAGAGCAATATGTAAGAAATAAAATTAGAGAAATTGTTCGAAATGATACGCGATATAGTATGCGTGCTGCTAGACTGTTGACTGACGACCGAACGGAGGCACGTGTTGAAACTGCCAAACAATGGTTTAAAATGTTCCCTAATATAACCAAAGGCAATTTGCAAATTTTTTACTGGTTACAAAACCTGGTTTCACTATTGTGAACCAGTTTTATGCAGCATGTTTTTATGAACTTTCTTTTAAACTTTTAATTTGAAATGTTAATATTTTTTCTATGAATATAAACAGGATTCAAATCTTTAATCAATAACAATACTGACAACATGCCAATAATTGTAGCGCATGTTCTCACAGATGTCAAATGTCAAATATACCCTGAGTTCAATATAATCTTAATTAGCATTTTAAAAACTTGTGAAATGAAAGTGATTGATAATTAAGTGTTTATAGTAAAATATTTTAAACTTCCCTTTTATGCAAATACCTTCAAAGACTAAGTGATTGTAGCAGCTTAGAGCGTGAAAACATATTAGTGATTGTATATATTTTATAACCTATTGTCCATTTTAAAACTTAACATATTTTGTTGATTGTTTACACTTATATTTTCCTTTGATGATTACTTGTTTGTCCTAACATATCCTGTGCATTGTGTAAAGCTAGCACCTGTTTAGTTTTCAAGAGTGGACTGTTAATTATTTAAGGATATAAATAACAGAAGACCAGATACAGAGATATAGTGTAATATTTTTGGACAGCGTCGTTCGCTGGATATTTACCAGTCAGATCGGAATTACCGTCAGGACATTGTGAAATTTACTTTAATAACTTTTGTTTTAAACATAAATTTGGATTCCAGCCATTATTTTATAAACTGTGTAAACGTCTAAGTTTTATTCACCATATATACTATTTTAATGGACACCGCTTTTAAAGTGAGATTTTGAGTGGATTTAATATTATTGCTTAGAAGTTACTGTTACACTGTGACTTTAATTAATCAATACCATATATATTTGAAACTTTATTTGTAATAAACTGTGTGACTTTAACACCAAATTAAAACTGATAGAAATTGACAAGTGTCGTCGTATTTGCTTTCTGTGTCTTCAACTTCATCATCATAATATAACTTCAAATTAGAAAATACTCACTCACCGCATCTTCTTGTCTACTCACGGACAAATGGAGTTATAATAACGACAAGAAAATTCACGGCTTAATACCAGTGCGAAAGGTTGGGAACAAAATATGGGCCACCAAATCTAGCAAAAGTCATTGCCACACGGACCTTGAGTGTAAAGATGATTATTTATGCATTTTTTTCTCTGTTGAAGTTTAAGTAATACAGGTACAAGTAAACCTCTCGAAATGAGACATTCCAAAAACAAGGTGTTTATTTACATGCATATTGCAGAAATCACACAAACTTGTGTTATAAATAATTACATTTAAATAGAAATATGGGAATATTCTAATCAAGTATTTGTATTGAAACGCCCTTAATTATGTATTTGTTTGAACTCTTTATAGTTTTTGTTTTGATTTACTAGTTTATTTTGTTGCGTATTTGATAATACATGTATATAATCATTCTTGAGTTTAATTTTTCAAGAACGCAATATACTTTGAATAAGTGCATGATATTTAAAATCAAAATATGTGTTTCTACCGCATGTATACATTTCATGTACTACTAATCAAGTATGAAATTATTCCCGTCTGCTATCAAATAGTTGGTCAATATATTCTATTTCTTTATCGTATATGGTTTGTAGAAGAAAGTTGTGTTTTTTTTTGTTGTTTTTTTTTAATAAAGGACTTGTTCAATATTATCTGCGTTTCATATCTACATATCCCAATAATCAATTTCTGATTATTACTTTTCAATATGTTCACTAAAGTTTATATTTGACCGTGATAGTACTATATATTATAAAAACTTAGAAGTTATTTAAGCTGCATTATTTAGGTCGTTCCTATTGTTCTTATATTTATTCAACTTTAAATTATCATAATTTATTTAGTTGTTTTAAGTATATGTATTTCCATTTCCTTTTATTTTGATCATTAATAATACGTTTTTATAAATAATCGCATATCTGACAATATAAACCCCCATTTTTGTAGTTTTCTACAACCGTTTTTCTAGTATTTTATCCGGTTTATTATTCCATAAAAATGCATGTTTTTATTACTAAATCAAAAATATTGATGGATTTTCCAATACGATTAGCAGATGTTTTAATCACTACAATTTTCCGATTAAAGATAACTTCTTCCATCGATAAAGGCAATTACAAAATTGACTTATTTCTTAAAGACGGTTTAATTCATGATATAGTATTTCATTTGTAAATGTGATTCGCAGAGTAGCTGCACTGTCGGATATCCATATGAATTTTGTTTTGGCAATTACAGTTTCATTTGAGTTTTTAGAGCCCCTGAGCGTAAAATTATTGATTTACTAGAATTAAGTTTAAGACGTGTGCTTTTACAATCTTTATAATTAACAGTTCTACACTTACTAAATCAGTGTCGCTGTTACGACAGTAAGACTTATCTTTTATCTTATTGCTTTTCAACCAACATCACATCCTCCCTTCGATAAAACATAACTGTCTCTTCAAAGTTTTGAACTTGACTGTTTTTACCAATCTGAATACAGTGTCTATAGAAACCTTCAAATAACAATCTGGATTACTCAACTGTGATCATTGGTCAAAGTTAGATAACCTACTGTATTATATATATTTACAATTATTAAAACAGCAAGAGTTATCTTTCTTTGAAACTGACTAAAATTCAACCAAGCTACACTATCCATGTCGTTTTGTCTTCTTCCTAGTGACTTCTGTCGGGCATGCTCTGTCTTTTTTTTTTACTATCTAGCTCTACAAATATACATCGCTGTCTGTAGCCGTTCTTTCACCTCACAGAATGACGATACATGACAAATAACAGTGACCATACTAAACGACTCTTACTTTTAATTTACTTCGAAAAAGCATTTGACTTGGTTGCATGGCGCTTTATTCATCAATTATTAATTTTCTATAACTTTGTTCCTGATATAAAACAAGAGGGCCAAGATGGCCCTATATCGCTCACCTGCCTAACCTTGAGTCACCCAACTTAAGTAGATTATATAATACATATACACTCAAAATAGCATGAAAAACGAGATGGTTGAGTAGTTAGAATTTTGATTTGTTTTGAAGATGTAACAGATGCATAGAAGAGTTCAGACTTGGTAGAGTTCACCCATGGTAAATGTCAGTGAAATTACATCGAAATCAGGTCAGTAGATTCTGACAAGAAGGCTTTTAAAGTTTTTACTATAGCTGCCTATATAGTAAACTAGCACCTCACTGTGGCGGTCATGTGTTTTAATAAATCACAATGGCTTGAACAAACTTGGTAAAGGGTCACCCAAGGAACATTTCTGCGAAATTATTTTAAAATCGATCCGGTTGTTTCTGACAATAAGATTTTTTAAGTTTTTACTATAGCTTATATAGTAAACTAACTGACGAATCAAGATGGCTTGAACAAACTTGGTAGAGGGTCACCCAAGGAACATTTCTGTGAAATTATTTTAGAATCGAGCCAGTAGTTTCTGAAAAGAAGATTTTCTAAGATTTTACTTATTAAACTTGCCCAATGCCCTGGCGGCCATGTTGTTTGACGAATCAAGATGGCTTGAACAAACTTGGTAGAGGGTCACCCAAGGAACATTTCTGTGAAATTATTTTAAAAATGAGCCAGTTGTTTCTGACAAGAAGATTTTTAAAGTTTTTACTATAGCTTATATAGTAAACTAACCCCATCCCCTTGCGGCCATGTTTTTTGACGAATCAAGATAGCTTGAACAAACTTGGTAGAGGGTAACCAAAGGAACATTTCTGTGAAATTATTTTAAAATCGAGCCAGTAGTTTCTGACAAGAAGATTTTTTAAGATTTTACTAATTAAACTTGCCCTGCCCCCTGGCGGCCATGTTTTTTGACGAATCAAGATGGCTTGAACAAACTTGGTAGAGGGTCACTCAAGGAACATGTCTGTAAAGTAATATCGAAATTGGCCTGGTGGTTTCAGAGGATAAGTTGTTAAAAGCTAAAAGTTAACGACAGACGACAGATACCAGGCGATCACAAAAGCTCATCTTCGAGCCTACGGCTCAGGTGAGCTAAAAATGGATAGATATATTTTACACAAATACAAAACCATGCTGTATTGTAAATGGACATCTTTCAGATTAGTTTGGTCAAAGAGGATGTCGCCAAGGTGACCCAATGTGCCCTTATATCTTAATGTTGTGTGCTGAAGTACTTGCTTCCATTGTCAGGAACATTCAAGATATCAAGTGAATAAATGTAGGGTCCACAGAATCTATCATATCTCATTTCCAGGATGATACATCTTTAATATTAGATGATTCTGAAAAATAACTGAGAAACGAATTAAAAATGTTACAATTCTATGCAAGCATCTCTGGCCTTAAAATCAACATAGATAAAAGTCATATGCATAGGCGAAAAATGAGAATGTCAAACAAACAAACTATGCCGTGATATACAACTAAACTCGGATAATAAATTTACTGTATTAGGCATAAACTTTTCAATAAATAGAGACTCGATAGTTAAACTTAATTATAACAATTAGATTAAAGAAATTAAGCATAGCGAAGAAGAATTTAACACGTTTTGGAAAAATATGGTTAAATTATAAAAAAAACTTTGAACCTTCAAAAAATCATTCCTCTTATTTTTGCATTGCCTAACCCAGATTAAGGAACTATAAAAGAACTTAACTTGTTATTTTTTAAAATATTTTAAGGAATGGAAAACCAGATAAAATAAAAAAGAACATTTCTTTATAAAGACTATTCACTAAGACGACTTAGAATATTAAATCGTGATTTATTTATTATAGCTCTAAAAATCACACGGGTAAGAAGCAGATTACAAAATATAGATATTTAGAAATCTTTCAAGTTTCATATAAGCCTTTTACCAATTCTTGCACTTTTGTAGCGATATTCATTTAAAATCATTTAGATAAATGTAAAAATCCCTTTTGGAAAGATGTTTTTTATTGTTATATGAACCTTTTAATAGAAGTTACACCATATCCATGGCATGCATTTCAAGAGATACCATTGTGGCATAATCCTAATATTAAGGTTGGAGGTTCGAGTGTCGCTATTGATATATATTTTAAGAAAGGTTTATCAATGATTTATTGAACAGTAATGGCAATTGTATGACACTTGCTGAAATGACACAACACTATGGTGTTGTAACACTCTTTTTAGAATACTCAGTACTCATATGTGCTTTATGGACATATCTATGTAATTTTTCTTTTTCACGCTCTAGCTCTAAATCATAAAATATATTATTTTCTTTGCCAATATCAATTTGATTTAGAAATTAGAAAGGATGTAGAAACATATATGATAGGATTAAATCCAAACCTGTAACTTCATTAGCATCCTAAAAGTGGCAACACATTTTAACTTGAATGGAAAGTAAATAATAATGTCCCTTTTAAATGTAATAATGACACTAATCTGCAATAGTTTAAATGCAGAATAAATCATCAAATATTGGGTACAAATCATCTTTTAGAAGAAATGAATATCATTTATTCAAACATTCGTTAATTTTGCAAAACTCATGCTGAGACAATAAATAATTTATTCTGTGATTTTAGAGTCACACAAATATTTTGGGCCAGTCTTGACCACTTTTATATAAAAAATGATCAACAAACAATATAAAAAATAATTATATACAATTTTCAGCAAAATAATGCATATTTATTTTAAAATATTCAGAGCCTAAGATATCACAGTTTTAAAAAAACACATTAGGATACAATACGACATAGAAAGATGTATCACTCAGAAGAACTTAAAAGAACAAACAATTGAAAAATGTGAACTCCATAAATGAGCATTCTAGATTAATTAAACACTTACATGCAATCATTTTTAAGTTTTTTGAGTCGTTGGCAATTATATGTCCGTGTGTGTACGGTTTTAATTTTAATATACATAGAATTTAACATAATTTTAGAACAGCGCGTGCATTTGCGTTCTTAAAGGGATTATATCGGCAAGTAACACAAACACGCTGTTAATCCAGACTTTTCCTATATGCAGTGTGCACAAAATAATGCTGATGTATTGACGTATAACCTTTATTTACTTGAAAGTTATAAAATTAACAGTAATTGAATATGGCCAAAACTTTAATACGTCCCGCAATAAAATATTGCGCAATGTTTACATTGAACTCCGTAAACTTCCCGAACAAAAACAAAAACGTGGCTTCAGAAACCCGATGTTTATAATAAAGAAGTTATGTAATTAGACACTTCAGACGCGTATATCTCTAAGTTATAAGTGTATCTTCATGCTTGGCGTGTGTATTTAGGACAGGGAATTGACGTTAATATGTCAGTATAATCCCTTTAACCGTTTGATGGATAACAAGTAAAGGTAATGTGATTTTTGTATCGATTAGGCTGCTTTCAAGCAGAATACTTAACAGAGGAGACAAAAACATCATATCCTACTTTTCTCTCCTTATGAGATGCATCTCTCTCTCTCTCTCTCTCTCTCTCTCTCTCTCTCTCTCTCTCTCTCTCTCTTTCTCTCTCTCTCTCTCTCTCTCTCTCTCTCTCTCTCTCTCTCTCTCTCTCTCTCTCTGTAAAGTGTTATGGTCGAAGAGAGGTTAAGACCTAAAATGATATTAACGGTGAAATTAAAATACAAGTATATAAAAAGTGGTCTTCTATCTCATAAATCGATATCAGTCCGTGATACCGAAGTTTGGTACGGTGTCCCGTTGGGGCCATCGCGGCATATCTATTAAATTAAGTAAAGTCTAAAAACATACACCTATATCTTAAAAATGATTGCATGTAAGTGTTTAATTAATCTAGAATGCTCATTTATGGAGTTCACATTTTTCAAATGAAGAAGTTTAACCAAGATGTTTGTGGTTGAAACATATTTTATTTCTATTTATTATATAGAAATTTGGTTGGGCCAAAAGGTCTTCCAACATTAAATTCGGCCCTCTCCGTAGTTCAGATGAGTGTGAAAAATATACAAATGCAGAAAATTGGTATGATTGTCAAAATCATCATCAGAGGTATTGGACATAGCTGGGAGACTATGTTTGATAACAAGAGGGCGTAAGAGTAGTTTCAAATCAATCGCATATGAGGTTACAGAGATATGTGCATGATATCAAGATGCACGGAATACTTTATCCAGCATTTCTAAGTCGAACAATGGCCTTAATTTGCATTAAATTCAACCAATAGTTAATTAACTTTTGTTTGACAACTCTGAAGACTTGATGAAGTTTTAAATCAATCCTGTAGGTTGATTACTGAGATATTTGCATGAAAGTAACTTGCATGCAAAATTTTAACCGAAAATGTGACTCCGATTCCCGGGCAACAAAGAGAGAGAGAGAGAGAGAGAGAGAGAGAGAGAGAGAGAGAGAGACGGAGACACAGAGAAAGAGAGATCGAGTTGATGTAGGAATGCTTCATCGTAACAACCACACTAACGAAAGGCAATTCCAACAAACACCATTCCGATACCACACGTGTTATCGCCAATAAAACAACGTATCTATAGCATACCGGCAATTTATATATATATCGTATATCAACACGTTCCGGTTATAATTCACACTTTATATCCACGAGAGAAAACACCCAAATTTATAACAGCAGTTTTCCATGTTGACCATGATGTTGAAATGTGGTCCGGCCGACTATTTGGTCAGTTTCCAGCTGTTGATGATCAGATTTTAACGAGGGTCAATTTTTCACGTGTTGATGGGTCATTAAATAACGGTCGGGGTCAGTCTTCAATGTTAAAAATGGATCACTCATCCATTGAAAAGTGTCTATTTTTCAACGGGATCAAAATTTAATGTTACACCGGCCAGTAGAAATAATCTCAGAAAAAAATATGCGTAATAAACATTTAATACAGTGTGTGTATTATTTACTTCAATTTTAAAACAGTGGAAACTAGATAGCATATAAACATGGCCTATACATGAGCATATACAGTTGAGAATGCATTATTTGTGCACATTTTAGTAAGCATAACTAGTAAACATTTAAAAAATGACAACATTTTTTTACTTGAACAAGTCTAAAATACAAATGTTTAAGTGGTTTGATTTCATATGTATTTGATACTTTGATCAGCTATCTATTTTTATAATATAACACAATGGCCACCCTCGACACTATTACATCGTTATCTATGGAGAAATAAAATCACATAAAAAACTTGAAGAGTAGCCACTGGGCAACTATGTCACAGGCAAGAGAGCGAACGAGGGGCGAGGCGAAGACATGGCACACCCGCTGACAGAAAATGAAAAACAAACAAACTACATGTATACATATCATTTTGACTGCCTAAAAACAACAGAAATGAGTTTACAGGGAAAATTTAATTATTTTAAAATTATTAAGGATAATTGTTCAACAACATTACCATGAAGTTTACATAGAGAGAAAAAATGATATGTCTCAATAACTTAGTGGGCTGTATTGTCTAAAAAGTACATTTCTTAAGGATCGCATTGCCTCAAATATTATGAGACGCAAAATAAAACATAGATATTAAATAATAAAGCACATAAACGTAAGTAATAGTATGATTTGTGTCCCTTGTGTCTTTAAATTTTAATTATACATTCGGTAACACTTTAGTATCCTCATTTTGATCGATCAGTAGAAGATACATGCTTAATAGTGTATAAGCAGATCTTGGATAAATGTGTAAAACGTAACGATGTAACTGTTGTAACAGATACCCTAGATAGTGGACTGCAAGCGGCAGTTATGAACAATTGTTGCATTTAATGGAATTATAAGAAGATGTACTTATTTGGATACTAGTGTCCGAACAGTGGATATATATATGCTCATCAAGGTTAGTTTATGTTGTTTATGTTGTTGTTGTTGTTTTAAATATATTAAGAACATTGCCAGAATTCCAAAAATATATGCGTATGTTTAAAGACAATTAACAGCATTGAACTCAGCAACATTGCTAACATTGCAAACATTGCAATCCTTCGATACCCTTCATCTGATACTTGATTATCATTGTCAGATTATAAATATCATAATTATTCTCTCATCAACGACGTCAAGAGAGGCAAAGTATCATCTTAACCACTATCATATTGCCATCGTAATCACCATATATCCTTATTGAGCGGACACACGTGATGCTATAGCTATGGACACAAAGAAGTTGTATTATAATGCGTTGTCTAAGGTGCATCTTAGCATCTTATTGTTTCTTATGATACTGCTACTTAAATATCCATTTGTGTCTATTTATTTTGCAATACGCTGATTACTGCAAGTCGTAAATTGCAATGCTTGACTGGTGTTTATTTTTTATGAGGTACCACTTACTCGGCAAGAAGCTTAGTACTTGAATATATTAATAAACGGAACGACTTGATGGCGTGACTATAATTACTTTGCAGGTAAACGATACTTCAATAAGAGTAGGAGCGCTTCAATTATTGGAGAGAGACACCCTGGCAGAGAATTTGGGAAGGCTGTCCTTCTTTGGCTGGTTGGGGTACGGAGGACCACTCCCGGAAAAGATTGATATCTTAAACACCAACTGCTGCATTCTACACAATTCTAAGGATAAACAGGATGTTATTTGCGTCAATATTTTGACTTTAAGGCGTAATTCTAAAAACACACACAGATAAAAACACACACTTGATTGTTATAAAAAGCGAATCACCATCAAGTTTCAGACCAGGTACACAATGCACAGTACTGCGAGTTAATACGTAGGGTTGAGTGTAGTAAGGATAGCCATCTCCTGTTGGCGGGGTACGGAGGAGGACCCTCAGAAAAATTATAACATCTTTAGCATTAAAACATGCATTTAGTGAGCTTTTAGATAGAAAAATGTTATTTACTCCAATCGTTTGTGACTTTTAAACGCTTTTGTTAAAGAAATGTTATCATGTAAAAGTATCCAGTTCATGAACACAGTGCATGATGACACAATGCAGAGAAACGGACATTGTTAAGCCATCACAATGCTTGTTTAGAAACAAAAATGTTTTGGTTGTTTGGGGGAGGAGGGTTTGTTTTTGGAAGAGGGGTGGTGGTAAAAATACGTTCATTCCATCCAAAATATCGAAAATATTCACAAATAAAAAGGGAATAGTGACAAACATAACTTTTATAAGTTGATATTTTAGATATATTTGACATAAAAAGTGTTTGGAGGCTAACCAATGTCCGTTACTCTTATCGTTGTTTATGAATGGTTATCGTTATCTGAAATACACTCATACACAAATGTTTACAATGTCACAAGCAGGGGAGGGGAGGGGATCATCCCGTCCCGTCTCTACCGCCTTTGTTTCTGCATGTGTGCACATAAAAATAAAACACATAGGAACATGTTAAACTAAGTTTACCTATATATGTTTACATGGAAGATGCTTCGAAACTTCCATTCGCAGAACGATGACAATCTGTATTTTATATGGACGAGTCTGCAAACCTTTCGTATTCTTGATCATCTTCGACGCTTAGTTTTCTATAAGATAAACGTCTTGTGACTTTGTGCATAGCACCAACTGATATCGCTGTTATGTTAACCAACACGTGTAACGGTATATTTATACAGAACATGTTTTAATTGAGAAGTAAGATTTGATAAACTGAGACTAGCAGACCTTTTAGAAAAGAAAGCGTAGACAATGAGTAAGACTAGACCGTATTTATTGTAAAATAAAGCGTCAAAAACAGAATGTATCCGATTTTGATGTTACCCTGCGCCATATTGCGTAGTACTGACTTGTTTCATTTTGTACAGGGTACCTAACAGGAAATTTATCTAAATACATAGACTGGCCTCCATAGAGGCAATCTAAAAAGACGATGTAAATGCAAAAGGTCGCCTTGATCATGGACAAATGACTCTAATATAGAACTGATATACGTGTCTGTTCTCCCCATCGCAGTGTTCAAGATAACGACGTGTCACCATTAAAGGAACATACGGATCGATCTTATATTTCTTTCTTTCTCCCATTACTTCCAGCAATCAATTTCTGATTATTATTATCATTATTACTATTATTATTTTTATTATTATTATTATTATTATTATCATCATCATCCTCATCATCATCATCATCATCATCATCATCATCATCATCATCATCGTCATCATCATTATTATTATTATTATTATTATTACTATTATTATTATCATCATCATCATCATCATCATCATCATCATCATCATCATTATTATTATTATTATTATTAATATTATAGGAAGTCTCGATTATAAGAGATCTCGCATCAATTCATCGTTACACATACTTTATGAACGTATGGCCATACGGAGACAGTAATATATAAGTATTAATGTATGTAACTTCATATTTAAAAAAAAGTATTGTAAAATAAAAGTAGTGAACTGCACTAGTTTTGAAAATACGGGTAAAATAAATAAATATTTTAAAAATTACGTTTTCTAACAATTCCTTTTCATTTATACCAATAAGAAATTATGAAATCTAAAATATTTATACCAATAAGAAATTATGAAATGTAAATACATGTATGTTGGTAATTGATGGTGACTACAATTGTAAGATTAAATAGTGCTTTCAAATATTAACCAGAGTTATGGACTTTCTAAAATAGAAACGAGCTTGATGCATACACACTAAATATTTCAATTTTATATTTGTATTATGTAGATATATGATTTCAGAAACAGAGTTTAATGGAAATATTACTTTTCTGCTTATGATATATTTATTTATTTCAGATTACACAAGTGTATGTTTATATAACAAGATATATATTTAGACATTAGTGTAATAGAAAGATGCAGTCCGCACATATGATAGGAATTTTTCATTTAAATGATGAAAATAGCAAAACAATAACAATTATTAATGAAATGCTAACACTAATGTATAGTGGTAATTATTGATCAATCTGCTGCTTTGAAAAAGAGAAAGATCAACAGTATAATTTACTCATAAATATTTCTAATAATGTTCCAATTTGCCCTTATGTTATTTGCCTTTGGTGTAGGATACAAATAAAGTGGGTATAAATCAAGATATTATAACGTTTAATTTGTTCTGTAAAAACCATCAAAACTCGGTAGCCACTTTTTTCAAACTGCACAAATCAGTATATTTCTTGACAATCAAGATAAATATGAAGTTAACATTATATTTTAAAGATGAAACTAAAGGGACAAATCGTACATTTTGGGGAGAAATGTTATTAGAAATATTGCACTTTTCTTCCAACAGACTTATCAAAGGGGGTCTAAATAAAGTTTGGCACAAGATTTTACCAGAGCCCACTGACTGTTGTTTACAACACTAAAATAAACATTAAACTATTCTATTATAAAGTATTTGTCAAAAAAATCTATTTTTCAAATATGATATAATCGATAAACTATTCAATCATCTAACTTTTTAAAAACTACGTTTAATCTATACGTTTCATTTGTGTCATATTTCCCTTTAATAAATGCAATTCCTAAAGAACAGAGGACAAGAATAAAAAATACAAAATATTACAACCAATGTTGATTTAATTAAACATGTTATGCATTCTCTTGCATGCTTAAATCGGCAGTGATTTAAAATTTAATCAGAAATGAAACAAAGATTTAAATACAGAAGTTAGTAAAGTTCACTGGAAAATATACTACAAACAAAACGTCAGATTTGTGGAAGATATACAATACAAAAGATTTTATCGAATATATTAGATATGCAAATTCATAATTTAATAACTGTGAACTAATTGAAACTGAATTATGTTCCTTTTTGTAATAACACAAAAGAAACAAGTTTTCATTTATTCGTTGAATGTTAAAGAGCCATCACCAATAACTTTCTCTTTAGTAAATGATAGACAGTTTATTGAATCACAAAGAGGAAGGTCCCATTCGAAGATAATGATTGATTCCGTCCTCGTAGTTATTCTTAATAATGCAAAATGCGTTAATACACAGGTTGGCATTTTCCTTTTAATTTGTTGCTGTTTACTAGCCAATGGGTGATTTTATAGCGAAGCGTAATTTTATATTTGTTTAACAAAATCAAAGAACTGTACACTACAGAGACAAAATACAATAAACGTTATTGAACAGATTATCCAAATCATGTAATGTTTGATATAAATGTGCAGTTTTACTGCTAAAATAGAAAAAATATCGGCGATATAGGTGAGGCCTCTTTAAGGAAATGATTACACAGTGTGCCCCTTTAACATAGACAGAAAGACATAGATTACATACGTCCTTGACATCGTCGATAGGCAGATAACGTCCACTAAGTTTAAGCATGGAGCTGATTGTGATTTTCGTTACAGGTATGTTTAAACACAAATATTTTACTCATCGGAGCAGCAACATTAGGTAAATGTATATTTCAAACTCAGTATATGCTGGTTGTATAGTACGTGTGGTCAAAGGCCGTTTAATGATCACTTGTCTCTCGCCGTTGAGCTTGAGGATTCAAGTGCCGCCCGGTCTAAAGAGAATATGAGAGAAGGTTTACATTTTACTGTAGAAGGACGTAATTTCTGCTCTTGTCTATCCCAGAATATGATATCTTCCGAATCAGGTTAATACCCAATGAAAAAGCAGGGACGTATATGCCTGTCCCATAATTCATAGCGATTGGACGCTTACTAAACTGTGACGTCATTCAAACCTTCAGTTGAAGCAACTGACCAATCAACGTGTTCAAATGTGGCTTTCCCATCATTGTTATTTATATCAATGGACTTAATCGGGAGAGCTGGGCCCGTTCTACTGACTAGTTCATACTTACTCTATTCTCCGTTCTCGCTCCGTCAATAAAAATGGATGCTATGTATAGCCTGTACCTGGAATGAGTTGAAAATGCACAAAACCACATTTAAATAATGTATGGTACGTGAATGTCATTTGAGAAATAATCGTTATCTCTTATCTATTTGTCATTTTTTGGTAAATGTACGTGACCGAAACGTAATAAACGAAGTTATTTCTTAACGACACCACCTTTACAAACGTTAAACCAGACTGAACTCGTTCCAGAAGTAGGTACAACAATACCATTACATGGAATGGCAAAATAATTTGAATTAGATTGGGATGTGTATAAAACATAACTAACAATATTCAAAAAACAATGATCAAATTTCCAATAAAAAGGTGTTTTTGGATTCCAGTGACTATCGTATGCAGGCATTTAGAAGAGAAACTTCGTTAATCTAAAAATCAAATTGCTCTTTATATCGCGATTTTTTAAAAATTTTGAAAATGGCTATAAATATTTTTCCGTATATATCATGCCTATACATAGCTACTGACCCCGTGTTGCCAAAAGGATTGTGTAAGTTTACCTTACAGTGAACTTATATGGAAATCGTTTTATTCAAATTTTAAAAATAATTATCTTTTATGTAAAATCATGTTTTAATGTACTTGTTTTATCAGCCAGGTACATTTCTACACGTTAATCCATTTAACAAAATCTATCCGCTGTATCGTACATGTGATGATAACTTTCTTAACTTATCTTTTCTTGTTTGAAAGCCACCGGTTTTACAATTAATCCATGCGTCTATTATCAATTCAAAACTTGTGACTACGGCAGTGTTGCTAAGATTAAAAAGATCAGCCAAAAAGTATTGCTTTTTTAATTCGTTACTTTAGGTCACATGTGCTAGTAACATGGTAATTTTCTTAAAGCGCATTAAACACTTTTTAGTAATGCAATAGGAGTTAACGGGTAAGGAGTTAGTCACAACGTACTTTAGTTTCGTTCTTTAGTTTTCGAATTTCAGCATTCACAATGTAGTTCTTAAGTAATGCAGCAGTTTCGACCGCTAGGCGCGACGCGTTGATTCTGCGGACGTGCAAAACACTTAATGCCTAAGCAGGACTTCTAACTAATGTTTTATTATTTTAACTTAAACAGGAACAATTACAACTTCAGACAAGTATGTAAATTATTGATTGTGTAATTCTGTACTCTATTACTATAGTGTATATCTGCGGACATTCGATGCATTTTCTACAGCTACAAGTGTTTCTCCTGTTACACTTGTTTGATAGTATTAAAGTGTATATACTGTTATTTGCTAAACGGATGTTTATGTTGTATAATTACGTTACAATGGCTGAACTTTATACCAAATGTTTATCTTCAATCACTACCGTGTTCAACCATTACCGGTGGCACTAACATTTCATAGATATTACAGGATATCTTTTTAAACACGCTAAAATATTATATTTTAAAGGATTTCCTAACTAGTGCTACGCACCCAGGTTAGACTTAAATAGATTTCCCGCTTTAAATTGCAACATATTTTGCCAAATATTCAGCAGTATTTAAATGCTGTCTTATTTTAGAATGGGGATTTCTTTGCAAGTTTACCGCTCAATTTGTCACATTTTTGAAAGAATTGACATACCAAACCATTCGGATTTTATTAATTAATGATAATGATAATTTTTGATACATTTTGAGCATTATTTCCTAATATACTCCCTTAAATATAACTAAAGTATTTAAGACTTATAGAAACTTCTCTCCTTAATACAACAGAGCATCGAGTGAAATGCTCTCAAAATATCTGTAGTGCCATTCTTGGTAACATTTTATCAAACCTGTTCTTATTGTAATAGCACCGTCGTATTTATACGTATACATGTTCCTTATTTAATATCCAATAAACGTAAAATCTTTACAAATGCATTTTCAGTTCTCCTCCAAGTCCATAGCACAGTTTCTGATAGAGGGTAAGTAAAAATGAAATACTTTTTAAAAATGTATCTTTAAAAGTTAGTTTCTTTCATTGGTTCCACAAATATCCAAAGGATTTTAGCTGGTTTCATCGATAAATGATACACCAGATTTGCTGGCTTTAATGACATTTTCATTTTTTATTTCATTGTTACAGTTTAACAAAATCAGATGTAAAAGATTCTTATTATGATATAGAATGTAAAAAATTCCGATATAATATTTTCATTTTTTTTATATTTTGTTATTAGTATCATATAAGTTATACAATGATTGTACATACCAAAGTGTTTCAGTTTGTACTAACATTAAAAAAAGTATTAACAAGGAAAGTTTGCTCTTTATTCTGTTTGTAAAAAAGATCTTCACAAACAAAAAACATATAAACAGAGAACAGGCTAACACCTCACCGACACAACTCCGGCATTCGAATAAGTACCTAGAGAAAACATAAACAAGTTTGTTCAACCGTTCTTCCAGCTGTCTTGTTTATATTTCTCAGACAAAACAATATGTACTAACATGCGATTATCATACCAGCGTTGTGTAGCAGTAAGTGTATATAAAGACGTAAATGAAGTTCCTAAACGTTTGCATTAAATTATATACAAATGAAGGATTCAACCTAATGACGAAATTCACAATGTGTGTTTCCCCAGATGACGTCATTAGCTCTGGTTGACATGTATGCTTTGACATCTCACTAACCGATTTGGTTAGTTGTCATAACGTGGGGTGGTAAGAAAACATGGACTATATTGATAGAAATATGCTCATAAATTGTTTACTATTTCACATTTCCTTCAAATTAATATTGATGAACTTCAGGTAAACACTTTGAATAAAGATATATATTATATATATTTCTAAATATTATATAGTTGATGAATTTTAACAAACGCATATAACCCTCGTCCTGAACCATTTGCGTACCAGCAATAATGCTCATTATGGCAGGTATTATGTAAGAGACGACAGTATCAGACCATTTAAATAGAGTATAATGGGTGTTTGAATGCTGTTTCGGGGGAGAAGACTATTTCATTGCGGGTTTCTAGGTAATGTTACGCGGTGAACGTTCTATAAAAAAGTACAATGAAATCATACGCTGGAACAGAGGTCAGTGCGTAAGCGCCACCTAGTGGTAACACAATGTAGTAATTAATTCTTTTTTGTGCGTGATATAATTAATATGTGGTGATGTGTTCTTGTCTTACCTTCTACATGAATTTAATAGAAATTCAGCATGAGCTGTGTGTCAACGTATAAATTCATACACAATTTGCAAACCAAGGCAATCTGGTCGTGAGAGTCCTATGCGGTAAAATATTTGTTTTCACATATAAAAATAAATAATGTATGCTGCATTACAGGCAAACGACCGTCGTCTACGGCTTTGAGGGAGCGACCAATACCGTTGCGTCTGGCCGTACTCTACACTACACTGTGAACTTGGACAAATGTCAACTTACCTCTTCTCCTGATGATCCCGAACTAGTACAACCGTTTGGTGGCCATACGACCACGTGGCGGATGTTTAACGACCGTGAAGTGTCGTCTATTCCCTTCATCATGTTGAACGAAATGAAAATGGTCTACGACAACTCAGGTGACTGAAAGTGACTGTCCCACAATTCATAGCAGTCTAACTTGATTGCAGAACGGACATAGCTCTCCCGCTTGGGTTCGTCACACAGCAGTGAGATTGATTTGGTCATGTGCTTCACGGAAAGTTAAATGATGTCACAGTTTAGCTATTAGCGCTAAATACTGTGAATGTGGGTTCACATGCATATAATTCCTTGTTTTTTCATTGGGGTTCAACACTCTTCGCTGAAGCAACTGACCAATCCGCGTGTTCTTATCCCATTGCTATATGGCGGATCCAAGCGGGGAGAATTGGGTCCCTTCTACAGTCTGACCCAGATAAGCATAAAATATGTTTAACGTCAGTTTTACTTTTAAATATTAAGTGTACGATTCATAAACAAGGACGGAAGAGGAATGTACAGGAGGAAAATGAACAAGTTCTGATTTGACTGTTTTCAGCCAATCCTCACCTGTTCCTCTTTGGTTGTGAAATGATTGAAAGAACTACAGATTAAATGGTGGTGAAATTTCTGTAAAGCATTAAAAGTACGCAGGCGCTGGATACCTATATCGGTCTTATCTTGTCCTTAGTATTTATAACCTTATAAACAATACTTATAATCTAATAAACAATACTTATAACCTTATAAACAATACTTATAATCTTATGATTAATACTAATAACCTTATTAACACTACTTATAATCTTGTAAACAATACGTACACTCTTATAAACAATACTTATAATCTTATAAACAATACTTATAACCTTATAAACACTACGTAAAATCTTGTAAACAATACGTATAATCTTGTAAACAATACGTATAATCTAATAAACAATACCAATAATCTTAAAAACAATACTTATAATAATATAAACAATATGTATAATCTTATAAAAAAATACTTATAACCTTATAAACACTACTTATAATCGTATAAACAAAAATTATAATCTTAAAGACAATATTTACAATCTTATAAACAATAATCATAATCTTGTAAACAATACGTATAACCTTATAAACACTACTTATAATCTTATTAACATTACTTATAATAGTATAAACATTACTTATAATGTTATAAACAATACTTATAACCTTGTAAACACTACTTATAATCTTATAAACAATGTGTATACTCGTATAAACAATATAAATAATCTTATAAACAATACTTATAACCTTGTAAACACTACTTATAATCTTATAAACAATATGTATAATCGTATAAACAATATAAATAATCTTATAAACAATACTTATACTCTTTAAGACAATACTTATTTTCTTATAAACAATATGTATAATCTTATAAACACTACTAATAATCTTATAAACAAACACTACTTATCATCTTATAAACAATACTTAAAATCTTATAAAGACTACTTATTATCTTATAAACAATACTTATAATCTTATGAACAATACTTATAACATTATAAACAATATGTAAAATCTTATAAACAATACGTATAATCTCATAAACAATACGTATAATCTTTTAAACAATACTTATAATCCTATAAAAAAAATACTTATAACCTTATATCAAACAATGTGTATAATCATATAAAAAAGTGTTATTGTTACTTGTATTTTGTACAAAATAAATTTATAAACCCCAGATCGTCTGGTGCAGTTGTCCCGGCAGATGCAAATATGGAGCAACGACACCGTTGACGTCACTTCCATTGTATACACGTTGGACCTGAGTACTGTCACGAGTATGTATACGCACACGTGCACAATGATGGCAGAAGGCAAAAAGTAACTATATGTTCATGAATATTACCACCCATGCCAAAGAGTCCTGTTTTCACAATTGCTTGATGATATCTTAATTAGTTCCATAATTTTGTAATTAGTCTGACGCGAGCTGTCAATCAAACAAGTCGATAATCCAATCAGATTCGATATTGGTTGCTACGCGATCATTTTCCTTAGACAAACAAACTATGTCTAGGTAAACACCACATTGTGTGACTTGGACATTGTATTTACTTGGACAAACAATGCAAAGTGGATGGATCGAAAGTCGTTCTCGCGTCAGGTGAATTACTTATCAACACCAATCAGTGGGAGCCATTTCTGAGGCAAAAAAAATCGGTATTTGACTCGTCGCTTATGTTCAACATATACTTTTTATCACGTTCCTTTTGTAAGGGACGGGTGGTAGTGTGAAATCTATTCGACTCCTGTTCACACATAGAATCAACCGTTACATAATTGTGTATACCTGACCATATGGAGATAAGTGAAGCCATGGTAGTTTCGAAAATATATATTTCCATTAAATCTAAGAAATTGCGTACTGTGTCATATTCTTCTACCATGAGCAAATTGCCCCAATTGGTATTTAAGTCAGTTAACATGAAAAAGTGTCGATCTAATTTGAAAGTCACTTCTCGGGGGATGGGGGTTGGGTGTAACTGCTGATACAAGTCCACAACTGCTGACCCATCATTGACGAAACTAGTGGTTTTCCACCGGATTATTCAAGTCAAGAACTGCTTACCATATGATAGACTAAAATATCGGTTTCCACTCAATATGTTCATCTGAAACAAAAACATGAAAAGCAGCATAAACAGTTTAACCTGTTTTAAAGGGAATTTATCAGGATTTTTTAAACTTTTAAAATTGGCTAAAATATTTTTTTCCCAATATATCATGCCTGTTAAAACAGTATATTAAAAAGGGATTTCCTAACCTGGGCTACGCGCCTATGTTAGACTAAAATAGATTTCCTGCTTAAAAGTGTAACATATTGTGTAACATTTTAAATGAGTCACGTGATTTCATTTGGATTTTTAATTGATATGATATACACAGGGGTGGATACATGCTTTCAGTTAAGTTTGAGTGCAACATAAAATTTGAATGTGCAAACACGTTTTCAGTAGAAATAAAATGCATTTTGATGAGCATATGAGAGTTTAGAGGGAAAGGGGCGTATGCCGTTTTTTTTCAAAGAGTAAATCAGCCATTGATACAGGTTCACACTTAGTAAATAGTGTTCTTAGAATGGGGATTTCGTTTAAAGTTTACCACTCCAAATTAAATATCGATTTTGTCACGTTTTGATGGATTTGCCATACGAAACCATTCGGATTTGATTTATTAATAATAATGTGATGTTTTTTATCTATTTAAATAATAATTTTATTTTTTAAGACATTTCTAGCGTGTTTTCATGATATACTCCATTTAAGCAGCCAGTCAAGGGACGGAGCAAAGGTGACCTTTTAAGACAGGTTGTTGCTTAATTCAGGTTAATTTGCTCTGAAAGCATAGAAATGGGAAATAGCAAATGTGGCTGCTTATTACAAGTGACTGCTCAATAGAGGTGACCGCTTATACAGGTTTGATTGCATGTATGTATGTAGCTTAACCCTTTACTCCATAGATACGCGTTTTCCAACACCAATCACAGAAGGCCATTGAAAACAGTGCATGAAGAGTTCAGATTGCTCGTAACGAGCAATCGAAACACTTCCTGCACTGTTTTCCACTCTGTCAGTTAATATAAACATAATTCAACCATTGCTGATACGTGGTGAATTAATGCTTTCAATATTAGAGATGTCTAAAGGCGTCTATATGAAGTAAAGGGTTAAATGAACGTTATCTAATGGCAATATGTTAGTATCGAGTGGTTAATTCTCATCGATATTATCATCGTCATCGTCAGCGAGATCTTGGTGCCTGTCCATGAGCAAGGCCTTACAGCTGAATTGTAAAGTTTGGTTCTATATAGACATACTTCAGCACTTTTTTTATCAGTCCGTATATCTCTTTATTATCACAGGGGAGATATCGAGCTGATGGCTACTCTAGCTGAACCGGACAGACTGCACAGTTTTGAGAACATCACGGAGGCTCTGGAGAGTGGTTTCGGTCTTCATTTTAACGTCATGTCGTTCCTGTGTCAGGGAGGAAAGGAGCATACGTTCTCCAGTTTTGGAGGTCATATCCCCAGTAAGTATACCCACGTGAAGTCTCACTTCACAGCTGAATTCATTCTTTGTTATATTTAAATAAAGTATAGCATCTCCATGGTAATGAAAAGTTTTCCGCATTTTTTTTAGTATTTTTATTTTTCATAGCCGGAATGTATCCCACATAAAAAAGCACAATAACTGATAGGTTGACCAGTTTGTTATTTTAAAAGAGGGTGCATTGAAACCCTTAGATTTTTTTCAAAAAGAAGTTCTCAAATGCTCATTAATACATGCATATGTTGAAATACTATAAAAGTCACTTTTTACAACAGTGACGTCTTATTGCAGTATATGCTATGCCAACTTTTGCTCTACTCATTTGCAGCAAGAAATCACAATTACTATTAACCATTTTGAAAATATTTCAAAACCAAATTAAATAGGGTAAATGGTGTAAGAATCATGTTACCGTGGAGAAAAATGGGGCGTAATTGTGTAGTGAGTTGTAAACATATGATCAGATACCAACATTGTTGTGCTTCGTGTCACTCTGTGATATTATCTACAGGTTTGCTGTTTACTTTATAGGGAGAACCTGAAAACTCATTTCAGGTGCATTTGATCCGCGAAGGATGCATAAAAGATAGAAATAGTGAATGCAGTAAAGAGAATTACCATTTTACTGTGCGCAAATATATATAAAAAAAAATATATCCAAAGCTAGTTTTTGGCGTTTCACCTTAGTCAGAGGAAGAAAAAAACACACACAAAACTATGTATCTATGTAAAATACATAAATCAACAAAATGTATCAATAATGAAATAACCGACTTGCTAAATATATTTCAGATAAACTAAAACCACTTACTAAAACAATTAACTAAATATATGAGGGACGTTTAATAAGTAATGTCATATTGATATTTAAATGAAAATAACAAATGATATTTTGAAAATATTTATTCCACACCATGAAAGTAATCTCCTTTAATAGAAATAAACTATTTTAGTCGTTTTAAACACTTCCGGAATATGTCCTCGTAACCCGGTTTGTGTTCATCAGACACTGAGATACAGATGACCAACGTGATTGCCGGGTAGTGTAGCGGTGTTCAGCTCTATGTTTCTTTTTATTTGAGATTTTTAATAGGGTGTAACATCATTTTCAACACATGATAGGTTATATATTACATATCCAGTATTGTCAATGGAGAAAGACTAGTGTGAATCTGTATAGAACCACTGTCCTTTGGCAAATAACTGGTACACTTTCTCCCATATTTCTTTAACCGAGCTGGACAAGAGCCCATAACCTTAAAGGTAATTCATATATAAGTGGCCGAATGCGTATGATTGCTGATCGTCGTTTACGAACCCTTAATAACTGTTATGTTAAATATGCCAGTGTCACTGATTTTTACGCGTAATTATGTCAGTGTCACTGATTTTTACGTATAATTATGTTATTGTCAGTGATTTTTACACGTAATTATGTTATTGTCAGTGATGTTTACGCAAAATTATGTCATTGTAAGTGATTTTACGCATAATCATGTCTTTGTTAGTGATATTAACAAGTAATTGTGTCATTGTCAGTGATTTTTACTCATAATAATGTCATTGTCAGTGATTTGTACGCATAATTTTGTCATTCTCGGTGGTTTTTACGCGTAATTATGTCAGTGTCACTGATTTTTACGCATAATGATATTATTGTCAGTGATTTTTACACGTAATTATGACATTGTTAGTGATTTTTACTCGTTATTATGTCATTGTTAGTGATTTTAACACGTAACTATGTCATTGTCAGTGATTTTTACGTGTAAATTTGTCATTGTTAGCGATTTTTACACGTAATTATGCCATTGTAAGTGATTTTTACAAGTAATTATGTCATTTTAAGGGATTTTTACACGTCATTATGTCATTGTCAGTAATTTTTTCGTGTAATTATGTCATTGTCAATGATTTTTACGCGTAATTTTGTCATTCTCAGTGATTTTTACGCGTAATTATATCAGTGTCACTGATTTTTATGTGTAATTATGTCAATTTCGTTGTTCTTAAAAGTAATTATGTAATTGTTAGTGATTTTTACATGTAATTATGTCATTGTGAGTGATTTCTAAGAGTTATTTTATCATTCTCAGTGATTTTTATGCATTATAATGTCAGTGTCACTGATTTTTACGCCTAAATATGTTATTGTCAGTGATTTTTACGTGTATTTATTTCATTGTTAGCGATTTTTACACGTAATTATGTCATTGTAAGTGAATTTTACACCTAATTACGTCATTGTCAGTGATTTTTACGCGTAATTATGTTATTTTTGTGCATAATTTTTTCATTCTCAGTGAATTTTACATGTAATTATGTCATTGTTAGTTATTTTTACGTGTAATTATGCCATTGTCAGTGAATTTTACGTTTATGTTTGTCATTCTCAGTGATTTTTACGCATAATTATGTCAGTGTCATTAATTTTTATGCATAATTATGTCAGTGTCACTGAAATTTACGCATAATTATGTTATTGTCAGTGACATTTACACGTAATTTTGTCATTGTTAGTGATTTTACACGTAGCTTTGTCATTGTCAGTGTTCTTAAAAGTAATTATGTAATTGTTAGTGATTTTTACATGTAATTATGTCATTGTGAGTGATTTCTAAGAGTTATTTTATCATTCTCAGTGATTTTTATGCATTATAATGTCAGTGTCACTGATTTTTACGCCTAAATATGTTATTGTCAGTGATTTTTACGTGTATTTATTTCATTGTTAGCGATTTTTACACGTAATTATGTCATTGTAAGTGAATTTTACACCTAATTACGTCATTGTCAGTGATTTTTACGCGTAATTATGTTATTTTTGTGCATAATTTTTTCATTCTCAGTGAATTTTACATGTAATTATGTCATTGTTAGTTATTTTTACGTGTAATTATGCCATTGTCAGTGAATTTTACGTTTATGTTTGTCATTCTCAGTGATTTTTACGCATAATTATGTCAGTGTCATTAATTTTTATGCATAATTATGTCAGTGTCACTGAAATTTACGCATAATTATGTTATTGTCAGTGACATTTACACGTAATTTTGTCATTGTTAGTGATTTTACACGTAGCTTTGTCATTGTCAGTGTTCTTAAAAGTAATTATGTAATTGTTAGTGATTTTTACATGTAATTATGTCATTGTGAGTGATTTCTAAGAGTTATTTTATCATTCTCAGTGATTTTTATGCATTATAATGTCAGTGTCACTGATTTTTACGCCTAAATATGTTATTGTCAGTGATTTTTACGTGTATTTATTTCATTGTTAGCGATTTTTACACGTAATTATGTCATTGTAAGTGAATTTTACACCTAATTACGTCATTGTCAGTGATTTTTACGCGTAATTATGTTATTTTTGTGCATAATTTTTTCATTCTCAGTGAATTTTACATGTAATTATGTCATTGTTAGTTATTTTTACGTGTAATTATGCCATTGTCAGTGAATTTTACGTTTATGTTTGTCATTCTCAGTGATTTTTACGCATAATTATGTCAGTGTCATTAATTTTTATGCATAATTATGTCAGTGTTACAGATTTTTACACATAATTATGTCATTGTTTGTGATTTTTACACGTAACCATGTCATTGTCAGTGATTTTTACACGTATTTTTGTCATTCTCAGTGATTTTTACGCATAATTATGTTATTGTCAGTGATTTTACGCTTATTTATGTCATTATAAGTGATTTTACGCGTAATTTTGTCATTGTTAATGAGTTTTGTGATTAATTATGTCAGTGTCACTGATTTTATTCATAAATATGTTATTGTCAGTGATTTTTACGCGTAATTATGTCATTGTCAGTGATTTTTACGCATAATTATGTTATTGTCAGTGATAATTATGCTTAATTATGTCATTGTTAGTGATTTTTAAACGTAATTATGTCAGTTTCACTGATTTTTACGCATTATTATGTTATTGTCAGTGATTTTGACGCGTAATTATATCATTGTTATTGATTTTACGAAACACATACGTTATTTGCATTTGAATTTTGTTTTCTTTAGTTTTCTGCTTGCATGCGTACGTGCGTGTGGCACGTTATTATTTAAGTGCTACTTTATTTTGAATATTTTCAGATTATGAATTGTCAATGGAAGGCGACAAAATCAGTATTATCCATATTTCTGTCCAACAAGTAGTTCACTTCGACATCAAGAGCGGAAATAACGTGGTTGACGTCATAAACATGGATATATTCAACAACCGCACGGTACACGTCATCGATTCACGTGGAAAAGCTCCATATATGGACCCCATACATAAGCACGTGTCTTCATGTTTCCTGGAATTAGGTCAGCCCGGCGGAACAGTCACGGTGTTCGTATGACAGATCAACCACAGAATCCCTATGCAATAATCGTTTGTTTATGTACACCATTCAAATAACACTAGGTTATTCCTTAAATAACACAGTGTCTTCTTTTTGTGCCGGACCCGGTTAACACAGTCAGGAGCGCGTCTAACGACCAATTCAGAGGTTTTAAGTTTGAATCCCCGCCCGGCTACAGTCTTCGTGATGATTTATATACGGCATTGCGTCTTATTGCAATAAGTTTCTCATCGCTCATTCAAGTGGAAAGGTTATTAGTTACTTGCAGAGATGAATTTGCTCGAGTTCTGGAAAGAATGATTAGGTGAACTATCGTATCTCTATATATGGCACGATAATCAAATGAAGATCACTTTTAGAACTCGCTTAACTTATCATTTTATCTTGTACATATTATAACAAGATTTAGAGATTTCGGGTTATATATGGCATTTCCAGTTTAATTGGTGAAGGAAGACCTAAGAATGAATCTGAGTAGAACCACACAGTCCTTCCGAAAGTAACTGGCAAACTTTCTCACATATTGTTTTTGCAGCGAGAGGAACTCGAACCTACAACCTCAGCTGTAAATGATATAGAGACGGCGTCTTAGACCACACGACCATGGCATCGATCACAGTCTTTTTAGTATATATGGTTATATAGTATATAGATACCAAATGACCATATATACTAAAAAAGATATTGTGACCGGTGCCTGTGGCTAATGCCAGTAGGTTTATACATGTGCACTTCAAACTGGTCAAGCTTATTTTGAGAGTATTCTATTTTTAGTACATATGAAAAACTCTAAATGACATTATAAAATGAAATGGGTCATGTGACGTACAACAGAAAATAGTGCCTTTAATTTCTTTTTATAGAAAATAAGCTTCCTTGTCAGTAACCATCATGTATGAGGAACTTTTTTTGGTTTCCAAAATCATATTTTACATTTATAAAATAACCATGCTGAAAATTTGTGATGGGGTGGGACTATTTTAAAGTACACATTTAGCGTACATGGCAAGTTTCGTCATTGTCTGTAACAAAACAAAATCAACATTGTGACATTACATTCACCTTAACGTGACTAAAGTAAGTGGTTGGGTGGGTGAGTGAGTGAGTGAGTGAGTGAGTGAGTGAGTGAGTGAGTGAGTGAGTGAGTGAGTGAGTGAGTGAGTGAGTGAGTGAGTGAGTGAGTGAGTGAGTGAGTGAGTGAGTGAGTGAGTGAGTGAGTGAGTGAGTGAGTGAGTGAGTGAGTGAGTGAGTGAGTGAGTGAGTGAGTGCATTCATTATATTCATTCACATAAGAATGAACCGAATGAGAATGATTGATGGGATCAAGAAGTTTGCCTGCAATGATGACTTCAATAAAGTTTAAAAAAGTATAAACAGTGAAACTAGAATTGTATAAGGGCTGGTAAAAGAATAAATAAATAATCATTCAAATTCTGGTTTCGAAACAGTTTGTAAGAACATTTTTATTGATTACATATAAAAAATAAAATATAAATACACACACCAGACATGAACAAAACTTAGTAAATTATTAAAGACTTACCATACTATATAGTTTACATTTCTGTAAAAATGTGAAAATCCATCTTTAAAATTACAGTTAAAATATGAAACGTTGAAAATGGTGACATTTCGCCATAAAATATTACCTCGAGAAGCCGGGTGCAGAATCGAATAAAACACGCAATTAACAAAAATCAAACAAAGGGGCACAATATCAAAGAAACCTTGCTGTGTATAAATAAAAAATCAAAATGAGTGTGCACTCCAGATCAAATTCCACTTAAATTACACTTTTAGACTTTTTTAGACTTGTGTGTCACATATAAAAATTAAATCAAAATAAAGTCCTGAAAAGGTACAATAAAACTATATCCGTCCGTAAATCCAACCTACGAAACACATTATTTACATAATATTTACATGCTGTTATTACTATGTCATAAGAATATCACAGAAATTGATAATTACACACTCATCCATATAAATACTATATACAAGACATAACACTAACCCAGCCAATATAACTATCATTAAAAAATAATTAAAATTCGTTTATCACCTCGCTGATAATATGTATGTACTCGTACATTTGCGTTGATAAGAAATGTCAGATTTATAATGACCTGATTAACTCTGGCTGCTCTACTTTGTTTTTTTTGTTTTTTTTTCAATATATCTTTTTACATTATGAATAAAAAACAATGAGAAAAATAACACAAATACTGTGTTGAACAATTGAAGTGATAAATGTAGCAAGTTTCTTCTTTTGAACATAGTTTAAGTAAGGTGTTTGCAAGAAAAAAAACTGCATTGTATCACTGTTCATTAGAAAATTAAGTTTAACATAAGGACGCCTTAAAAATTAAATTGTTTGCGTGCTCCTTACTTACTCACTCAGAAATGCAGCTACCCAAACTTTTTATCGACTTATAAAGTAGTTAATCTTTTTTTCATGACATCTGTACATTTTTCTTTTAAACGACTACGCAAAATCCAAATTTATCAACAACAGAAATTACCTACCTACCTACCTACCTACCTACCTACCCTCATAAAAAAACTGGGTCGGAGCACAGCAAACAAATATTTTTTAAGGATGGCCTACTAAAAATTTTCTAAACAGTTTAAACAGATTTCAGCTTCATTGAATACGGGGTCTAAATTAAATAGGCAGGTATTTTAAACGTGTAATTGTTAGTATTGTTTTTTAACAACAAGCAACTTTAAAACATTACGGTGCCAAAGCCTCGAGTGCTTCTTCGGGAACAGTATCAATGACACGCCCAGTTTTCAGGGTCAGCGCTGTTGTTACGACGTCCGGACTGGACACGGAAAACACGGGCCACAGTGGTTCGGACATTTCAGAGACCACCAAATTCTTGAATCGGAAAATTAGTTTTTTATTCTTGACATCTATGATTATCCAGTGACGTCTTTCGGCGTCCAATAAGAAACCATAGTACAGACGGACGTACGTTCCAGGCGGAGATTTAGTGCGCGCGGAGATGGCCGAGTGCGATAACAGCTGTCCATTATGCCACGTTTGGAGACACACCTTCCCGCATACGTGACAACCACGTGCACTGACAGACCACGCGTACGGATGACAGTCGACGGATGGATGTCTGTCGATGCAGTCTAGTTTTGAGAGTGCCACTTCGAACACGTGCTCTTGTCGAATGAGCTTGTGCACCTTGTAAACAACGCCCACTTCGAAGTAGTATAACCCCGCCCTCTGAATCGGGCGACTGGCCATTGCTCCTCGGTAAAGAGCAAAACGGCCGTGTTCACGCCCTGTTCGTCGTGTGGTGTTACCCTTGTTCGGTTTGGCTTTCATGGTCCTGCCTTCTTCCATTATCTCCACACATGGGTTGGATGTCGTGGCATCAAAAACGAACCCGGGACCTGGTGAAAACATGTTATTTAATCAGAAACAAAGTAGTCACACTAAACACTCTATCAGATGTTGGTATTGCCGGTATTATTAATAAAAGTATTAAAATTGAAACTATGTAATCATCAGGAGGTAGATAAAGTACGAGGGCAAACTCATCCCTACAGCATACTTACAGACTAGTAATCAAAATAAGGAGATGAAATGACCACAAGGAAGACTATTTTTTTAACGGTCTGCAGCATAATTGCCCCTGGGATGACTTATCATGATGTAAAGGCGCAGCCAACCTTGCTCTTCGCTCGGTCATCATATAACAGAATTTAATCAAAGTACTTCGAGTACTGAAACATGGGCAAACAATGATCAAGTAGATATGAAATAATTAAGTTTGTGTCAGATGTAGCCCGGAAAATGACATAAGCCTACTGATTGGGAAGGGATTTATTAGGTGTTACTATTTACAAACCGGTGTACGGGTACAACAAAATGCCTAAGACAGTATTATATTATAGTTTAACTTTTATTTATCTTGTTAAATTTTAAAAATATAATTGTACAATTCCGTCTCCAAGGTGATAGATATTTGTATATTTTTCAATAAAGTTTATCTCCAAGTTAAACGCTATATTTCAAAGATAGTTCAATTTCAAAGATGATCTACATATACATACATAAAATTCGATCTCCCAAGTTTACCTTTCTGTGTATATCAAAAATAATATCCAAGATGATCTAAAGAAAAAGTTCAGTCTTTAAATTGAATTATATATTTTTAAAAAGAAAATCTTCAAGTTCAAGTATCTATTGGAAAAAATCATCTCTAATTTAAATTATGTATTTCAAAGAAATATACATATAACCTTCGTTCTCCAAGATGTTCTAGAAGTATATTTGGAAGAAGAAAAAAGCAAAAAAGATCAATCTCAAAGTTGAATTATATATTTCAAAGAGAGTTCAACCAATCTCCAAGATGGTCTAAATATAGTTTTCTTGCACACCGAATAAGGATATCTGCATTTTTATCGGGGTTAGATATTTCTATCTCACTCCAGGGCCGAGAAAAAATTCTTGCGTTGTGACGTTAAAACAATCCAGATGACGTAACGTATAAAATATATGACGTAAATCATATAATTAAACGTCTTATACGCTACTGTTGTAAAATCTATTATGATAAATTAAGTTAAATACAATTATTCAATGTGCTTGGTATGCATGAAAAAGAATCATTCATGGCTTTTTCGGTTCGGATAGAAAATTCCATCCCTTGGGATAACTGTTTTCAATGGAACTCATCATAGCCTCATTCCCGCCCAAAACAGTTATCCCTCGGGGTGGAATTTTCTATCCGAACCTCAAACCCATGTAAGATTCTTATCATGTTTCTCCATGAAAAAAGTTTCGATCAATTATCTGCGAGTTGATGTATAAACTTTAAATACAAAATTAAATATTAATGCTGAATCATACATCTCAAAGAAAGTTAAATCTCCAAAATGACATATATATTCAAACTCTAAGTTAAATTATTTATTTCAAAGAAAGATCATTTTTTATATTCAATGAATTAGATGGACTTGATAATTTAAAGAAAAACTTAAAGGAAAGGATAGTAAGAATGAAGACAGTAAGAATGAATTAAGGTCGTAAGACAAATAGAACAGTAACGAGGCAGGAGGTAAACAAAGATAACATGAATAAAGTATGAACCTAAGATTACAGGTAAGTATGGAAATAGCAAAGTAAGTATTGAAAAAGCATAGACTACAAAAATTAAGGATTAAGTTAGTACTGAAAAACAAGTTTGAGTATAAGTAAGGATCGAAAAAAAACAAAGTAAACAAGGTTGAAGCAAGTAGAAAAGAATGAAGAAAGGTTTGTAGCTGATGACAAGAAACATAGTTTGAGTATTGTAAGCCGTGGTAGAAAGTTGAAGGAGATAAAAGGCATAGCAGCAGTAAATAAGAAATATGTAAGAAAATAGGAAAGGCGCTTTATCCTCCACGACCGGTGATTAAGCAATTGTACGAGTTGACCTCACGAAGGACGATTTCAAACTAAGGGCTAGTCACCTAACTGGTAAACAATCGACAACTATATTTTTAGATTTTTATATCATGTTACAAACATTTCCATAACGTGATTATAAAATGATAAAAAAAAAATTTCTTATACCAGTATATCAATGAATAAATGTTTTATCTTTTGTTATAGTGTTTCACCATTAAACTCATGTGTTTATTTAAAAAATGGGAATAATATGTGTTTTTTATTGAAACAGTTATTAATAACATTAATAATCCCTTGCCAAAGGCAACTTCATGGTTACTGTAATCACGATCTGTCTACGATCACATGTAAGTTAAAATCCATATTACACAAAGTTACATTGTTTAATGTAATAAGTTATCTTGTCTAGTTGGTACAAAACTATATACCTCAAATGACATGTAACCAGTCTGGAAATAACAAACTGGACAAGTGTATTACAATCTCTGCGTCGTAAACAAGTGATATCTATGTTTGATTATATATATAGGTTGTCCGTTGTCAGGTTCAAGACCGTTGAAAGTTTGTCTTGCCAGTGTTATTATTGGAATCATTGAAGTCATTCAGTGTTGCTTAAAATAAATGTCACTTAAACCGCCACTAGCGGACGCGAGGGGGTGTCTGTTTCATATGGAGAGCAGACAAAAACCTTCCAAATCCAAATAATATCTTCACACATTGGGACAAATTCTGGTAATTCTAGTTATCAATTTAACTAAAATAAGTATTAGGTTTGCTTTTATTTTATTTTTTTAAAATAGTGATCATTTGTTTGTGCGGTTAGAAATTGACAAAAGGTTCTATTACATTTTTTTTATATACAAGCTATATTATGTTATATTAGATAGGGATTTACAAGTATCGATATTTAAAGATTTCTAGCAAGTTATTAAATAATAGTTGCTATAATACCTCACGCAAAATACATACACGTAATCACCAGCAGTTAAAAGTCCATACTATTGCATCAAAATGCATTGTTAACCGCCCAGAATGTAACAGTATATGAATTGTCACACGTTGATAAATATATCTGGTTTCCAGAAATATCGTACAATATAAATTTACAAAGTATACATAAGTGTATATGGCGAAATAGTTCTGTCAGCAATAACCCATAAATCCATTAATTATTTGGTCGACATTCAATGCAGTATATTGACATAACCTTCCTAAAAAAGGTCACTTAGCAGTAATATAGGATTTCATGTAACTTCTAACCGGCTTAGATGTTGCTATACTTTCTTGTTCCTGTTCATTTCGATTGCATTGAATGAGAAAGTAGACCAACATCAACTGACGGCCATGTCATTCTATGTGAAACGGTAAATTATAGCTAACAAACCTGCCGAGATAACAGGACAACATCTAAGACATTAAACGAGTCATTAAATCTATTTAAGGAGAGAGAAATGTACATTTCAGAAATTATAATAACCAGGTAAGAACCATTTCAGAAAAAGTTCACAGAAGTTTGAAGCGGTGTTTTATCAATAAGAGTAGTTAGATGACCGTAAACTAGAAAATAAGATGAAACGAACATCTAGTTGAAACGCCACAAATGGCCGACTTGTTTATCATAAGAGTAGTTAGATGCCCGTAAACTAGAAAATAAGATGAAACGAACATCTAGTTGAAATGCCAAAAATGGCCGACTTGTTTATCATAAGAGTAGTTAGATGCCCGTAAGCTATAAAATAAGATGAAACGAACATCTAGTTGAAACGCCACAAATGGCCGACTTGTTTATCATAAGAGTAGTTAGATGCCCGTAAGCTAGAAAATAAGATGAAACGAACATCTAGTTGAAACACCACAAATGGCCGACTTGTTTATCAATAAGAGTAGTTAGATGCCCGTAAACTAGAAAATAAGATGAAACGAACATCTAGTTGAAACACAACAAATGGCCGACTTGTTTATCATAAAAGTAGGTAGATACCCGTAAGCTAGAAAATAAGATGAAACGAACATCTAGTTGAACAGCCACAAACGGCCGACTTGTTTATCATAAGAGTAGTTAGATGCCCGAAAGCTAGAAAATAAGATGAAACGAACATCTAGTTGAAACGCCACAAATGGCCGACTTGTTTATCAATAAGAGTAGTTAGATGCCCGTAAGCTAGAAAATACGATGAAACGAACATCTAGTTGAAACGCCACAAATGGCCGACTTGTTTATCATAAGAGTAGTTAGATACCCGTAAGTTAGAAAATAAGATGAAACGAACATCTAGTTGAAACGCCACAAATGGCCGACTTGTTTATCAATAAGAGTAGTTAGATGCCAGTAAGCTAGAAAATAAAATGAAACAAACATCTAGTCGAAACGCCACAAATGGTCGACTTGTTTATCATAAGAGTAGTTAGATGCCCGTAAGCTAGAAAATAATGGCCGACTTGTTTATCAATAAGAGTAGTTAGATGCCCGTAAGCTAGAAAATAAGATGAAACAAACATCTAGTCGAAACGCCACAAATGGCCGACTTGTTTATCATAAGAGTAGTTAGATGCCCGTAAGCTAGAAAATAAGATGAAACAAACATCTAGTCGAAACGGCACAAATGGCCGACTTGTTGATCATAAGAGTAGTTAGATGCCCGTAAGCTACAAAATAAGATGAAACAAACATCTAGTCAAAACGCCACAAATGGCCGACTTGTTTATCAATAAGAGTAGTTAGATGCCCGTAAGCTAGAAAATAAGATGAAACGAACATCTAGTCGAAACGCCACAAATGGCCGACTTGTTTATCAATAAGAGTAGTTAGATGACCGTAAACTAGAAAATAAGATGAAACGAACATCTAGTTGAAACGCCACAAATGGCTGACTTGTTTATCATAAGAGTAGTTAGATGCCCGTAAGCTAGAAAATAAGATGAAACGAACATCTAGTTGAAACGCCACAAATGGCCGACTTGTTTATCAATAAGAGTAGTTAGATGCCCGTAAGCTAGAAAATAAGATGAAACGAACATCTAGTTGAAACGCCACAAATGGCCGACTTGTTTATCATAAGAGTAGTTAGATGCCTGTAAGCTAGAAAATAAGATGAAACGAACATCTAGTTGAAACGCCACAAATGGCCGACTTGTTTATCAATAAGAGTAGTTAGATGCCCGTAAGCTAGAAAATAAGATGAAACGAACATCTAGTCGAAACGCCACAAATGGCCGACTTGTTTATCATAAGAGTAGTTAGATGCCCGTAAGCTAGAAAATAAGATGAAACGAACATCTAGTCGAAACGCCACAAATGGCCGACTTGTTTATCAATAAGAGTAGTTAGATGCCCGTAAGCTAGAAAATAAGATAAAACGAACATCTAGTCGAAACGCCACAAATGGCCGACTTGTTTATCATAAGAGTAGTTAGATGCCCGTAAGTTAGAAAATAAGATGAAACGAACATCTAGTCGAAACGCCACAAATGGCCGACTTGTTTATCATAAGAGTAGTTAGATGCCTGTAAGCTAGAAAATAAGATGAAACGAACATCTAGTCGAAACGCCACAAATGGCCGACTTGTTAATCATAAGAGTAGTTAGATGCCCTTAAACTAGAAAATAAGATGAAACGAACATCTAGTTGAAACGCCACAAATGGCCGACTTGTTTATTCAAGAGTAGTTAGATGCCCGTAAGCCAGAAATAAGATGAAACGAACATCTAGTTGAAACACCACAAATGGCCGACTTGCTTATCATAAGAGTAGTTAGATGCCCGTCAACTAGAAATAAGATGAAACGAACATCTAGTTGAAACGCCACAAATGGCCGACTTGTTTATCATAAGAGTAGTTAGATGCCCGTAAGCTAGAAAATAAGATGAAACGAACATCTCGTTGAAACGCGACAAATGGCCGACTTGTTTATCATAAGAGTAGTTAGATGCCCGTAAGCTAGAAAATAAGATGAAACGAACATCTAGTTGAAACGCCACAAATGGCCGACTTGTTTATCATAAGAGTAGTTAGATGCCCGTAAGCTAGAAAATAAGATGAAACGAACATCCAGTTGAAACGCCACAAATGGCCGACTTGTTTATCATAAGAGTAGTTAGATGCCCGTCAGCTAGAAAATAAGATGAAACGAACATCTAGTTGAAACACCACAAATGGCCGACTTGTTTATCATAAGAGTAGTTAGATGCCCGTAAGCTAGAAAATAAGATGAAACGAACATTTAGTCGAAACGCCACAAATGGCCGACTTGTTTATCATAAGAGTAGTTAGATGCCCTTAAACTAGAAAATAAGATGAAACGAACATCTTGTCGAAACGCCACAAATGGCCGACTTGTTTATAATAAGAGTAGTTAGATGCCCGTAAACCAGAAATAAGATGAAACAAACATCTAGTTGAAACGCCACAAATAGCCGACTTGCTTATCATAAGAGTAGTTAGATGCCCGTCAACTAGAAATAAGATGAAACGAACATCTAGTTGAAACGCCACAAATGGCTGACTTGTTTATCATAAGAGTAGTTAGATGCCCGTAAGCTAGAAAATAAGATGAAACGAACATCTAGTTGAAACGCCACAAATGGCCGACTTGTTTATCATAAGAGTAGTTAGATGCCCTTAAGCTAGAAAATAAGATGAAACGAACATCTAGTTGAAACGCCACAAATGGCCGACTTGTTTATCATAAGAGTAGTTAGATGCCCGTAAGCTAGAAAATAAGATGAAACGAACATCTAGTTGAAACGCCACAAATGGCCAACTTGTTGATCATAAGAGTAGTTAGATGCCCGTAAGCTAGAAAATAAGATGAAACGAACATCTAGTTGAAACGCCACAAATAGCCGACTTGTTTATCATAAGAGTAGTTAGATGCCCGTCAGCTAGAAAATAAGATGAAATGAACATCTAGTTGAAACGCCACAAATGGCCGACTTGTTTATCATAAGAGTAGTTAGATGCCCGTAAGCTAGAAAATAAGATGAAACGAACATCTAGTCGAAACGCCACAAATGGCCGACTTGTTTATCATAAGAGTAGTTAGATGCCCTTAAACTAGAAAATAAGATGAAACGAACATCTAGTCGAAACGCCACAAATGGCCGACTTGTTTATAATAAGAGTAGTTAGATGCCCGTAAACCAGAAATAAGATGAAACAAACATCTAGTTGAAACGCCACAAATAGCCGACTTGCTTATCATAAGAGTAGTTAGATGCCCGTCAACTAGAAATAAGATGAAACGAACATCTAGTTGAAACGCCACAAATGGCCGACTTGTTTATCATAAGAGTAGTTAGATGCCCGTAAGCTAGAAAATAAGATGAAACGAACATCTAGTTGAAACGCCACAAATGGCCGACTTGTTTATCATAAGAGTAGTTAGATGCCCGTCAGCTAGAAAATAAGATGAAACGAACATCTAGTTGAAACGCCACAAATGGCCGTTTGTTTATCATTAGAGTAGTTAGATGCCCGTCAGCTAGAAAATAAGATGTCACGAACATCTAGCTGAAACGCCACAAATGGCCGACTTGTTTATCATAAGAGTAGTTAGATGCCCGTAAGGTAGAAAATAAGATGAAACGAACATCTAGCTGAAACGCCACAAATGGCCGACTTGTTTATCATAAGCGTAGTTAGATGCCCGTAAGCTAGAAAATAAGATGAAACAAACATCTAGTTGAAACGCCACAAATGGCCGACTTGTTTATCATAAGAGTAGTTAGATGCCCGTAAGCTAGAAAATAAGATGAAACGAACATCTAGTTGAAACGCCACAAATGGCCGACTTGTTTATCATAAGAGTAGTTAGATGCCCGTAAGCTAGAAAATAAGATGAAACGAACATCTAGCTGAAACGCCACAAATGGCCGACTTGTTTATCATAAGAGTAGTTAGATGCCCGTAAGCTAGAAAATAAGATGAAACGAACATCTAGCTGAAACGCCACAAATGGCCGACTTGTTTATCATAAGAGTAGTTAGATGCCCGTAAGCTAGAAAATAAGATGAAACGAACATCTAGCTGAAACGCCACAAATGGCCGACTTGTTTATCATAAGCGTAGTTAGATGCCCGTAAGCTAGAAAATAAGATGAAACAAACATCTAGTTGAAACGCCACAAATGGCCGACTTAGTTGAAACGCCATAAATGGCCGACTTGTTTATCATAAGAGTAGTTAGATGCCTGTAAGCTAGAAAATAAGATGAAACGAACATCTAGTTGAAACGCCACAAATGGCCGACTTGTTTATCATAAGAGTAGTTAGATGCCCGTAAGCTAGAAAATAAGATGAAACGAACATCTAGTTGAAACGCCACAAATGGCCGACTTGTTTATCATAAGAGTAGTTAGATGCCCGTCAACTAGAAAATAAGATGAAACGAACATCTAGTTGAAACGCCACAAATGGCGGACTTGTTTATCATAAGAGTAGTTAGATGCCCGTAAGCTAGAAAATAAGATGAAACGAACATCTAGCTGAAACGCCACAAATGGCCGACTTGTTTATCATAAGAGTAGTTAGATGCCCGTAAGCTATAAAATAAGATGAAACGAACATCTAGTTGAAACGCCACAAATGGCCGACTTGTTTATCATAAGAGTAGTTAGATACCCGTAAGCTAGAAAATAAGATGAAACGAACATCTAGCTGAAACGCCACAAATGGCCGACTTGTTTATCATAAGAGTAGTTAGATGCCCGTAAGCTAGAAAATAAGATGAAACGAGCATCTAGTTGAAACGCCACAAATGGCCGACTTGTTTATCATAAGAGTAGTTAGATGCCCGTAAGCTAGAAAATAAGATGAAACGAACATCTAGCTGAAACGCCACAAATGGCCGACTTGTTGATCATAAGAGTAGTTAGATGCCCGTAAGCTAGAAAATAAGATGAAACGAACATCTAGTTGAAACGCCACAAATGGCCGACTTGTTTATCATAAGAGTAGTTAGATGCCCGTAAGCTAGAAAATAAGATGAAACGAACATCTAGTTGAAATGCAACAAATGGCCAACTTGTTTATCATAAGAGTAGTTAAATGCCCGTAAACTAGAAAATAAGATGAAACGAACATCTAGTTGAAACGCCACAAATGGCCGACTTGTTTATCATAAGAGTAGTTAGATGCCCGTAAGCTAGAAAATAAGATGAAACGAATATCTAGTTGAAACTAGAAAATAAGATGAAACGAACATCTAGTTGAAACGCCACAAATGGCCGACTTGTTTATCATAACAGTAGTTAGATGCCCGTAAGCTAGAAAATAAGATGAAACGAACATCTAGTTGAAACGCCACAAATGGCCGACTTGTTTATCATAAGAGTAGTTAGATGCCCGTAAGCTAGAAAATAAGATGAAACGAACATCTAGTTGAAACGCCACAAATGGCCGACTTGTTTATCATAAGAGTAGTTAGATGCACGTAAACTAGAAAATAAGATGAAACGAACATCTAGTTGAAACGCCACAAATGGCCGACTTGTTTATAATAAGAGTAGTTAGATGCCCGTAAGTTAGAAAATAAGATGAAACGAACATCTAGTTGAAACGCCACAAATGGCCGACTTGTTTATAATAACAGTAGTTAGATGCCCGTAAGCTAGAAAATAAGATGAAACGAACATCTAGTTGAAACTCCACAAATAGCCGACGTGTTTATCATAAGAGTAGTTAGATGCCCGTTAACTAGAAATAAGATGAAACGAACATCTAGTTGAAACGCCACAAATGGCCGACGTGTTTATCGGCGGCATTCGCAAACATACAAGTTTCAGAACACCCTTAATTAAAATCAAATTATTCAAAACTAGAAAATCATTCGGAACCATGGAACTATAGGCGAATAATGTGTTTGCGTTATATTTATACAACTTACATATAACATCACCCAGCATGTGGTCTGTTATAGGCGACATGTTGTCACTCATTTCTGAAACAAACGAAAAAGCATCCATTATAAAATAGCATGTACATAAGACGTTGTAAGTACATTTCAAGTTTTGTTTATTTTGAAATAATTGAAAATCTTCTTAGCATAACAAGTGTTGTAGGCGCTATAAGCACGTTTAGCTAATTTAAAACAAACGAAATTTAGCATGTCATCGAGACGCTGTAGCACGCTTTACTCGTTCTAATCTTCTTTATACGTTGCAAGGATGTTTCACTCATTTTGAAACAAATAAAGAGTTCACTGTAAAATAGTTGGCCATTGGGACGAAGCAAGCAAGTTGTAAAACACATTTTACTGATTTTGAAACAAACGAAAATCTTCATTATAACATAAGAAGTGTTTGAGGCGATGCAAGAGCATGTTTCACTCATTTTGAAACAAATAAAAGTTTTCAATATAAAATAGCTGATCACTGAGGCGCAGCAAGCGGGATGTAAACGCTTTTCACTTATTTTGAAACAAACGAAAATCTTCAATATAAAAATAAAAGGTGCTTGAGGCACTGCAATCATGTTTCACTCATTTTGAAACAAATGTAAACATTCAATGAAAGATAGCTTGCCATTGAGGCGTAGCAAGTCGGTTGCAAGCACGTTTACTACTTCTGCCGTTTAAGTGCTTCCTTTGTCTTGTCGAAAATCATGATTTTGATAAAAATGAAAATCTTCAGTACAAATATGTAAGTTGTTTCAGACGCTGTAAGCGCGTTTCACTCATTTTGAAAAGAACACAAATCTTCAGGCAGCACATTTCACTGATTTTGAAACAAACGAAAACCTTTAATACAAAATAACAGATGCATTAGACGTTGCAAGCATGTTTCACTCATTTTGAAAAGAACACAAATCTTCAGGCAGCACATTTCACTGATTTTGAAACAAACGAAAACCTTTAATACAAAATAACAGATGCATTAGACGTTGCAAGCATGTTTCACTCATTTTGAAAAGAACACAAATCTTCAGGCAGCACATTTCACTGATTTTGAAACAAACGAAAACCTTTAATACAAAATAACAGATGCATTAGACGTTGCAAGCATGTTTCACTCATTTATGTAATAATTGAAATTTCTAATCATACTAGTATCTGTATATAAAATGTAGATTAAAAGTCGATATAACCAGTTACATTATTGGTGGATCAATGTAACAATGTTGACGATAAACGACATTCTTTTCATAATGTTGAATGATAGCTGTCATTATTTAAAGGGTGGGTGGGACAGGCGAACATAACCATTAATATTCGAGTCCCTTTAAACATAGAAAATAAATGTTAAATAACAGTATCTATACTGACCGCTTGGTGTCGCTGTCTGCATCGGACGACTTAATTGGAAGTCGTCTCCTTCGTTACCAGAGAATTTATCTCCTGAAATGTAATTCAATTTGTGATAATGCATTACAGCAATTGGGCACCGCTTTGTAGATAACTTTAGAAACAATAAAACAAGTGGTTGAAATTAAGTGACTCCGTATTTGCAAAACATCCTAAATTGAGTTTGCACTCAGCTGGTGTTTTAAAACTTCTTCATTGGAAAGCTTATGAATAATATTTACATTCAAAATATTTTAAAAACAAAGACTGTGCATTCCAACTTTGATAACTGACAGTTATATTGAAACTACATTTATTGGGGAAGGGGGAGGGGGGGGGGGGGGGGGGGGGGGGGGGTTATAATGAAATTTAAATGTATACTCAAGTTGAGATGTTTTGTAAATAGGAGGCCTGGTCCTTGTTTCACAAAACATCTAGTTTCACTAAACATCTCAACTCAAGATTTTGCTCAATTCAAATTTAACTTTATATCTACAGTGATTATTTTGCATGTTACTAATTACCAATGAGTATAGATTTGTTATACGTGTGTCGTTAGTTTGTGTGCAATATGAGTTCGAAATATCATTTAAAGAAATTGAGATTTTTAATTTGAGGAAAATCTCGGCTTGATATCTTGAGCGAAACAGGTCCCTGGTCATATGCTTACTTACAACTGAACTCGTATTAAAATATGACGAAACAAGCATTCCGAATTACAAAACACTGACTCACGTAAGTTGAGGCGGTCGACGTGGTGCGAGTTTGGAGACACTACGCGAAAAACGTGATCATTGACCATCGGGGTGCCGTACATGTACACGGTCGCTCGGTGTTTTCCCTTTGTGGTTCCCATGTATTGGGCTTTGTATTGACCGTCGACGTCGCTCGTGTCAATTATATTGGCAGATCGCTTTCGGCCCGACGGATCTGTGACGTCAACGCGGACGTCAACGTTGCCTGAAAATGTTACAAAAGTTGCACAATATTTGTCCCAAAGCACCATGGTTTTGAGCACTTTAATCAGATATTAACACAAAATATTGTATGTTTTTTTGGTTATTATACAAACATGTAACTAATTTAAAGTATAACTTGTCAAATTAAGATCTATATGATTGTTTGTATTTACAATATTTCATGTTTACTCCGTAACTGATGAGTTCCATTAACATTTACTTTGAAAAAAATATCAGTAACAAGTAACATTTTCTATCTGTCTGTGTTCATGTCTGTCTGCCTGCCTGCCTGCCTGCCTGCCTGCCTGCCTGCCTGCCTGCCTGTCTGTCTGTCTGTCTGTATGTCTGTCTGTCTGTCTGTCTGTCTGTCTGTCTGTCTGTTAGCAAAATACCTTCTGATTGCTGCAATCCCTCACTGTCAAACATCGTGATCTGCAAAATCGTCTGCTCCCTATCCATAGGAACGTCACGAGTTTCCACGTGGGTGTTGGGCCCATAAGCAGACGTCGTCCATACTGCTCCAAGATCACGAACGCTTTTGTTAAACTCCTCCCCCATTTTGTGGGGTTTGAACTTAACATCTTCGTTGTCATGGGGAATCGTGTCAAATTCTTCGTCTCTGAGCGTATTGAGTCGGTTTATAATCGTATCTTTGAAAAATAGGAACTCTGATTGTGTTCCGTACATTGTGATATTACCAACTAGCTCGTTGGCATCTTCCATGCTGTTTATGTGGTAGCTGACACTGTCCAGTTGACTTTCAAGTCTCTTCTTCTTATCTTTGACCTTTGCGTACGCCTTGTCCTTCAACTCGATGCGCCTTCTCTCGAGAGCCTTGATGCTGTTATCAAACGCTGTATCAATGTGTGATGCTGCTGATTTCACGTTTATATTCAAACCATCGATCGTGGTTTCAATAGAAGTGGCTGTATCTTTAGCCGATAAGGTGCGATGTTTGACGTCAGACATTAAACCTTCAACGGTTCGTTTCACGTCTGAGTACACTTCATGTATCTCTTTGATGTCGTGACCTTTGGACTCCTGGTGATCTGCGACTGCGCACAACGCACAAACTGGCCGGTCACATGACTCCGACGAACAATAAAAAGCAAATGGCTGCTCCTCGTGTCCAGCAACTGGACACATGTGTGGCTGTTGGAAGTCGTCCAGCGGGGCATCACGGAGTTCTTCGAAAGAAAGAACGCAATGCCGCTTTGTGACCTTCGTTCGTAAGTGGGCGTCAACACATTCTGCGCATAAAAACTGCGCACATTCCCGACACCGGTGTTTGGCCATGTTGGTATTTTTCTTACATTCTTGACACACAATATCAGACGTCTTTCTCTTAATCTGACAACAAATTGAAAGTATAGTGTTCAAATAATCATTTTGACTTATTCATTAATTTTGAAAATATTTCCATGACTACATATGCACATGGTGTATGTTCATGTAAATAAATATATATGTAGTTGAAAACAATTTACCAGTTCCCTAGATATATACTGAACGGAATAACATACCCGCCACCTGACATTTTATGTACCTGACATTGTGCATGCTATATTATTGTTGTAACGCACGTTCATAGTATTAATTTTAACAAAAAGTCGAAACCCTGTAAATGAGACTCCAGGGGTTAAACAATTTCAATTTACACCTATTAAGAAGGTTCCTACTAGTATTTTAATGAATTAAACGAAGCACATACACTTGGACCTCCTCTCTGGGGCTGCTCCCGCTCCCACCCTATTACGTAAATTATTCTTGGACATGTCTGTCCCCCAAACAGAAATCCTTTTGTGTAGGAATAATGCGAACCCTTGTGACGTGGTACCGCATTGTGGTAGCAGCACCAGCAAATAGCAAATATATGGGCCGGTAGAGTGGTGGATAACGTGCTAGTGCTATGCCAGTGTTCGCGGGTTTCTCTTCCAGACTTGACACAAACATTCACACTCACACAAAAAATCATCGATCTGCTTTGACTGAACACTATACAATTATATGTCAATAAAAAAAGTCACACCATACCTTGATGTGGTTCACCAAGAACTGTCTAGTTTCATCCACACGAAACTGTTCGATGTCTCCGTTGGGAACGTTATGGCGGATTTCGCACGACGGGCATTTTACAGTACCACGTGACGCCGTAGACTCCAGACACGTGACGCATATGCCATGGAGGCACGGCAGAATACGGGGTATGTGTAGATAGTCGTCGTATTCCTTCGTGCAGCACGTGCATTCCGTGTACTGTTGGCGGACGTCTTCCGGTTGAACTGACAGCTTACTACCAGTTTTTGCGTTTGCCATCTTTCACCTGAAATAATCGAGATGACAGCAAACAATCATGTTTTTCAATGTTTTTGTTTCGAGATAACTAGGTTATCTTAGCCAACTAGGCAAACTGAATTTTATGCCCCCGTTATGTTATTCCAGGTATATAGGGGATATACACTGACTCAAAATGAAAACTTTACATAGACTTCAAAAGTATCTCTGTTGTTGATAAATGTACTCGTATATTCAGGGTTAAAAAAAGTTTTCATTGATGCTTTCTGGCTATATTAATGTTTCTGTGTAATTTACTGGAAAAAAATCAGACATCGCATGTTTTTTTTCTGATCAATTAAATGAAGCAGGGTCAAAATGGAAATTCCATAACAATGAAAATGATCATGTAACATAAAGTGCTGACTAAATTCATTAACTGAATATTTTTAAAACGCCAGTAACCAGTGTGGGCTCTGTTTATACGAATGCATTCCTGAATACGTCACCTCTGTAAGCTTACGTAACGCTAAATGAGCGTGTTTGGAATAAGTTGCCATTCCAACAGAAAAGCATTTCGGAGATCGTGTTTGGTATCAATTTGATGTTTGGATCCAATTCATTCCATTTGTTTTTATGGGGTTCAGGCTCGGGGATACAGAGGCATTGCCACTGGTTTCGCGTGTATTACAAATGACGTCGTGCGAATAATAGCTCGGTGGCGCCCTGTCGGAATCTGACCAGTGTATTGGCGGACGAGCACAAATTGGAACACGGTTTTATCTCAAACGGTTTATGATCGTCTGTACATAAACACCTTAACACCAAGGAGTACGTGTTGCAGGTAAGAAACGATTACGTTAGTGAATCGACGTAATAGAGCGATGAGTTTATAACGTTGTTGCATGTACGCGGCGGGGTCTGAAACGATCTGACATATCGAGTAGTATTGTACCTGTTTGCAAGATCTGGAACAGCCAATATGACGTACACCGGTATTTACCAATGCCCGGAGCATACAAAGAGTCTGATTTCTCCTAGTTTCAGAAAGACGTGCCATCGCTAAATAAAAGTGTTTTTTAAAACAAATTTATTTATTTTTTATTCGTGCTAAGCAACAAATGATTACTTGTCGCTGAAAAATGTGTAATTAAAAACCGGATGTTGCGCACGTGTAAAGTAAGTGAACTTCGGAAACTTTGAAGAAAAAGAATTGCATAATAATTATCCGCAATTAAATCCTGATAGCCATGTATAACACATTTTCAAACATGTATGTTGCACAAAAGAAATATTCAAACATATAAAGTGTAAAGTTTTCATTTTGGTCAGTGTAGTATAGTATAAACCTTCTATTCATCCCTTCATTCCTTCCATCTGTTCTTCCTCTGTCCGAAATTGGATTCCTCTAAAAAAAAAACTTAAGGTATTTTTTATATAATTATTGTGTATAGGTTCCTGACAAGAAAAGAAAACGTGTGATTGATTTTGATGTAAATCGGACAAAGATCGAATCACCGCTACTTAAGTACAAAAATCGTTTCAACTCAATTACTTAGTTTATTTCAAGGCTTTTCAAACCCGGAAGTTTTTTATTCCATTTACGAACATCATTTATAATGATTCTGACGTGTTCATAGCATAAAACTTAATATCAAATTTCATTTAAATTATAAAGAAATTATAAAGAAATTTGTCCCGGCCCGGTGCGCATAAAAACTTGCTGCTCTGATTCCGTCTTCCATTTATGGGGTTCTCCGTGGCAAAGTCGTCTCGAGAGCACTTACCTCGTACCGCTAAGGTCGTATGTTCGTGTACTGCTCACTCCAAAAACTTTACGTAAGAAAGTTTGCCAGTTACTTGCGGACGGACAATGGTTCTACTCAGATTCATTCTGAGGTCTTCCACTGAATATGCAATATATAACCTAAAATGTTTTTAAAATACGTTAGAACTCATTAACACACACACGCCCGCACACACGCACGCACGTACACACACACACACAAACTCGTCCTCAATTTACACTGTTATCTCAGAACAATTTCAATATCACTGTCAGCTCAATAACCTTTGTTTTAGAACAATCTAAATACAAAAATCATTTATAACTTTCCTAATGTGCGTACTCATGTTTAATGAAATGTTTAAAACGGGGCAGCAGTGCAGTGAATAAAGTGTTGGCCCACGCTAGAGACTGTTGGTTCGGTCCCCGGCTCGATCCGATGGTCTCGCAAAAACAACAGTCAGTATTGATTCCACCCAGACATACAAGTATTAATAGTCATCGGCTGTTTAGATTTTCAACCAAAGTCAAATGAACAGAGTTAGTACGTGTGAAAGATTGTTCGACTATAATGGTACAAGATTATAATAATTATTCAACAACAATGGTACAATATTAAAACTGTTCAACTGCAATGGTACAATATTAAAACTGTTCGACTGCAATGGTTCAATATTAAAACTGTTCAACAACAATGGTACAATATCAAAACTGTTCAACAACAATGGTACAATATTAAAACTGTTCAACTGCAATGGTACAATATTAAAACTGTTCAACAACAATGGTACAAGATTTTAAATGTTAAACTACAATGGTTCATGATAATAAATGTTCTACTGCAATTGTACAAGAGTATAAATGTTCAGCTACAATGGTACAAGAGTATAAGTGTTCAACTACAATGGTACAAGAGTATAAGTGTTACTTCAATAGTACAGGATAATTACAACGCTATAAGACAATAACCGTATAAGTATTCAATTTCTATGCTCCAAATTCAACTACCATGTTACAACATAATAAATATTCAACTATAGTGGTACAAGATATTTTGAAGATAATGATTCTATATGTGTTCATCTACAACGGTACAAGCAAGGAGGATTTGCTTTGCCCGTAAACAAGTATTTTTATCTGCATAGCCCATTCCACCCAAAAATATTTCGAGCGTAATTTTTGAAAGTTGTAAAAAAAAAATCATTAGAACTCGTTTTGCACAATAAATTAGTGAGTATTGTATAAATAAAAAAAGACTTACCAAGAACGCCGAAAATAAAAATGTTATTGTAACTGTAAAGTAAGCCAGTAAAACAACCAAACCCTCTATATCTATAAGCGTGTCGTTTTATGTTTTGTTTTATCTTCTACCTTTCTTCCATATCATTTGGCTCACTGAATCATAATGTCGGGTATATTTAAGACAATAGCTAACACTTAACCGATCAATATTGACGAACGCGTTCTCTTTTGACATGCATTGAACCTTTTGTATATCGTGTGTTCCGCTGCTTGGTTTTCAATAATGGGTTGGAAGGGAGATAACTGTGTCTTAAATAAATTGTTAGAAAAATAGAGTTATGTTACATTGCTATCAAGTGTGGCGGTATCAAGATGTAGTGTTGCTGTCGTTGTTATTTTAAACATATTTTATTTCATATATAGATATGAAATAGGATCAAGCCACAAGTTCTGACAATATTGGATTTGGCCGCTTTCCCCCTTCAATTTGAGAGAGAGAGAGAGAGAGAGAGAGAGAGAGAGAGAGAGAGAGAGAGAGAGAGAGAAGAGACAGACAGACAGACAGACAGACAGACAGACAGACAGACAGGCAGGCAGGCAGGCAGATGTGTGTTTAAAGATATATTCATATCAAACATGTATAATAGTAATTAAAGACTATATCTAGCAGAAACCCTCCGGAATTCAGCTCAGCGTCCACCCAGAATGAGAACAGCACATTATTTGTTTTATGACAAGTGTACAGAATATTCTATTCAACAAGAAAATAGTATTAATTGATCTTTTCATGCTGACAAAAGTAGTTAGGTATTAATTTTCCGTACATACCTCAAACAGTTTTCCTATGTTAGGATGTTTTGGGAGAAATTAAAATTGAATTGAATAAACTAAGAGTACTGAAATAAAGTCCTGGGAGGAAGAAAAAGGTTTTGTTGAATGGAACGTGGTTAAACTTTGATTTCTGTAAATTGTACATTTGAAATGAAATGGAAATGTTCAGCATCTTATACTTATAAGGTCTTGGCGAAGATGCTGGTTATAATTTGTCCTTTCATTAACGTTGAGAGGAAATAGTCTATAGGTTTTCCAATGATGCTGATCTTGTAAGACCTGTAACAAGCAATGATGCTTCATTTTGATTTTTTTTCTCGAAAATGTTTGCAGTTTGATCAGTGCAACCACTCCAAGTCAAGGAGAAATATTTTAAAAATAGGACGAATATACGAAATATACATTTGGTTAAGAGCTTTTCTCGCTATGGAATATTTGAGATATAAATGTCTTAATTAAAAAATCGTTTAATTATCAAGGCTGATAAAAAGCATCTACATGTATTATCATTAATACATAAAATCGGAATGGTTTGGTAAGAAACGTGAAATAAATCGATATTTAAAACAGAGCGGTAAAATTGAAACGAACTCATATCATGATATGTTAAAAAAAATGTTTTTAAATTTTGAAAATTTCTGACATTTATTTTACTTCATTTGTGAAACAAGTTATTCACTGACAGCTGATACAAATTCCGATGAATGCCTTCCTGATTACACACGAACGTGGATTAAGTGTCATACTGTACCTTATGGTAATTGTGGGAGATCGAACCAAAAAAAACTCCGACTTGCAGGTATTGAAATTCCAAAAAAAACAAAAACGGTTTACAACCCCCCACCCACCCATTAACTCTCATATGTTATTAATATTCGCTATATTTCTACTGAAAAACATGCGTGCACGCTCAGATGTTGTGTTGCGCCAACCCCCACTACCACTCCAACAAGTGAGTCCCCTCTAATCTGAAATCCTGGATGCGCCCCGCAATTCTACCAGTAGAACACTCGTAGCGTATGTAGGGCTATTTTCATCTGACGGATCTACTTTTTAGATAACCCAGTACACTTTACTGAATTGGAAAAATTAAAATTAGTAAAGATAATCATAAAAGAACAAACAACTAAAAAACCCTATGAACAATTAACTTCACAAACTATATAATTATGTGTATGAAGACTAGAAAGCCATGCATAATATACACCGATCCAGAACAGTTCATTAATTCGTTAAAAAGTAAGAAAAGTACAACCAACTAGAAACCCATTTCAGACCCAACTGTTCTCCACGAGCAACAACATAATAAAACAGTCAAACCTGTGTTAATTGGCACCTCTTTTAAGCAACCACTTGTCTGAAACGGACACATTTTCCGCTTACCTTTTTATAATTTTAAGTTAATCAACCTTTATTAAGCAGCCATAGGTCTTAAAGGGAGTATACCAGAACAAAAACTTATAAATGGCTAAAAATAGACAGCACTTCAATACTGCTTCTAAGATTTTTTGGTCGTTTTTTTTTTGTTTTTTTTTTGTTTTTTTTTTTGTTATTTTTGTTCTTTCTCTTGAGTTGTTGTTTAAGACAGGTTCCACTGTAATTAAGGGTACGACAAGACGGATATGAAGACAATTATCTAGCACCTGGGAGCCGACAGACCTTGTATTTTAGGAGGAATTGACCGTCAGAAGTCCCCAATTCATCCCGGTCGTTGATGAAAGCGCGATGGCCACCTGTAATGAGGCCAGTCACCATACACGCAGTACGTTGCAGAACCAAAGTACCATTATCTATTTTGTACACGTCTTGGTATATTTGGCAAAATGACAAGATGACTTACAAAGTCTGCAAATCTCATCATCAGTGACAAAAGTCAGGAAAGGCCAACCATGTTGCAAAAGTGTCTTTAAATCAGTTTCATATTAGAGAAGAATTGCGGTAGTGAATATAAACATTTTGACATCAATGTCATGCTCTCTAAAGTCTATGTAAGCTTTAAAATGCTGATTCCATTCCATTTTTTGTCCTATTAAAATTTAAAAGGCCATTCGTGAACAGTTGAAAGGTAGCAGTATTAATATTCTACGCGTGTGTGTTATCACAGTGGAAACCGATAATCCACTTCCTTTCTTTTTCACGTGTTTTCTTTTTTTTTCTAAGTAAAAGGCATATGTCCCTACTTGCAAAGGTGAATTTGAAGTCTAGGTTTCCAGGGTTCCGCCTGACTACGCGCATTTAAAGGATTTAGACCTGTAAGTTACCCCGTGTTATATATCATATGATGACGAGTAGGCCTTATTGCGTGCTCATGATACATTCACCCCGTTCTCCTCTAATATATTCATTATAGATCTGCTTAAGCCAACCTTTTGAGAACGCATCTAATGATTTAAAAATAGATATATCTTTTGCTAAGAATAGACAAAAAATACCCGTGTTGAGGGTTACCCAACCGATCGTAAAATTGAGTATCGACACTAACATTTATTTTTTTAAAAAAAAAACAAATGTATATATAATCTTTATTTCCTCCATATATGAAGAGATAATACATATTATGCAAACATGATATGATGGCAATTATTTGAAAAGATTTATAAATACATGTAGTTACAATATCAATATTGTCTAACAATCAGTATTTTCATTTCAATATGTTGATTTCATATATAGAACTAGTTAAGGACCATATGAAAAATGAAGCGAGTAAGTAATGATTGAACGATAGCTATTTACATTAATGACAACAACAACACAAACATATTTGACTTACATATATGATAAGGATAATAGTCATAGTTATATATTGTTAGAGAAAAATATTTACATGTCTTATTGTTTATTAAAATTCACATTGATAATACATACTGAGCACATCATATTAGACAGCCTTAACCGAAACGAAAAATCAAGACAACTAAGATGAGCTCACAAGTCTCTCGTTCGCACGCACACATGATCGCACGGACACACAGCCAGACAGCCAGCCAGCCAGCCAGCCAGATAGACAGACAGACAGACAGACAGACACACACACACACACACACACACACACACACACATATATATACATATAAATGTGTATATACACACAAATACATACACATACATGTAAAAACACATATGCAATAATTATATAGATATATATCAAATAATGAATATGTTAATTACAGCACGCTTGCAACAATTTATGTTTACATGATTTCATTTTCATTCTATATCCTCTTGTATCCTAGGAAATTAATACATATTATGTCATAATATTGTGGACCGTCTTCAAGAAAGTTTTGAAGCATTTCACCCTAGTTTTATCATCTATGTTAAAGGAGACAAACCCACTGAACATTTCGAGTAGTTGTAATTCCGGTGTATAAGCACACAATTTTGCATAATTTTCCGGGCCCAACAATCGTGACAGGTTAACCCATAACTTAGACCGTATATAGTCTTTATGATTGCAAAACAAAATTATATGAAGTGCAATATTTTCAGTTGCTATTACTAAGAGTTGATATGAACTGTACATTAATTATGTCGGTTTTAAAAAGCTACCAATGTGTATTCAAGAAAACAGTGTAAAAATGGGTAATTTTATAAAATGCAGTTTGTGTTATAGGTTTGAACGGCTTAAAATTTTGATGAAAAATCAGAAAAACGCAGGAAAATGCATGCCAGGACCTAAATAACTTTTCGTGGGAGCATGCCCCCGGACACCTCTAGCAAAGTTGGGATTGTGCCTCCTGTAAAATCAAACTCAGGCTACGGCCCAGATATAATCAAATAAATTGATAATAAATGTAAGTTTAAAGGTTTGTTCACTTTTATAAAGGGGAAAATGAAGACGCTAGCTAGCCTTCAGTCTCAGGGTTTCAAGTGGCCCTACTATTTTCATACTTACAATTAATGTAATACGGCCTAGTTTACTACCCCCTACCCCTCTATAATATTATGGATTCGGGTTTTATTGCTATTCTTTTTGGCATTTTTACATTTTCGATTTCTCAGTAAAAAGTGTAACCACGTGCCTACAGTGCATATATAGTAAGATACGCCACTGAATATTGTTCATAAATAGACCCAAGTGTTTTGGTAAGTGAAACTTCGCCAAACTTGCCGTGTTCCGGTACATAATGTGGCAGATATGTTGAAGCTTAACTTCCTACATTTCAGTTTCATATCAAAGTGGCGGAAAATAAAAATGTGCTATTTATCTAGAAGGGTCCTTTTTTCTAAGATCAATGTAACCGGAATATTTTTTTTCCTTTGCAGCCTTTGAGGTTTGACAGATTGGTCATATTTGGCGCAAAGAGGCCAAATTTCATTGGTTTCTATTTTAAGATATGTATCCATGACGTCACGTGACGTCTTTGCGCTCGAAAGGAGTGAGTGCTGTTTATATAATTTATTTACTATATAAATAGTATTTATTTGTACTTTCAACATGTGTAAAATATAAATTAATGTCCATTGAAGTTTTAGAAGTTTATATAACATTTCTTACGTAAGAACCAGTTGATTTGGTTGTATAATATAGCGCATACTTTTATTTCGGAAATGAAAATATAGTTACCCTCCCTGCCTCCAACCCGAACTTTTGATGATCTCTCGAATGTAAAGACAGGTACTTTTATGTTATGATAATAATGGCTCAACGAGCCTTAATTTCGAGACGAAAACGCTAAAACAAAGTGATACACAATACTTAATGTTGAGGAGATTATATTTACGCAAATCGTTTCACAGAACTCGTGATTGGAAACAAAATCAGGGCACACATTTTTCACAGCATGTTTCATGGATTTTACTGGTAAACAACATAAGACGGCGTGATGTTTAGATCGTAGACGTCAGCTTGTTTTCCGACAAGCCCTCTTACTAAATGTTTAGGTAACGTATAATTCAGTCTATATTGTAATAGTTGTACTTGCATTGATATATATTATCACCATGCAGAAACAACGAACTGTATATTAGCTTTTTCTGTTGTGCTCCACATTTCTCTTTGTTATTTAGGTCACAGTAATTTTCAAGGTTGCTCAAGAGATTTTTTTTAATTTGGGAAGAATGAGTGCTCGGCATACATGTTAAAAGGTTTTCCAACTGTTGTTTCATGTATCAAAACTGTGTAAAGAGGTCATTTTATATTTCAATATTTTTTAATTACTTTCTTGCACATAACGTCTGAGATTTGTGAGAAGGGGTAGAAATGTTTTATGGTCATTTTGACCTGAACTTCTCATATTGAAGCTCCATGTCATCTCAACCAATTATAATTTAGTTCTCCAGATAGTGTTTAACAAATCTCTACTTTCTATTCCATGTTGAAAACGAACAGTACCTCCATTTACCAATCTGACAGTACAGGGTTCGACATTAACCCACTCCCACCGACTAAGTCTAGTAAATACTTGGTCCGGTCGTGTTCTACTGGCACATAGGTAGCCCGACTGGTCATGTTAAATTAAAATTAAGAAATCAATTAAAAAGCACTAAAACCTGAGCTGCTAATGTTTATCATTGAATCAATTAAAATGCACCTGCTGACGAGCATGTAATGTCAACAAAACTAAGCAGCATAACTCTAACCTGTTCTAATGACGCAATATATTAAGCGGTGTAACTCTTCCTGGTACGGTCGGCTATACCGTGTTGGCTTCAGTTATTTTCCTTCTATATTTTACGACATTAGAAGACCAATTTATGATTTATTGATATTAACAACGAACAACACCTTTCGACATGTCTCTATTCAATTTTGGCTTCACTGGCGGAAAAGCTGGGGATGATAATAATGACAAAAATACAAAAGGCAGAACTGAAACAAAGAAAACTTATATGAGAACACTCTGATTGTGACCAACTTTCAGTACTATATCCTGAGACATAGTTACAATATTGGTCTTGCCAGTGGAAGTTTGGTCAGGTCTAGTAGTTTTACCGAGTTACTAGCCCGGTGGTCTAGTGGAAAAAAAAGTTAGTGCTGAACCCTGCAGTACTTCATTAAGCTAGTGCAATAATAATTCAGTCAGGGCCTTGTACATGTAAGTTATTGTTATAATGATTCAGTCAGGGCCATGTACATGTAAGCTAGGGCTATGATTTAGTCGGGGCCTTGTGCATGTAAGCTAGGGCAATAATGATTCAGTCAGGGCCTTGTACATGTAAGCTAGGGCTATGATTTAGTCAGGGCCTTGTGCATGTATGCTAGGGCAATAATGATACAGTCAGGGCCTTGTACATGTAAGCTAGTGTTATAATGATTCAGTCAAGGCCATGTACATGTAAGCTAGGGTTATGATTTAGTCAGGGCCTTGTGCATGTAAGCTAGGGCTATAATGATTCAGTCAGAGCCTTGTACATGTAATCTAGGGCTATGATTTAGTCAGGGCCTTGTGCATGTAAGCTAGGGTTATAATGATTCAGTCGGTGCCTTGTGCATGTAATCTTGGGCTATAATGATTCAGTCAGGCCATGTGCATGTAAGCTAGTGCTATAATGATTCAGTCGGAGCCATGTGCATGTAAGCTCATGCTATAATGATTCAGTCCGGGCCTTGTGCATGTAAGCTAGGGCTGTAATGATTCAGTCGGTGCCTTATGCATGTAAGCCAGTGCTATCAGGGTTTCATTTACCCCTGTGTCCTGCGTCCTTAACGCAAAAATCTTGTGGCGGACGCACCATTCTGAAAAAATGCTGTCCGCTACACTAGTAAAACAGAATTGGTGTTGGTAAACAGTATGCTTATGCCCGGCCGCTTATGCCTGATGAGGGGTTTGACTATGTGGAAGATAGATGGACGCTTGTTGAAATGTCACTGGTCAATTACAAAAAAAAATGACAAGCCATTCAACAGACTAATCAGCAATTCTGTAAAAATAGTGCAGTTGTGAAATTCTCTGCAGGGATAGCAGAGTTAACGACAATAAAGACGTCCAGTCAGAGTTTTTTGCTGGCTCAGGCTGTCAGCTGTGATGTCCCTCAGCAGAACATGACTGCATTGTATTAAGGAAAAGATGCAAAATATTGAACTGCAATATAGCAATCACAATTGACGGTTTATTCCATTTATATACAGTTTCAACCTAATATTCAGTTTAAAATAAATGTCGGAGTACAAAACCGTCTACACGCAATTGTCTGCGATTCTATTTTAAACTGCTCTGCGATTCGGTAACAAGACTCATTCCTGTAAACGCCACCTCTGTGTTATGTAGGTCACAATAATTTTAACTACTTGTTACTAATATATGCTTCTACCTTTTCTAAAAACAACAAATGTATGGGATACTACCGTCATATGGGCGCGTGTCGCTCGCATTTGTAGTGTATATAGTTAAAAGTTTTAGTTTGTAATATTTTAAAGTAAGTTTCTCAGTCTTGTCTGCAGTATTTTATATATAGAAAAAATTGTATATTCTTGTGTTGTTGTTTTGTTGTTTTCTTTTATTTTTTGTCCTCTGATGAAGGCGTAAAGCCAAAAGCTAGCTAAGGATATTTCGCACTGTAAAATGGTAATTCTCTCTACTGTGTGTGTGTGTGTGTGTGTTGTTAACGCACCTTATAAAATGTGTTCTTCAAAACTCCCTTAATTTAGAAAAATATACCCCCCCCCCCCCCCACCCTTTTTTTTTAAAGAGAAGGACCCTTCACCTTTTTCAGAAAAAAAATTATTGCACAATTTTATACCATTGACAAACCTTAGGCCAGACTTTGACAAGTCATGTATGAATAAAGATTTACCTGTATACAACCTTAATGGGATAAAACAATACTGTATAACATCTCATTATACATTGTCAAAAAATATGTATTATATCGTAAGCTGATTTACTGATGTGTCAATTTAACATCATTTGCATTTTAAATCAGATACTGTACCATGGATATTGAGTTTTAGATAAACGCAGCACTTGGCAAACCTTAAGTGATACTATTGGTTAGATCTTTTTAGTTTTAATCATTGGACAATCAATCAATAAGTTTTGCATGACTGATGTAAACATGGTTAACAATTGGGAAATACATTATGTAGAATAAAATGTGATATGATGGCAGCTAGCAGTTTGACCGTGTCGACAAAATCACAGTTTGTAAGGCATTATAAATTAATTGCTAGATTATCATCCAAATTTTTCTTAAAAAGGGGGATTGTTGTGGGGAGGGGGATTATTATTATTTTTTTTTTATAAAAACAAAAAGGGTCGGGTTGCCATGAAAATTAAGGTGTGGGTTGTAATGAAAATTTAGCAATCAATTTTTTATGGCCTAATATAATCTTAGGTATATAAAAGTGAAAATTTGTCAAGATGGAATGGTATTTTTTGTGTTTTATGTGGGCATATATATGTTTGAAGGGCGTTTTACTAAAATACATAGTTCAATAGATACAAACCTGGCGAATTGCTGTGCACAGTCTGACAGGCCAATATTCAGAATAATGTGTTTGCACTCTACCGTCCCTAGTACAGTAGGTAGGGAAATATTTGTTCTTTATTCAGTATTGTATAAAGTAAGGATTAACAAACTCAAAGAATTCCACCTTAGGCCGAATGAAATAAATGCTATGTTTACTGTCTCCCAAACCCTTAAAATACTCCTGAGTGTATTTTTTTCTGCCTACAAAAAATTGGTTAATAACAATAAGTTAATAACACTTGCGTAATTGTCTTTTCATCTTTTCATACCAGCGTGTGTGGATATAACACTGTACTGGTGATTCAGAAACATTATGTAACACTGTGTATTTGGAGTATGTGCACAAACCACAATACTTTAGACATGATTTCCACATCCTTTCTTTTCTCTCAGAGATGCCAGCACATCAACAGGAGATATCTGGATGATGCTGGTGCTAAACATAACTATTTAGGTGTAAAATATTGGTAAAATGCTGGTCACTGTCTGTACAATGTTTACAGTTCTATCAAAGTAAAAACGAGTGTAGCACAACTTCCACAGAATCGAAGTTAAAATGGGTGTAGGACAACTTTCACAAAATTGAAGTTGAACCGAGTGTAGAACAACTTTCATGGAATGGAAGTTAGTAAGAGTGTAACACAACTTCACAGAATGGAAGTTAGTAAGAGTGTAGCACAACTTCACAGAATGGAAGTTAATAAGAGTGTAGCACAACTTTCACAGAATAGAAGTTAGTAAGAGTGTAGCACAACTTCACAGAATGGAAGTTAATAAGAGTGTAGCACAACTTTCACAGAATAGAAGTTAGTAAGAGTGTAGCACAACTTTCACAGAATGGAAGTTAATAAGAGTGTAACACAACTTTCACAGAATGGAAGTTAGTAAGAGTATAGCACAATTTCACAGAATGGAAGTTAGTAAGAGTGTAGCACAACTTTCACAGAATGGAAGTTAATAAGAGTATAGCACAACTTCACGGAATGGAAGTTAGTAAGAGTGTAGCACAACTTCACGGAATGGAAGTTAATAAGAGTGTAGCACAACTTCAGGGAGTGGAAGTTAATAAGAGAGTAGCACAACTTCACAACTTTCACGGAATGGAAGTTAATAAGAGTATAGCACAACTTTCACGGAATGGAAGTTAATAAGAGTGTAGCACAACTTTCACAGAATGGAAGTTAATAAGAGTGTAGCACAACTTTCACACAGAATGGAAGTTAGTAAGAGTGTAGCACAACTTTCACAGACAAATGTAAACAACTTTCCCAAAATTGAAGTTAAAACGAGTGAAGCACAATGTTCACAGAATGGAAGTTAAAATAAGTGGTAGAAAATAAAAATTTTCAAGTCAAGGACAACGATATGACCTTGGTTAAAGATTGAACCCTTGGCCCTCTGAAACTGGTTCAGAACTATAAGCCAAAGAGTAATATCTTTCAACCAAGACTTCAGATTAACTTTTGCCTAAAAACAGTATAAAAATATTTGAAAAAAGTAAACATACCGTTTATTTGAAGGGTAAATTTACCACTCCATTTTAAAAAAACTTTTAAATTATGAGCATAAAATAAGTCAAAATCACTTTATAATTAGAGACCTCTGTGTTAGTGTCATTCAATACAATGTAATGTAACTGTCATATCCAGTGTCTGCATCTGACGTAAATGAGACGTGCATGCTGTGCAAGACGTAGAAAACATAACATTTCCATCGTGTGACTGGCCAGCCTCTGTTGTGGCCACTTCTACCCTATTACTGTTGTATTGATTGCAAATAATAACATTGACACATCTCTACACTACCCTATTGAGTCGAAATATTAGTCGCCACAACTTATTGAATTTCCATTTGTATTTCATTTAACTAATCCTATCTGTCAATCCTACAAAGTAGACCATTATTTGAGATACCCAATCTCAGTCTTAAAATCAATAAAATTGGCTAAATTCCACCTGGATTTCAAATCAAATTTGGGACAATATGAAAGTTTCTGATTAATTCAAAACCTGTTGCATTGTTGTAGCTGTGTTTGTTTTCGCTTGGGTTTAGTGTTATACTTTTAGATGCAACAGATTGTATTTATGGGGTTATGGGGGGGGGGGGGGTTATAGGCTTTGTGTACAAACTGTACTTGAAATGAAATTTCTTTGTGTGAGAGTGAGTGAGGGCATTTAGGGAAGTGATGTTGGTGGAGGGTGGCAGAGCGTGAAAGGCAGCTGTTCTGTTTTGCATTGAGAATCAACTGTGAATATATTTAGCCTTCTTCTACATTTTGTGCAGGTGAATTTGTGACTGATAATTCATCTTCAGGCCATTACTCATTGAAATCCTGACCTTTTAACTCTTTACTTGCTCACTACCTGTTGAATACAATTTTTATAATTTTACAATAATTACAAAGATGAACAAATATGTTTTCTTGCAGCAGTTTGAGGATTATAATTTGTTTATCTCCTAGGTGTATATGCATGTTAATTAATTGCTAAATGAGCAGGTTGTGGGTGCTGGTGGGGGGGGGGGGTTCAAGATCTGTAGGTAACACTTTCTGTTTCAGATGTTTTCAACCAATCTTCACCTTTTAAATTGTTTACTTCATCTTGTGTAGCTCTTGATGGATGGTTGAAGCAAAAAAATCACTTTCGAAATACCGCATGTTTTATCAATTTGTGTTTCTTCCAGCATTTCTCTTTAATGTGTTGAAATCAAATGTTCTTACTCAAGTCACATGTTCTATTGTCTTGATTGTTTTTGTAATTAATTATCTTGAATCATTCATTTAAAACTTTTTAATACCTACCTTGTGTAGATAGGGTGCCACTGAAGTAGTGGTTAGAGCAGTAAATTAGCTTCATTTTTTTTGTGGTGGTGGGGGTGGGATTTAACCTATTTATTTTACTTTGATTGTGAAACAAGTTCTTACAATTAAGTTAAATCTTGCTTGAAGTCTTCCAGGGTTAAGCAAGAACTAAGCATAAGCGGAAAAAGTGTCTTGCTCAAGGACACTGGGTCACACATAGCTGTGACAGAGGATCAAATTGTGATTTAGACTTGATAGGCAGTTACCTTCAACTCACTAAGGATAATGTTTTTAGTACATACTGGTAGTTTTCTGTTATGTCAATTGGGGTGGTCTTGTATTCTAAGAGGGTGTGTTGATTATTTATTATCTGGATGTAAATATAGATTATTGTTTCTTTGAGTCTGAAAGAAAAACAAATGTCTAATAATGTTCAGTGGTTGGCCTTCTTTTGTTCATGTAACTATTATGAATTTCCTTCTTTTTTTTTGTAATAATGTCATTTCCTTGTTCATAATAAAATGCAGGCTAACTTGCCAATTGCGCATATATCAATTAGTCTGCGAAGCAGGAAACAACGTTGATATTTGCAAAACTAAAGGAGAATAGTGTTACATGGTACATAATGTGCTTTGTACCTAAATGTAGCAGCAATAAGCATGTTACTCATGATACAGCGATGTAAAAGATGATTTAATAAGGAAAATAAAGAAGTCTTAAGAAGTTTACGATGTGGAATTTGTAGATTAAAAGTATGAAAGATTTTGCATTCGTACATACCGGATATGGATTTTTGACAGTGTACGGAATTTTCATCCTAAACCCCTTCATGCGTTTATCCTGCCCTTTCATAATTACATCACATTTTGATATATTCATTCCTAAATACCTTGCACTGTGACATTCATTCTAAATACTATGGTGTTCTTGCACTAGTACAGAAAATAGACCGGAATAAAAATTTATGAAAAAGTTACGTTGTATGAAAGAAAAAGTATCTTTCATGGTTTTTGATGCGAATGTAAATTTCCATCCCTTGGGATAACTGTTTTGACGGTTACCCGGCAAAGCCACCAAAACAATTATAATCCATCGGGGTGGAATTTTTCATCCGCATCTCAAACCCATGAAAGATACTTATAAAAATCACATCACTGCAGAGTAGATTGAGTCCACAATGATTGTCCCATTTGTTTTTTCCCAATACTTTAATACAAACAGCTCTTGCAGTTATTGTTTTAGGGCCAGCTTTGACAATATAATTTATCTCCAGCAGAGTTACTTTTAATGAGCAATGTGGCCAGTCTTGCATGTACCCACATAGACAAACCTGATCAGACACCAGTTCCAGATATCATTTAGGTTAGGGGTCCTCCCGTGGATGAGTAGTATACTTAGTCACTGTCTCAACCTCTCATGGGTGAGATTGTGGATGGTGGCTTTAAGCCTCGCGTAGTCAAAAAAAAAATGGTAGAAAGTTTGACTGTTACATGTACTGAAAAAAGGATGATGGTTCTGTAGGGATTCATGTCTCTGAATCGGAGGTTTGCTACCATAATTAAAACTGGATGCCATATATAATCTGTAATGTGTACTTTATAAAGTATATAAGTTTGTTTCTTGTGTAACAACTTTCTTGCCCTTTGGCTTCCGGAAAACAAAAAGTTGACACAACCCTCAAATGTTGTCATGTTCAAATGTTCAAAACTTGATCAGCCCACACAGGAGCATCGGAAACTGTAGAAGTTAATAATTCAAGATACTTCAAGGCCTGTAGCGTGAGCTGGATCAACCATTGAAATCAACTCTCTTTGTGTCGGGCTTTTCAGTGTGGCTACAGGTTTCAACCATTTGAAATGTAACCCCCACACTGAGTGTGTGGGCATAGAATGTGTAAATTTGTATCATTTTGTGATGGATTGTCAGTGGTTGGATTATTGAAAATGTGAGAATAACTTGTGTGATCTATAAAATTAATGAATCTTACTGTGTTGTAACCATTTCATGTTTTGATGCATCATTGCTCCTTGATGTTTTTACCCTTTCTGTAATTCCAGTTGGGGTTGATTTGTTGTTTTTTATACATGAAGAGTGAGCCTAAAGTCTTCCTTCATATTGGTGTCATAATGACATGTACAGTTTACAGTCATTATGCGTTGGTATATTGTAAAATACCCAATTCATTCATTCATTCATTCATGCGGGAGAGTGTCTATGCTAAACAATTTTAATTGTAAGTTGTTTGTAAAAAAACATGTTCTCTCAAGACTTTGTCTTCATTACCACTAGTTTATCATTGGATGCTCTTTGACATGCCAAGGCCACACAGTTTCAGATACAGTTTTATGAAAATCAATTAAAGATCTATGCTATTCTCAGTTCTATGTAGTATTTCACAGTAAGAGAGCCACAGGTCATATATATCAGGTGTTTGATCCAGCCATAAAATTCACAAAACCAACATACTGAGACATTCCCCCCCCACGGCTGAACATTTATCTCTGTTGACTGTGGACCATAAGTTGTAAAATCCAGCAAACTTACTGTTTGTTTCTGTAATCTCTTATATTTATTTATTATATAAAATCATGCACATCTCGCTTAGTACTGGGCATTGTACATGTAAGTTAGGGCTATAATGATTTAGTCAGGGCCTTGTACATGTATGTAAGCTACGGCTTTAATGATTTAGTCAGGGCCTTGTACATGTAAGCTAGGGCTATAATTATTCAGTCAGGGCTATAATGATTCAGTAAGGGCATTGTACATGTAAGTTAGGGCTATAATGATTCAGTCAGGGCATTGTACATGTAAGCTACGGCTTAAATGATTTAGTCAGGGCCTTGTACATGTCAGCTAGGGCTATAATTATTCAGTCAGGGCTATAATGATTCAGTCAGGGCATTGTACATGTAAGCTAGGGCTATAATGATTCAGTCAGGGCATTGTGCATGTAAGTAAGGGCTATAATGATTCAGTCGGAGCCTTATACCTTCTTAATGTTTTTATTGGATACTAAAATTTTGATTGGCATGTTGATATGTCTAATATGTATACATGATAATTATATTACTGAATGCAGACATTTAATGAGGCCATGTCTGTTGGGAGGTTTTGGTGATTTGATTAAGTAAGCCTTATTTGATGGATGTGTCAGGCCATCCTTAAAGAAATATATGTTTGTGTGCTCCAACCCAGTATTTTTCATGTGGGGAGGTAGGTAGCTAAATTTTTTTTTGTTGCCAGATTTTGATTTTGCAGTCATTTTAAAGGAAAATGGACATAAATCATGAAAAAAAAAGTTAAATGATTTGAAAGTTAATAAAAAAGTTTGGGTAGCTGCAGTTTTAAGTGAGTAGGTAGGAGCACGGCAAACAATTAATTTTTTAAGGATGGCCTGATGTACATTGTATAGTAGTCATGAATTAAGAAGTTTGTTTTACCATGCCTTGCATCATTAAGTCGTTTGCAGTGTTTATTAAAAATGGGTGTCAATGAAAAATTGTTTCCTTTTTTTTTCTCAATAATCTGATCCTTTAATTTGATCGGTCAGCTCAGCCTCTCCTCACGATTTGTAATAATTAACCAATAGAAACTGGCCTGTCATTTTAAATGTCATGTAAGCAACTGGTTTTAAAATCAGTCGCAGTTAAATTTATTTCATCTGATCTGAATTGGCTTATAATCAACCTGACCTGAGAACGACTGTCGCTCCCTCACTGTTCACATGACATTATTACTAAACCTGATCCACCTATCCAAGTAAAAAAGACGTAGTACTTAGATATTATCAGCAGGCTTGTCTAAGGAAAATGACAGATGAAACCATTATCAGTCACCAATTGGATTATCAACTTGATTGATTGACAACAAGCAAAATCTCTCTATTTGTAGTAAATGGCTCTAGAGTACTGAGGTCAGTCAGGTGCTCACACATAGTTTCACTTTGATATCTGGATCTCAAGTAGAGATTGGCTACATTGTTATGCAAGGCATCTACACAGTACATTGTATGATCACAGAAGGCCTTTGGAAACAGTGCAGGAAGAGTTCAGATTGCTTGCAATGAGCAATCTGAACACTTCCTGCACTGTTTTTCACTCTGTCAGTTAATATAAACATAATTCACCAAATAATTCAAAAGCCTTCTATATTATGTGTCCAAAGGCGTCTATATTAGGTGTCCAAAGGTGTCTATATGAAGTAAAGGGTTAAATAATTAAAACTTGCATTAGCTCAGCCGGTAGAGCAATTGCCCTGTAAGTGAAAGGTTCTTAGTGTGAGTCTCGGACTGGCTGCATATTTTTGTCATCCTGTTACATTTGTGCCCAATAAGAGACTGTGACTTATATATATTCTGAAAATCATTTGCATGATTCTCTGGTCTCTATGGAAATTCAGGAATGAATTCCAAACTTGTGAGGGAATATGTCGCAGCGTGTATGTAACCTGTATGGAGAGAAACGTATGACGGCAGTCCAGTTAGCCAAGTCAGTAGAGCATATGCCCTGTAAGCGAATGGTCTCGGGTTCTAGTCCCAGACTGGCTGCATATTTTCTTGTCATGTTACATTTGGAGAAGGATTGTATCCTTCCGTTCTAATCCTTTCTATTTTGTATATTGTACTTGTTTATTTGAAAAAAAATGAAATAAAAAATGTTTAAGCCAAAACTTGTATTGAGTTTCATGTACATTATAATGTATTATAGTTAATTTTGTGATTAAACTTACACAAATATTACTTCATCACCAACGCAGCGGTGGTCTCTCGGGTAAGCGTGCTCCTTGCATGTGGAAGGTTGTGGGTTCAATCCCCAGCTGGGTCGTACCAGAGACTTAAAATAATGGTACTAGAACCTTTCTTGCATTTAGAGGATAGTTCTAGGTCTGGTTGTCCCGGTGTAGTATAATGTGTTTATAATAACTGGGAGGGTATTATATCATGTGTCTGTTCGATACTCCAGTGTGGCAGTGGGTGGGATACACTGAAATTTTTTTAAAAACAATACTAAACACTATACAACAACACCTCATCACAATGTGTTCAAAGTTTAACAATTTTCTAAAACACTGTTTCAATGGCACATTCGTCTTTCATGGCTGAGGTTGTGGGTTTGAGTCCAGGTTAGTCCAAAGTCCTAGTTTAATAGAAAATTTCCATCTGGTTTTCCATGTCAGTTTTTGTGGGTTTTTTTCATGCATCTAAAATACCAATTGATGCCTGCTCCACTGATAAAAAACTATAAATATATTAAGACTTAAACAGTGTGTTTCATCCCATCCAGACCAAAGTACTTTTTCATATCTGGTATATATTCAGTAAATATGTTTTTTATTTTTAAAAGGACATTAAACAATTCTTTAATGATTCTAATGTATTTCTCTAAAGAAATGAACATGCTGTCTGACTGAACAAAAGTTTGCAGACAATTTTAGAATAATAATAAAATAAAATGTTTATTTTCATATTTCAGGCGTGGCCAGATCAATGCAAGAGGATCTCTGTCTATCGTCTAAATTAAGTGCATTCAGTAACTTTAAGAAGGTGAAACCTGAACCACGACACGACTATGTAGTAAGTCAACGTCACTCGAGCCCACCCATCTACACAGACGGACAGAAGAACTCGTATATTTTCACACATAACAGGAATGAGTCAGGGGACTACCATCATAATAAACTCACAAGTAACGCCAATTATTTATCAGCGTCCAATCTTAATCTTGTCGCAGCAACGGCACACACATCCACGGCTGCCACTTCATACAAGAGGTGTGGCATCAAACGTAAACGTGGCGAAATAACCAATCACGAGCTACAGATGCAGTTAACACTGACGGAAGCTACTGCGATCTCCAGTGATGACGACAACACAAACACAACAACGACGACCACTTCTAAGAATACAAGTTCCTCAAACAATGAGGGAGATTACACGCTCGTGCAGCACGAGGTCTTGTATTCTGTGACGACCGCCTATGAAGTGTTGGAATTTCTCGGACGCGGGACGTTCGGGCAGGTCGTCAAATGTTGGAAAAAGGGAACAAATGAAATTGTGGCCATTAAAATCCTCAAGAATCACCCTTCTTACGCGCGTCAAGGTCAAATTGAAGTGAGCATATTATCACGACTTAGTCAGGAAAATGCCGACGAATTTAATTTTGTGCGTGCTTACGAGTGCTTCCAGCACAAGAGTCACACGTGTTTGGTGTTTGAAATGCTGGAGCAGAACTTGTACGACTTTCTCAAACAGAACAAGTTCCAACCATTACCACTAAAGTACATCCGTCCCATAACTCAACAAGTGCTGACTGCGTTACTTAAACTGAAAAATCTTGGACTTATTCATGCGGATCTTAAGCCGGAAAATATCATGCTGGTGGACCCTGTGCGGTTTCCGTACCGGGTTAAAGTGATAGACTTTGGATCGGCCAGTCATGTCTCCAAGGCTGTGTGTTCAACATATCTACAATCCAGATATTACAGGTAATTATTTCGTTTACATGTATTTCTAATCAAGGTCATTATAAATTAATTGCTAGATTATCATCACAATTTTTCTTAAGAAGGGTGAGGTGGAGAGGATTTTATTTTTGATTTTTAAATTTTCATGTTTGTTGTTTTGTTTTTTTCTTTTTATGAAATAAAAAGGGTAGGGTTTGATGGAAATTAGGGGAATGGTGGGGATGTTAATCTTGCAATTAATTTATTATGGCAGATCCTGAAAAATATTTGCGAAGTTGTCTGTGGTCATGTTTAAAGACATGTCACTCCTCTCCATTGAATCCTATAAGTAGGAATAATACAAAAAATAGAATATATAATTTATTATGGTCTAATGCTAATTGATATATAAAAGAAATGAAATTCTTAGTTTAACCTATATCTAAATGTTTTTGTTCATTTTTTGTATTCAGACATTGTCAGCTATTTGTTTTTCATAACTAGACCATTTTAAAAAAATGTTTATTTGCTATGGTGTTTTTTTTTGGTGTTTTTTTTTCTTTCAAATTTTTATTTTTATAATCATTTTGAATAAAAATAGATAGAATTCTTTAAAAACACAAAACTGCTTCCAAATCAATAAAAAAAGTTGGGAAGCTGCAATATGGATGTGCAGGTAAGATGATGGCAAACAGCATGTGTATAAGATGCACTTTTAAAGAGTTGCTGAATTAATATTGCATCACTGTTTATGGCATAAACCTTCAAAAGTGTCGGAGGGTGGGGGGCCCAATCATCTCAGTTGTTACCTATCTGGCTGTCAGTCTAGGGGTCATAAGTTTGAATCTCCGTCCGGCCAGTCTCTGTGGATGTTGATATACAACATTGTGTCTCATCATTTGTCTCTAACCGCAGATTCAAGTTGGAAAGTTATCAGTTACTTGCGGAGATAGGGTATGCTGGAGTACTTGTTAACCTAACAGAATCTCAGGAAACATTGGTTAGATTAACTGATCGTCTGTTAGCCCTCCATGGGATAAAAATGACGCTAATTCAATCAATCAATCAAACATACAACAAAAACCTTAGAATACAACTTGAATCTAATCTGAAATAAAAAAAATAATTTGTTATTCATAATGCTAACTTCTACAAGAATGGAGACACTTTTCTGGTACCTACAATCCCTTCATCATTAACAGCTTTTACAGTTGTTCTAGAAATTGATATGGTCAACAATATAGATTTATTCCTTGCCTGCAAGATGATCATTAAATTTACTAGTGTCTGATATTTCTATATCACCCAAGAGTTGAGATAAATATTACTGGTGTTGGAGATATTCCGTCTCACCCATCAGTGTCAGATATTTTTATCTCACCCAAGAGTCGAGATAAAAAATCACATGCATACAAACTTCACATGATAGAATGATACATAACATTATTTTCAGAAGGCTATAAATCAATATATTTACTAAGAAAAAAAAACAGGTAATCAACATATTTGATTAGAAATAATAAAAAAATCTTTGTGGTATACAATTGAGATAATGACATTCCGACCTGCAGTACCTCTAATGGGAATGAGCAAAACCTCTAGCCTATTAAAAAGAAAGAACTAACTGTTAGTATAGTTGGTTGCTAATATACTTTTCTTGCACACCGGATAAGGATATCTGCATTTTTACCGGGGTTAGATACTTCTATCTCACCCTAGGGCCGACATAAAATCATCGCCCTATGACAAATTCCTGGCGCTATGACGAAACGCCAAATGTTCATTAAATTCTCGTGCTATTATACATTCATAAATACTTTGGTATCCTTGCACTTCTATAAAAAATAAACCAGAATAAAAAATTTTTTTAAAAAATCGCACAGGGTCGTATACAAAAAAAGTATCTTTCATGTTTTTTCGGTGCAGATGGAAAATCAACAGAGCCTCGTTATGGCAGTTATAAACAGTTATCTTTTCCATTCGCACCACAAACCCATGAAAAACACTTTTATTCTCAACCCAACACCTTTAATAGATTCTTATATTCTTGACCATTGTCTGTGCTTCAGCACATGTTTCAATGACAGTGCGACTGCACACATGGATGATCAATCTGTTGGTGAAGCCTACAGGAAGTTCTACAGAGAGGGAGAGAGATATGTATACACATGATGATGTATATCTGTAGCTGATGTCTGTATCAGGCATTGATAACTGGATCAGACTACATAGATCTGACAATGTGCTTAAACATGAGGATTGGTATCCTGGATCATACCTGATTATAGTCACTGAACCACCTACTGGTCAATATTGGTCAATATTCTGTTTTCGCTTGTTCCCTGACTCAATATCGGCAATTGTCCATCCATCAGTCAATGTTTACAATAACCATAAAGTTGCATATTTGCCCATCCTTGTGAACTATTTGTATAATTATATACGCAGAAGAAAAATATCAGTCTGTCAGTATGGATACTATGGGATATATTTTTTGGACAGAAAATAGAGAAAAAAAACCAACCTAAAAGTTAATTTAATATCAAACAATTCACAATTTCAACCGAAAATATTGATTTATTCCAGTTAATCCAGTTGATTCTCTCTCATCAGTGTCAAAATCAAAATTTCTGTCAAAATCAATATCTCGTATGATGAATCCTATTGCGATGTTTTACAAGGATAAGCTTGGTCAATGTTCCATTTTTACCTGTCAAGGTGTTACGTCCAAATTATTTTAATATGACCATGACACTACAGGAATTGCAAAATTTCTCGCAAAAACCATACCCATTTACCTGGGCACTTGCAAACAAGTTAAATTTGATAGGGATGACGCACATAATATGTACAGCCATCTACAATTGCTGTATATTTTATGTTGTTTAAATGAATATAAAACCCAATTAAAAAGCAATCTCTTGTCAGGTTATACTGCTAGGATGCTTCACTTACAAGTTTTGTACATGGCCAAATGGACTCCGCATTGAATTCTTCAGGCCATCCTTAAAAAATAGATTGTTTGCCGTGCTCCTACCTATTTGCAGCTACGCAAACTTTTATATTGACTTCAAAGTGTTTAACTTTTTGTTCTCGATTTCTGTCCATTTTATTTTAAAATGATTATGCAAAATCAAAATTTAGCAAAAAAGAATAGCTGCCTACCTACCCACAACAGGGCTTTCATTAAGTTTTGAAGTAAGAGGGTGAAAGGAAAATGTAGAAGTGGAGTTTGGGGATCCTAAAAAAAAAAAAACCCCGGAAGAAACTCAGCTGAAAATAGCCGGGTGTTCAAGTAAGAATAGCCTGGGGAAAACCCCGGCACCTAGCTTCTAATGACAGCCTTGCACAAGAAAAATACTGGTCAGAGCACAGCAAACAAATATTTTTTTAAGGATGGCCTCGTATAATTTGGAAAGGCTGGGAATCTGGTTTAAACATACTGTACACAGGGTGCAAGATGATGTCCATAGCGATTGGGAATGGGGGTGGGGGGGGAGCGTTTTATCTTTAAAACATGTTTTTGAACCACAAATTATAATTTTATGTATAAATCTGTTTTCCATCATTCAGAAATTACAATAATATTTTGATCACACCTTATTAGAACAAAACGTGCTGTTTCCATTTTATTTGGAAAGTTTACTTGTCTTGCTGTTGATTAGTCAATCAAACTAAGGCTTTAACCCTTTACTTCATATAGACCAGGCCTTCTAAAATTCCAAAATGCAAATCGGTCCAGGTTTTTTACTACCGTAAGAATCGCACTTATTTATAAAAAATCACTAAAATTGCCTTACATTATGCCATTACATGTATGCATACCCCACCCACCATGTCAGCTGCATCGTGTATTTCTCCGTTTATTTATTAATAGGAAACGATTTCAAGTTTATTTGTGTATTATTTATAACATACTTTATCACAATGTGTACATTTTAATGACTGACATTATGTTTCCGCTTTACTGAATAATTTTCATTATATTAAAAATGTTCGATCGAACCGGAAGTGATGTAAGTTTCGGAAGCTGCGTGAAATAATCACCGTGGAAACCAATGTAACGGTTCAACCACAAAAATAAACCATTCAGAACCTGTCCCACATCAAAACAAAATCGGTCCGGCTTTTATCACTTTCATTAATTAATGTCATTAATTTTATAATTAAAATTATTTTTTTTTAAAAATGAAACAAACAAGTAACACCGCACGTTTTATCAAATATTTTAATGACGCAAACAATATTCGGTCCGACCGTCCCAGCTTTGGGTAGCGGTATATCAAAGAAATATACGAACGCAAACACAATCTTTTGATGAACCGACAGAACGCTATGGGTCACTGATCACACATCTAAGGCGTGCTACATATAGACTCTTCCGATAAACTCCCCTAATACCGTCAATGGTTTAGTCGAAATTGTCATCATTTCGCACAGCAGGTGACAAAACAAACGGATTATTGGGTCAAATTATATTGCCGCAAGGCGTATTTCGCAGGTCAGTATGGCATGGTAAGAGCAATTTATGAGATTTTATACGACCGATAGAAAATATCTGGACCGATTTTTTATTGAACTTTGAAAATATCTGGACCGATTTTTTATTAAACTTTGAAACGAAAACCGGTTTTGAACTTCTGAAATCGGTCCAAAAACCGAAAAACCGGCAATTTTAGAAGGCCTGATATAGACGCCTTTGGACACGTCTAATATAGATGCCTTTTGACACCTCTAATATAGAAGGCTTTTGAATTATTGGGTGAATTATGTTTATATTAACTGACAGAGTGCATTTTTAACTCTCCCTGCACTGTTTTCAACTTTTAGGCCTTCCGCGATTCTAGCGGGAAAATGCTATCTATGGAGTAAAGGGTTAAAACCTGTCATAACATTAAACAAACAAATGGATAATTTTTATATGATACTAAAATGTGTTTTACATTCTTCAAATAGATTTGCTTATAAATCTTTTCTTAGATCAATAACCAGGGTTCACAGTTCCTAATCCGCCAGTGCAGACCTGTGACCGTTTTCTCATTTACCAAACAATTGTGGGTCGTTATTTCAGAATCTGTCAAGTGCTTTACAATCTAGTACTTAGTAGCAATATACGTGTGACCACTTAATTGACCAATAAGAAACATAGTAATTTATTGTTATACAATTTAACAAGTTCATTGTAAGATATGGCACCAGGGCTCACGCTGTCGGTCGCCAATGGGGCCAAATGCAATAAAAAGTCAAAGTGGAGCATGTTTTTTTAGTTGGCGCCAATAAAATGTGCCAATATTTAAACTTTCTGACCATGATTTGTTCATAAAGTAACTCTTCATTGTCCTTAAGTTTTGATCATAAAGTGTGTCTTCACCAGGATACCTACTGCCCAATAGCTGGTGGACACGAATGCACAGAACCGCGAATTACCCATGCGGTCGTTTATGACACCTAATTGTGTTTGCACTTTTCTTTTCGGTGTGCGGCTCTGTTAATGATTCTTGCAATAACGGGATATTTTAGCGTTTACTAAGAATTTAGTGTAAAAGTGTGTTTTTTAAATCAATAATAACTTTAAATGACACAAAAGGAAAAAATTATATTAGTCAACAAAATTTTAGAAATGTAAGTTATTTTTTTCAATAACATCGTTAAGAATACAATCAAAAATATATTTATATTTATTTTAAGGTAATATTCTTCTTTAGAAATCTACATTTTCAAATGTAAGATATTATATAAAGATGTGAAGTACTGAGCGGACAAAAAAATCCACCTTAATCTAAAAAGAGAAATACAGATTGAAACTTAGAGCCAATGAAGCCAAGCTTGCTCCAAAATCTTAAAACTTTTCTTAATTGGCGAATGTGTTGGTGACAAGATTTTGTCGGCCAGAATAGGCCCTGGCCGCACTTAATATTTACATAGAGGAGCATAAATTTGGGTTGTTGGCTCTAAATTGCTACTGTATTAAACTCATTTGAGGAGCAGCTACAAATAATGTTGTAGAGAAACCCTAATTTCAGTTGCTACGTTTTTCTTCTGGAACTCTTTTTAATCAAGTTAAGACATGACAGTATTTCACAATTACAGCTTAATTAATTAATTAATTTGTGTGGCAATGCTGGAACACGGGGTAATTAAATTCTCAGGGTAATTAAATTCTCGGTTTCATGGCATGTTGTTTAATATTTAATGAACTTTTCCTTTTGTTTCCTGGGGTTTTCATTAGCATTAATGACTGAACGTTTTGATAATCATATCTGTTTGAAAACTAATTTGGAAAAATGGGTATTTCTTTAAAGGTAGCACAGTGGAATGAAAAGATGTCACAGTTTTAGGACCATCAGCATCAAATTATTTTTTTATTATATTTTTCTAAAATTATAGTTTATTGTCAATTTGCTTTGATGATGGCTTTCTTGATTTGATATCTCCAGAAAATTAAAAAATTACGCTTTTTTTTACTCTGATAAGAGTATAAAAACTGTGTTTTTTTTCTTGATTTTTAAAACTATTCATGGCCATGAGTTAGGCCATTATAAATTAATTGCTAGATTCTCATCCATTTTTTTCTTAAAATGCGGGGAGTGGGTGGTGGAATTTTTTTTATATATAATATATTATTTTATTTATTAATTTATTTTTTTTATGAAAATAAAAAGGGTCGGGCTGGCATGAAAATTAAGGAATGGGCAGGGATGATAATCTAGCAATTCATTTATTGTGACCTTAGCAAAAGTTCACGGTTACTCAATATCTGATAAACAAGGGTCATGCGTTGGGAAAAGCTTAATATTTGCAATACAATATCTGTAAGTACCATATATGTCGACACATGTATTGCTATGTATCGATAGTCACATATCTGGTTTTAGCCTTAAAGGCAGTATATAAATTTCTAAAAATATAAAATTATTTTTTGAATTGTATACAAAGCATCAATCTCAAGTAAAAAATAGAATACAAATGATTCAAATGGTATTTTATATCTGCCAAAATGGGACAAAAAAAATATTTCAATAGGAGTGTTATAAAATTGAAAAATTAAATCACCAGTCTAAAATTAGATTGTATGCAAATACTACTTGACAACCCTTTCATTCGAAAACAAATTCCAATATGATGGATCAGATTGGAGTCATTGGCTACCTCACAAAAAAGTGGAAAATCTGTTCTAAATTAACCTAGGCATGTAATACTATGCTAAGATAGGGAATCTCTTTTCATATATTATTTTGACATATTTTGATAGATATGTATCCTATGAATGGTATATAATACTGAAACATTTTCTTTTTTTTTTCTTTTTTTTTTTTTGGCAATTTCAAAATTTTACTTCCTTGTCAGGTCACTGTTCAAACCAAAATTGTTTCTATAGAAGTTTTATGTATGCAAGTCTACATTTACGAATTACTTGAGATTATAAATTATTTAGCCGAAATGTGTGCCTTAACATAGGTAATACTGTTTATGGATCAATGCATTTTCCCCTCTATCATTCATCATCCTCTGTCATGTATGACACATTCAGGTGGTAGACAAGTTCACTGGACTGGACTGGAGGTCGTGACTGTTTACACTGTGTTTATTTATAATTTCCAATTCATTAAAAATCATTTTAAAAATTTATATGTTTTGTTAAAGTTCTGTTCATCATTTACATGCATGTATAAAACATTTGTTTGTTTGAACATTTGGAGTAATTTTTATGCCAGTTTTTATGATTATTTAGCATGACCACTCTTTCCTTGGATCCTGGATGGTCAACCAGTACTCAAGCACACCCATATCCACAAGTTACTGATAATTTTCTCACTTTAGGAGAAGAACTCTATAAGAATTGCATTCTTCCAGTCTAATGTCCTTTTTATTTTGTATATTGTACAGAAGAAAGATATTGAATGAAGTACCACAGATGATGTATCTATTGTCCACATGATTGTGGGATTTTTCTGTAGCCGCGTTATTTATAATGTAGCTCTATCTATGTTACGTGCTATCGGGATGGCGGTACATTCCTAATTCTTTAACAATTTAGTATAAAGAATAGAATGTTATATTATATGCCTGATTTTCTGTGCATGACTGAATTTTTTTTCCCCCTCAATCTGCTGCTTTCAACTTGGGGTTAATTGTAATACAACAATTTTGGCAGTATTTACTGTTTATCGTAATCTTCCTACATATGCCTGTCAATATTTACATTTAGTTCTATAATCAAGACTATATCTCAGAAAGGGGAACTGTAAGCATGGCCTATAAAAACGCATAACAATGATTTAACTTTTGCGAGTGCCTGGAATCCACAGAGAAGTCGGGAGACCTGCTTCTTATTTACAGAATACCAGCAGCAGCCTTTATGCACATTTTATTGTCTCTCTCAAGAATATTAATTGTAAATATTCTTTTGAGGAAATTTATGATGAAGAAGTTTGTAGTAGTAGTAGAGAGAAATAGCTAGTACATGAAACATGGAAGCCTGGTAAAGACACCAGGGGGAGTAAGTTTTGGAATGTGTTTCCCTTCCTTTTCGTTATTTATGAATTTGTGCAGATTTTCACCCCAGTTGTTGTTACAAGTTCGAAGTGTAACTTCTACGGATATCTTTGTATATGTGTGTAACAAGAAGTCTTTATTTAATAAACATTGTCTCTCACCGCTGATTCAAGTGGGAAAGGTATCAGTTACTTGCGGAGATGGGGTGTGCTCGAGTACTAGTTTACCTTCCAGGATCCCAGGAAACAGTGGTTGGGTTAACTAATCGTCTGTTAGCTCTCCATGACATAAAAATGATGCTTAATATTCAATAAATCAGTCATTATTTAATGAAAAATCATTTGGGTAGATAAGTTTTGAGCGGATCAGCAGGGCAAATAAATATGTCCAGAAATTTCACTAAATTTTACAGTTTACTGCTGTGACTTGAACAGTTTGCATTAAAAATAACTGTCTCCACTATCCATTTAATCCCTCCATGTTAGTTATTTTGTTTTCAAACACAGGAAATATTCAATGGATTCCACTTGAGATTAAAAACCAAACTTGATAGATCTGCGTGTTACCCCTGTAGACAAGATCGAGACTTGAGCAATTGTTTGTCGAGTAACCATCTTGTTTGGCCCTCCTCAAGTGAAGTACAATCATTTTACTGTGACTTTATAGCCATTGGTGGATCCATAGGGTGCACTAGGTGCATACTCTTCAATAGGGGATCTACAGTACCTCCCCACATAAACTCTCATATTTTATTAAATTCCATTATGTTTCTACAGGAAAAAAATGTGTGCCTGTCCAGGTTTTGTGTGGCGCCCCCTAAGTTCTCCCCCCTTAGCTGAAATCCGTGGTCTGTCTCTGCCCCATCCCTCCTAAAAGTTTGTTTAAACATATTTTATTGCATAATTCACATAGCAAACGGGTTGGGCCACAAGTTCTAGCAACATAAGTAACAGCCCTCACTGTTCAATATACAAATAACATTAGAATCAAGATGGCAATCAACAGGATGTTAACCAAGAATAAAAAATGAAGAGAAAATAAAATAAATTACCGTATTTACCCTATGTATTGGGACATTAAAAAAAATTTTTTTTTAAAAATAATATGTATTGGGACAGCAAAATTTGAAATTATTTGTTACTGTCCCAATACATAGGGTAAATATGGTAGGTGAGAAAAAAGAGAGAAAAGACATAACATGTTTTTAAGTGCTGTCATAATATCGTTCCGGTGCGTTGAAGGGCTGCATAAAATTTGGTATCTGATGCTGAGAGTCAATTGTTGACAAAATGTTTCGTGTCTTTAATGTATTGTTGTACTTGTGTAAATATAAATGTCTTTGTGTCACTGGTATAATTATGTACTCTTACCAAATAAACCCTTGTGTACTTAAGGGATGAAAACGGCATGTGGGATGAAAAAGACGAAGTCGTTCATCAGTAAATAACCCTTTACTCCATAGATACACGTTTTCCTGCACAAATCACAGAAGGCCTTTGAAAACAGTGCAGGAAGAGTTCAGATTGCTCGTAACGAGCAATCTGAACACTTCCTGCACTGTTTTCCACTATGTCAGTTAATATAAATATAATTCACCCAATAATTCAAAAGCCTTTTTTATTATGTGTCCAAAGGCGTCTGTATGAAGTAAAGGGTTAAAGAACATTGCATAAAGTATTGTTCAGCGTCTCCTTTTTCATTACCAAATCCGTCACTTCTTGCATCAAGTGTTAAAGAATTTAAAAATGTATCAAACTTAAGGTGACTACATCCGTTTCTCAAACGAGCGTGGGGAACTGATAAAATTTGACTACCAGTAAGATAATACGATGGTACCATTTGCGTTTTGAAATACATGTTTGTTATATATATATGTGTTTTAAAAACCGATAAAATCTCTGAGTTACAAATGTAAAAGTTGGTATGTATACAGTATAGCACTTCATATTGGAACAGCGTTTATAAATTCTAGCTCTTTTGGAAATTGAGTTTCATGGCGCTAAAATAAATTAATAAAACTCCCATCTATGTAAGTTTTCTGTTATGTAATCAGTTAAAAAAAAGGAGAAACTTGCCTACATAGCTTTCATCCAAATTGACCATTGGTTGGATTGTTTTGTGTGTTGCAGGTATTTGGATGCTTTTCAAGTAATTTTTGCGGGTCTGATCAATGGTATATATATGCATAAAACAAGATAATTTACCAGATGCATAAACTTTTTGGTTGTTTTTTGTAGAGACAATGACAGCATGGCAATTAGCTGCACCATTCAACATGTGGATATTGCCGCATACAACATGGCAATATCCTCGCCATACAACCTGGTGATATCGTCGCAATTAACTTTTTCATAAAATGCCGACACAATATACTAGTATATTTATAAAGATGATGCTGGTGCTAAACACTACTTGTTGTACCATATCAGTAAACCACAGGTTGTCTTCAATGCACAATGTTCATTGAATTGAAGTTAAAACAGTGTTGAAAGATAAAAATAATCAAATGAAATCAAAAGCCAACTGACCAAACATTTATGTTAATTGGCCTAATCCTTTCCTAAAACCATGTTTTTGCCTCTCAAGTATTGAGAATTTGTCAAAAATGCGTGTCTTTTAGCCTTTAAAAGTCATAGTTTAACAGGATGTTAAAATGTGTGATAAGTTGTATTTTACTGTAAAACAAACCAGTTTCATTTCTTTCTTATAAGATATGGATTTTATATAACTCAGGTTTAACTAGAAAAGCAGGTTTCTTTACAACATAGCTTTTGTTTGGCTGGCTCTTCTCAGCCAGTAACATGTCTAACTCAATACAACGGTTGTGAGTTCGGATCTTGCATGATTGTAAACAGTTTCTATGATGGTTATAGCCTTGGCCTTCATTCTATGACCAAGCATCTCGCAACTAAGAATATGTAGATAAGTAGTCAGTGACTTGCTAAGAGAAGGTGTAGCTAGTACTAGTATACCACCTAGCAATCCCAGGAAGCTGGTGCGCTGACCTTATTCATATAACTGAAATACTGTTAAAAAAAGGCACAAAAAAAAAACATACAATACGAGGTCCTCTGTGGCCGAGTGGTCAAAGGCACCATCTCAAGATCACTTACCTCTCACCGCTGAGTTGTAGGTTCGAGTCCCGCTCACTCCAAAAACTGTATGTGAGAAAGTTTGTCATCCACTTGCGAAAACTGTGATGCCATTCAGATTCATTCTAAAGATTTCCTCCATCAATAAAACTGGATATGCCATAATATGTGGCGTTAAAACCCAATAATTTTTTTTTATTTCTATTAACTTCCAAGCATCTATTGACTCTATGATAGAGAGTACCCCAATCTTTCAATGTTCCATTAAGCCTGATCTTTTGAACCATACTTAACACCATGAAACAATAGCATCAATGTAAACGACCTTTGTGGTTATTTATGATTGTCTATAAAGTTTCACATGGATGGAACATATAATTACCAGTACGACTTTCTCATTGTTTTCAGATTACAATCTTGCCTGTAAACATTCCATCAACTACAACAATTTGCCATCAAGTACAAAACATCAATATATTGCGATATGTAATTCTTCATGATACCCATCCCTATCACCTAAAAGGAAATATAATGTTAAATGTCTGCTTGTGTTATGAATATGAACAACAATGTATAATAGTAATATGTATGTCATTTCAGGGCTCCAAAGTCTGCTTGTGCTATGAATATGAACAACAATATTTAATGGTAATATGTATGTCATTTCAGGGCTCCAATGTCTGCTTGTGTTATGAATATGAACAACAATGTTTAATGGAATATGTATGTCATTTCAGGGCTCCAAAGTCTGCTTGTGTTACGAATATGAACAACAATGTATAATGGTAATATGTTTGTCATTTCAGGGCTCCAAAGTCTGCTTGTGCTATGAATATGAACAACAATATTTAATGGTAATATGTATGTCATTTCAGGGCTCCAGAGATTCTATTGGGTCTGCCATTCTGTGAGGCCATAGACATGTGGTCGCTGGGCTGTGTGATAGCAGAGCTGTTCCTAGGCTGGCCACTGTACCCCGGGTCCTCCGAGTATGACCAGGTAATGTTGGGTTTAATGTGTAACTTCTTCTTATATCTTCAATGGGGCTATCTCCCAATTGTGTGGTCCTGTAGTAGAGCACCAAACACATGATCGTTGTGTCCTGGAGAAAAACACTTTTTCCGCATATATGCTTAGTACTGGTTCTACCCAGGAAGATTTCAAGTGTGATTTATCTTAGTTGTAAGAACTTGATTCACAAAGTAAAATAAATAAGTTAAAACTAACAGACAATTGTTGAACACTTTGTCCTGAAACATAACTGGACCACACCCATCTCTGCGAGTAACTGATAACTGTCCTACTTGAATCAGCGGTTGGAAAAAGGCAATGTCATATATCAATCATCGATGAGACTATGGTCAGACGTGGATTCAAACTCGCGACCCCTGGATTGATGGTCAACTGCTCTACTGACTGAGCTATAAACCAGGCCAGATTTCTTACGTGTTGAAAAGTGCATTAAACCTCTTACTATAGAAAATAGTGATTAATATGTGTGACCTTTAGACTATTATTAATGTGAATATGAGGTAACAACTTGCCCATAAAAAACAAAACACAACTCTGTAAACATATAAAAATCTATTATCAGTTCTACTATATAAGAAAAAAATTGTTTATAAAATATTTATATAGATATATATATAGTTAACACATCAGAGATGTTTATATCAAGAATTTGACCTCATGCATAGATACCAGTTAAAACTTAAATATTCAGATATTAAAGCCAAATGAATATATTATTTGCACAACCTTGAACTTGTTTTCGTTAAATGTTAAATGTTTAATACATCAATTGTTGAGCTTTGTTTGAATATTTGAGTAACAATTAATATTTGAAGAATTGAGTACTCATGATGGAAGATTACAATTGGTGAAAAAACCCTCTAGACAAATATTTGAATTAATTTCAAATGAAAAAGTAAAGAGATATGATCTTGTGTTTCAAGTGTTCCTGTACGCAACAATAAGCACAACAGCAAACATGGGTGGTGGGGGGTGGTTGACTGCAGAATAAATTTGGACTGACTGACCTAATTCAGTGCTGCAGCCATTGCATTTATAATGATTGTGTGTCTGGTTCCTTGACTTCGTAAAGTCGTTGTGTGTTTTTTTCAAGTGTTGCCTTCTCAAGATCTCTTGCCTCTAACAGCTGCTAAGGTTATAGGTTTGGTCCAAAACTTTTTATGAGAAAGTGTTCTAGAGTAAAATAAAAAGAGACGGGGCACCATGAAAATTAGGGTGCTGGCAGAGATGATAATCTAGCAATTAATATATTATGGCCTAATGGGGAATGTCAAACCCATTGAAGATACTTGCAGGTAATTGTGTCCAAATCAATTGTCAAGGTGCTCCAGTGTTTGACTGTTTAGAATGTTAACAATGGTGCAGTTTTTCGTAAATAAATAGCCTGCCTATCTATGTTCCCTCCTGGAAAAAAGTATAATTTATTAAAATATTTGGAACACTGGTGTGATGAGAAGGGGCAGATTTTGCTGTATGAACCATGTTGTCTTGGGTTGTAAGTTTGGTTGAAACCGAATGTTGTTACATTGGAACACCATGTGCCAATGTTCAGTGGAACATTATTGATGAAACATTAATTGGATGAGATTATTCAAATTTATGCTAATTTATCCTCATTATATATTGCTGCATGCGAAGTTCATGCTCTCTTTCTTTTGATATTAGAATCGCACGTTTTCAATGTTTGCATATTAATATATTTCATTTTCGCAGCTTATACAGCTAACGAACAAATTGAAGGAATTTTGAATGTCTTTTATATATGTAAAAATGGTTTAATATTTTCTAAATAAGTATTCTGCTCATACTACAAAGCAATGTTTACTCCAGCTGTAATTTTTGAAGGGAGTTTTATAAAAGAAAGATAAAAAAGACATTTTTTCACTAAAACAGTTTTACTCTGATTATTTAAAAAAAAATACACAAACAATTATACAAGTAGAAAAATATTTTTCGTATGATAATGAATGAATACATGAGGTTTTACAGTGTACCAATGCATTGTAGGTTATTTGACACCAATAGGAAGGAAGGTTCCAGGTTCACTATACATTTACAAAAACAACAAATTGGCATACAAATTAATAAAATCACATCAACAACTTAATATGCAGAATGAACCTAGAATCTTGAAAAGGAATTTCTAACTTGGGCTACACGCCTAGATTAGACTTAAATAGATCTCCCGCTTAAAAAAACAACACATTTTGTGACATACTAAATGAGTGTCGCAATTTCATTTTGTTTAGTTTATATCAATTTATTTTAGCTTGATTGCGATGAAAGATCTGAGCTTATATGAACCCCTCTCGAGCCCGCTTTCTGGGTAGAACCAGTACTGAGTGTTTTGTTTATGAGAGGCATCTGGTCGAGCTGGGTATCGAACCCGCAGCCTCTGGTGTGAGCAGCCAACACTCTATTCATTAGACAACCACCGTGCATTTTTATATTTTGTTTCAATTTTATCATAGTAAAAATTGTTTTATCTAAAAAAAAGAGTCAGAAGATCGCGGCAATTTTCATTGATAAAAAAATTGTTTTACGCATTTACTACTATGCATAGTGAAGTAATCTGGTGGGGAGGGGGGCTATAATCTCTAACATCATTCGACTGTAATCGGGTGTAATCATTAACGGGATGAAATATTGACATGTTTTCGATATAATAACTCGTAGTTTGAGTCAATATTGATTGTTAGTGTAATTTCAATTCTCTGCGGAATGTCCACTTTGATTTTGATAGTAAAATAAATTAGGTTCGGGGCTATTTTTGTTGTTGACAGAAAAACGCTCCAATCTGTCAACTTACGCAAACAGTTTTTTTATGTTGATGAACAGATCCACTGCTCAAAAAAATTGATTTAAATATACATTCATAATTTCATATATATAATATAATATATTTACCCTTATCATATGCTGTTGTATTTTTACTAAATTTTTGCTGCTAATTAGTTAATCCAAACATATTTAACCATTAATAAGGTCATCCGACCATTATGTTTGTTGTGTTGTATTTTTTAGATTGATTAAATCTAGGTCACGCAAAACGGTTTTTAATGCTATTAATTGATAATTTATATTGTTGATTGAAAGTTATATAACTCAAGTCGATATTCACGTAAATCTGTAAGTAGGTCATGTTTGTTTTGTTCTGGACAAAGAGTTATGGATATGTGTGGTATATTCTCGGACAATCAGGAACATTTTTTGCTGAATGCGTTTCGTAATCCATAAATCATAACTGTTGAACTGGAGATATTAAAATTGACTGGAGATGTAGCACAAACTATATGTTCGCCAGACTGAAATGATTCATTGAAAAACAAAATCTGGAGTTGAAGTTAAAACATAATATATATTTGAAGCTGGATCATTGAAATTCTTGCTTGAGGAGTTGGACAAGTTAAAAGAGTCCAGATGACTCATTTGATTTGTATATTTGTGTTTTTTAAGAATTTTACTATTTTTTAAATTAACAATAATTCATTCATTGTTGGTGATTGTTTGCACATTATTTAAAAGCACTTTAAAGCGGTACATTCTTTTTTTTTTTTTTTATGAAATAATGGGAAAAGATATTGAGCAGTGGAGATATAAAATAGGTAGTTTTTCTGGGAAGCATGTGTCGATCAATACTCTATCAAAAAGTCAAATGTCAGAATATGAAGGTTTGTTTGTCAAGCTTTCATAAAGGTTGTTCATGTTGATAACTTTTATGTGGAGATGTGGAAAGGAGTCCTGGACCACCACGTTACCAGTTTACAAAATTCCCTGTAAATGACAATTTTCACCAGGGTCATAGAATATTCAGTCAATTTTCACAGGGAAGAAAGTGTGTACCATGTTGCTTAGCATTTTTTGCAAATGCATTATTAAAACCATTTGATAGAAGTATTGATATGGACTCTGTATTGTATGCAGGAGATTATTTATACGGATACACGAAAGAAATATCAAACACACCACATTCTTTTTTAAATCCCAATGAATTGCCTTCTTACTTAACATATCAGAAATCTAACTTAGTTTTCCAATTTCCAAAACCTACATTTTCGAAATAACACAAGCAGCGAGCCTTCCCTCAGGCGTTTGAGGCCTTTGATATTTATTAATGATAATGAGATGCTTTTTATCCATTTTGATAATTATTTTATTTTTCTAAGACATTTTAACATTGAATCCCAATATACTCCTTCAACATTGCTGTGTGTTCCTTTAATATCTGCATGTCTTCTTAAAATAAGCAGGGGGACTGAAAAATGTCCTCAGTTGTATTGATTATCCATAAAACATCAAATTTGATTCAGATTTCAATCTGGAAGATTTTTTATTTTATTTTGTCAAACAGAAAATCAATATCCAGTCTGATTATTGTTATCACAACAATTGATTCCACAGATATTTAAGGCTTTTTAAAATCTGAGTCCCTCAATCAGTAAGCGGGGGTAAGTAGAAACAAGCTGGCAATCTCCTGCCAGACTGTGCCTGTATATAGATCAAGGGTTTAGTGTCATTACTTAAGGTTACCTTCCATTGTCATTCTGCTGGTGGAGGGTGTCAAGTTTCACTGCCATATACCACATGTGATTTACAGGCCGCCTTGTCAATATATACAAGACCATGGTATTAATTTACTTTAAATTGATATGAAAAAAAAGCTAATGGTTAATTTGGGACATGAAAGGGGTTATATCCAGGATTTTTAATAATGGGCAAATTGTTTTCTATTTGTGGCACTTATGTACCTTCTATTTCGAAAACTGACAGTCAATTCTAATGATTTATAACTTAAAATGTGGTGGTAAGTGATTATTTGCCTGGGGTTCAATGCTAGGTTTCAACACAATATAAATTATACATGACCTACAATTTTATGAGTGGAAATAGATCATGAACTTGTTCAGAGCCACTATCCTTCTGCAAATGACCAAGAGACTTTCTCCCTTAAAATCTTTGCTAGGCTGGAATCCACAATTTACATCAAGTGATCTTGGCAGAGACTATTATTGGATGGAATATTGAGTCCAGATTTTTGTAGATTTTGGATAAGGGCAAATTTTTTACACTTGAGGTGTTTCTTAAAAATGTTGACGCAAATCTGTTTTTGCTATTTTTAGGAAATCTCAAGAAGGTATATCCAAGTAAATGATTTTTAGCGTTTTGTCTGAAATAAACTGTAAACATCTCTTTAAGTATTTGTAAAATCGCAGGTGGTGTTCACATTCTTTAGTTTAAACTTGTTTATTTTACTTGATTTTGAAACAAGTCATTACAACTTATATAAATCACGTTCAAAATTTCCTGGGAGGAACCCATACTAAGCATATGTTGAAAAAAGTGTCTTGCTCAAGGACACCACACAGCCATGGTGGAGGATTGAGCCCATGACCCTCCAATCATGGCGCAGATGCTCTACTAGTGGACCACACGCTTCACACTCTTACCCCGCTTGTCAAGTCATGTCCGAAAGGCAGATCTTGCCTAGTTTTGAAGAAAAAACACCAGTTCCTCTCCATCACATTGGATCAGATCTGACCTTCAGACAAAACCCAGTGTACAACTAAGAAAACAATAACTATGTTATCCTTGGTGACAAAATATTTCAGTTAAAATTTGTTAAAACTAAGTATAAGAGAACTCTCCATGTAAGCAGATTGGTAGTGATGAGTATGTGCACGATAATCTTTAACAGGATCAACAACAGGAAACGGGATACATAAAAAGTCATGTGAAGCTCCAAACTTCCGGGACGCATTTCTTTGGGTTAAAGACAACAAGAAAGAACTTTCAATAATATGTAGTATATGTGTTTCAAACAAGCACAGATATGGTCTGCCAATAAATGTATATGAAAGGTCATGATAAAAAGCAGTTGATACATATGTACTGGAATTAGCCATTTATTTATGTTGACAAACTGATTTGAGTGTGGATTGGGTTGGATTTTGGAACTGGAAAATACTTCTAGTATGCATACCGTTTCATATCAACTTGATAAAGAGAGGACGAGGTCCCTAACAGCATTTCATTCATTCACGGTGTGTGACCAGACTTCTTCATTATTTAGTGGGAAAGGAAAACTATGGAGTAGAGGAAACTGGACACAATAAGGCATTTGCAACTATATTCACTACTTTCTGTAAAGAATCTGTAAAGGTGTAATGTCATTTACAGCATGATTTGTAGTTTAAGTTTAGTTTACACATATTTATTTTACTTTGATTGTGAAACAAGTTTTTATACAAATAATGTTTGAAGTCTTCCTGTGTAGAACCAGTACTAGGCATATGCAGAAAAAGTGTCTTGCTCAAGGTTACCATACATGGTCATGGTGGAGGATCAAACCCTAGACATTGTGACCATGGGTTTAATGCTCTACCACTGAACCACACACTCCACAAGTGATTTGTATTCGTCCCAACAAGTATTTAATTAAATGTAAATGAGTATTTAAAGGAATTGTTCACACATAAAGGTGACCAACTTTTATATTGACGGCTCAGATATATAACACACCAATCAAACAGCTTATCAGGTCTTTTCGTGTCACCATTCCAAGCCCAAAAACAGATTGGGGAAAAAGTATGGGAACCAATCTGGTCATCTCTCTACATGCTGACAAAGGGTATTTCAAAAGATGTAAATGTACAAAGGCTAAAGTATTGTGTACATCATAATAATATACCAGTAGCTGTTGGGATATTTCTAAAATTTAATCTTAAATTTGTTCTAGCATTGACTGATGCTTGTACATAATGTCATATTGATTTACCGCACCCACTTTAAGTTGCTTATAGATACAAACCTTTACTATGCATTATTTTAGCAGTTTTGTATCTTACTTGTCCCAGTATGTCTTTTGTAAAATTCGATGGAAACGTTGTGCAAAAGTATAAAATAATATCTAAATAATAGAAATGTTTGCTAATTTTGACGATCTTTGCCATTAGTTTGCATTATTTTCTCTCTTAGAATAATTTGTTGCAATAAATCCATTATTAAATATAAGTATAATTTGATAACATAAGTCATAAAGAGTTATAAGATTTCATAAAATACTGTAAATATAAGGACAAACATGAAATATGTAAGATTTGTTGACCATCATGGATTTTCCCCAATTTTGAAAGTGGGTCTCAGTGTTAAAATAATCAGTTTACCTTGTACTATGTTTGTGCCAAGTTTGGTGCTTTTCTCAAAAAAGGCACACTTAATATACAGCACCATATTGCCCCACTATAACAGAAACAGTATGTCTATATAAACAGCATTCCTATCTGTGTAAGAATATCTAACGGTTGTTATCTGTTGCTCTCATCATCACTTATCTCATCAGCTCCTCTCTTTATAATCTCACTACAGATATGTAGCCTCAAGCTGGTGTAATACTGTCAGTGGGCATGTCATTCACTGTCCTCCAGTTAGGCCACCTATCTGTTTGTCTTCATTTTCTCAAAAAAAAAAAGGAAAAAAAATGAAAAAGAAGAAGTATGCACTGCATACAAGTCCCGTATTAAACAACTTATTAAACATTATTTTGTTGTGTTGTTTAACCCTTTACTCCATAGATACGCATTTTCCAACACCAATCACAGAAGGCCTTTGAATACAGTGCAGGAAGAGTTCAGATTGCTTGTCACAACTTCCTGCACTGTTTTCCACTCTGTCAGTTAATATAAACATAATTCACCCAATAATTCAAAAGCCTTCTATATTAGAGGTGTTCAAAGGCGTCTATATGAAGTAAAGGGTTAAAAAATAGGTTAATAAATATTGTTATTTATAAAATTTTATGAGTTCAGTTCAGCACAGGTCAATATTTATGTAGCCTGGTCCTGTAAGCTCTGATTCTGTAGTGTGTCTGATTTTCAATTCTTGGGCCGTGAGTTTGAATCCCTGCCCTATCACAATGATGATTGATATACGACATAACGTCTCATTCTCATTCGTCTCCTACCGCTGATTCAAGTAAGAAAGTTATTGATGGGTGTGCTTGAGGACCAGTAATTCATCCATGATCCCAGGAAAAAGTTGTTATGTTGACTGACTGTTAAACCTTGATGACAATAAATATTCAAACAAACTATTATTAATGTATCTGAAGAACTGCAGGGTTTCAACAAATTCTGTTATATTATTTAACTTGTTGCTTCTTACGACATGCATGATCCACAGTGATCCTATTCTTGCCATCACTCTCATGACTCCCTGGAACCACACGGCCCGGGTTGATAATTTAAACACAATAATTAACATGACGAAAAATGATACATATGCTACATAAAATGAACACAACACCCATTAGGAGGATTCCTACCCCTCGGCAGAGATTGACAGTGATTCTATTCTTACCCGGAACCACAAAGGTTAAATTTAAAAAATAGATAACTAAAACAGGAAACACAATCATGGAAATATTACAACATAATTATGAACGTGAAATATTTATTGTTCCAGATTCGCTACATTTCACAAACCCAGGGCCTTCCAGCAGAACATATGCTGAGTAATGCCACCAAGACTACACGCTTCTTTGTTCGAGAAAACACAGACAGCAACTACCCTTTCTGGAGACTAAAGGTAAAATTAACTGAATTTTTTTTTACAAATTAATGATTTCTTTTGCTGTTTGATTCTTGTGTGAATTAAAATGGCATTACAGGCTACTATCTCATTTAGTGTGGTTAGCTGTGTGAATTGTAAAATGGTTGATGTAAGAACTTTTAATTTGGCATCTCTCACTATTTTAACAGAAAAATGAAGAGAGGAGGGTGCATATATTGTTATTTCTGTTAAAAATGTAAGTTTCCTATAAGATACTATAAAATATTTATTTTTTGATAGGTCGAAAGTTTGTGATAATTCCCGAAAAAACTGATTTGTGAGGCAAAATAATCTTGTTCATAACTTGTTTATTTATAGGTAAATGAGGTAAAATATTTAAGCTTGTACAATTTTGTAAGAGATGTGAAATATTTGTGTTATTTTAATCATTGCTTCATTATTCATCTCATCTCTATACATCAAGGTTTACTCTAAATTCATAACGCATGTTGCATTCAACATACCTTTTAAAGATTCGGTTAATTTGCAACATTCCTTAATTTTCCGCGGACATGCTTTAACGCCCATAGCAAATATGTTAATCCCTAACCACTACACAAGTATAAATGAATCCGCCTTCCAATCAGGTCTGCGAACCAGTCAGAATGACCCATTTAAAAGCTTTTGTTTAATTCTCTGCCCCCAAGCTTGTGTGACCGAAATCGTTTGATCACTCAGCGAACATTTTATCAAGATAATAATTACTAAACCATAAATGGCTTTTTGCATATAAATAAAATAAAAAAGTCAGAAAGTTTTATTCAACATGTAATTTTATTTTAATAAACCTTGGATAAAATCACAAGTTAAAAAAACAACAGTTTATATAAATGCTGCGACGCATTTTTCGCTCTTTTGTTTGCTCAGAAAAAAAATATGGAAATTCTCGGATGGCGCTTTTTTCGATAACTGCAGTGCCATTTAATTTTGTTGGACAATTTAGGGTCAAAGGAAAGAAATTTTTCAAAAAATTATAAAAAGTTTATTTTTATAAAATTTTATTCTATTTTTCAAGAATGAAACAAAATGCTAATAGAAAATAATTATTGAACATAATTTGAGAAATGTAGTGTATTTTTCTTCAATAAGGTTAATGAAATTGATGATGAGAGATGCATTTTTTGTTTAAAAGGAAATATGTTACAATTGATAGTGAGACATCATTTTGCATCCATCTTTCTGAATTGGCGAGAAATGAATGTTTATACGTTAAAGCCCTTACATGTATAATTCCCCATTTTCTTTTATGTAGACGCCCGAGGAACACGAGCTGGAGACGAAAATCAAATCAAAAGAGGCACGAAAATACATCTTCAATTGTATAGACGACATGGCCCAGGTAAAGGTCTGGAAACAATACTTTTTTATAAATGTTATGTCATAAGACTCATCTCTGCAACTCGTGCACTTCATATGACTTGAAACTAAAAAACTCATTTGTAAAAGATTTTGGCTCATCTGAGAGCTTTGAGCGATCATTGTGTATCTGTCGTCCATGTTTACCGGCCATAGTTTCTGTGGTGATTAGTCATGAGCTTCGTTCTACAGCCAGGAGACTCACTTAGTAGTCAGTGATTTGCAGAAACAAGATGTGTCTAGTACTGGTTAAACCACTGAGTGGGTGCCAGGAACATGTCTCCCACCTCTGAATAAGTGGGGAAGTAGTCAGTGACTTTCAGAGATAAGATGTGTCTAGTACTGGTTAAACCACTGAGTGGATCCCAGGAACATGTCTCCCACCTCTGAATAAGTGGGGAAGTAGTCAGTGACTTCCAGAGATAAGATGTGTCTAGTACTGGTTAACCACTGAGTGGATCCCAGGAGCATGTCTCCCACCTCTGAATAAGTGGGGAAGTAGTCAGTGACTTCCAGAGACAAGATGTGTCTAGTACTGGTTAAACCACTGAGTGGATCCCAGGAGCATGTCTCCCAACTCTGAATAAATGGGGAAGTATTCAGTGACTTCCAGAGACAAGATGTGTCTAGTACTGGTTAACCACTGAGTGGATCCCAGGAGCATGTCTCCCACCTCTGAATAAGTGGGGAAGTAGTCAGTGACTTCCAGAGATAAGATGTGTCTAGTACTGGTTAACCACTGAGTGGATCCCAGGAGCATGTCTCCCACCTCTGAATAAGTGGGGAAGTAGTCAGTGACTTCCAGAGACAAGATGTGTCTAGTACTGGTTAAACCACTGAGTGGATCCCAGGAGCATGTCTCCCACCTCTGAATAAGTGGGGAACTAGTCAGTGATTTTCAGAGACAATATGTCTCCAGTACTTGTTAACCACAGAGTGAATCCCAGGAACATGAGTCTCCCAACTCTGAATAAGTGTGGAAGTAGCCAGTGAGTTCTAGAGACAAGATGTGTCTAGTGCTGGTTAACCACCAAGCAGATCCCAGAAACATGTGATTGTATGTTTTCTGACTGTTGTCAGATAACCGAATAACTGTTTGAGAAAAGGTAAAACTCCCAGTTTATCAAAACGATTACGTCAAAACAGGTCATGAACACCATTCTAGGTTCACTGTTATAGGGCGCCATGGCAAAATTGGGAATTGAGAGACGCACTACACTTGTAGATTGCCATGTCATTAATGGCAGTAAAGAGGTTTTGTCTGTAACACAAGCTTTTATTGGAAAATTTATACAGAATTGCCATTATTCTTTTCCCATGAAGGGCATAGGCAAAATTAGCTAACACCCTGTAAAATTATAATTATTGGGTTGACGCTCAATCAATACTTGTTGATTTAATTTGATGGCTGCGAGGCTGTGCTGTGCTTTACCTAGTTTTTATTTGTTGATTCGAAACACAAGCTGGTGTGTGTGGCTCGATATTGCCCCTCCCCTCTCCCCCTCCCTCACACTGGTGCCAAGTCCCATAGAGTAGAGATGTCAGTTGTATTGTTTGTTTGTTTGCCATTCATACGCCACTACTGTCTGTCACCCATGTCCTGATATCAAACTTGGGCCTCATTTTCTTAAGCAAGAAGTATGTTTTCTTCACTTTGCATTTCAAAACTTATTAAAAAAATACCCTGCAACTATGAGAAAGAAATTTTGAAAATGTTATTATTCTTACGTTTCATATAAATTTTGTAAACATGGTATTCTATATGTTTCAGAAAATAATACAAAATTGTTCATTGAAATTGTATTCATATTTAAAAAATCATTTTTTAACTAATTTACTTTGAATGCGACATGGTATGATCGTAATTTCTCTTCAGCTATGTGTACTTGTGTATTGTATTAAACACAGCTTTTCCAGCACCATTTGAGCGAATAAGTGTCATTCGTCCCCATTTTTGAAACATAGCTGTTGTCAGATCATTTTCTAGTTTGTCTTTCTTTCTAGAGATATATATACCTCACATGAGTTTGCAATGTTTTTTTTCTTCTATATCTTGTTCTGGAGATCTATATTAACATAAGTTTAGAATGTCTTATTCTCTGAAGATCTATACCTCTCATGAGTTTGCAGTTCTTTTGTTTTGGAGATGTATACCTCACATCAGTTTACAATGTCTTTTCTTCTAAAGGTCTATGCCTCACATGAGTTTTCATTGTCTATTCTTCTAGAGATATATACCTCACATGAGTTTCAATGTCTTTTCCTAGAGATATATACCTCACATGAGTTTTCAATGTCTTTTCCTAGAGATATATACCTTACATGAGTTTTCAATGTCTTTTCCTAGAGATATATACCTCACATGAGTTTTCAATGTCTTTTCCTAGAGATATATACCTCACATGAGTTTTCAATATCTTTTTAATATAAAATGAAACAAATTTTTATTTCAGATAAATGTTCCCACTGACCTGGAAGGGAGTGAACTCTTGGCGGAGAAAGTAGATCGGCGAGAGTTCATCGATTTGTTGAAGCGGATGTTGACATTGGACCAGGAACGGCGGATAAAACCTGGGGAGGCTCTCAACCATCATTTCATAAGAATGGCCCATCTGGTTGATTATGCACATTGTGGCATGTATGTATATTATATCTTGATATATGTAGTACTGAAGCCTCTTATTAATGTTTGCAATTTGTAACATGCACTTGTCCAGAGCTAAAACACTCGCAAACATATGAACTTTGATAATATTTTGGAACAAGTTCTGAATAGCATGACATGATAATTCAGAAGTTGTTCCAAAATATTATCAAAGTCCATATGTTTGCCAGTTCTGAGTTACCATGACATGATAATTGAGAAGTTGTTCCAAAATTATATCAAAGTCCATATGTTTGCCAGTTCTGAGTTACCATGACATAATAATTCAGTTGTTCCAAAATATTATCAAAGTCCATATGTTTGCCAGTTCTGAGTTACCATGACATGATAATTCAGAAGTTGTTCCAAAATATTATCAAAGTTCATATTTCCATTACCTGACCATGGTGTGGTTTGCGGCTTCAGTGTGAGCAATGCCACTGAGAAAAAATACATGCTGCAGAACATATGGCTCAAATCAACATTATGGGAGCTGGGCCCAGTTAGCTCAGTCTGTAGTACATCTGACTATCATTCCAGGGGTCATGAATTCCCGAACCCCTGCCACAGTCTCAGTAATGATTGTTATATTACATTACGTCCGATTATCATTTATCTGTCGCCACTGATTCAAGTGGGAAAGTTATCAGTTACTTGCGGAGATGGGAAGTGTTTGCTAAATATTCAGTCAGTCAGTCAACATTGTGGAAGTGGTTTGGGCAAGTTTTTTAAGGCATCGTCGTTACAAGATGACTTAACTGTCACCTATGAGGCGGCTGAGATTTAGTCTAGGTACAATTGATTGCCAGTGAGTTAGGGAAAGATGTGAATCTACTCAAATCATAAATATGATTTACTTAGGGTTTTCTACAGGACCAAGGCGTATGTGCGTGCGTATCATTGGAAAATGTATGAAAATATAAATTACTTAAAAAACCATTTCCAACCAAAGCGGTTTGGATGGATGTGTGAGGGTGCTTCACGTAGAGGTTAAGATTTAGCTAAACATCGCTTGAAAAGCTACCAGAGTGCATTATTTCTGAAATTCTTCTGTTGGATAAATATTCAATCTTAGTCTTATGGGAATACCGATTTTTGCATCTTAATATCTCAGTACCTAAAACTAATCATGTAAATATTTATTCTAGTGTGAAACAGAATGTTACATGTATGTCACCATTTAAAATCATGTAATTTTTATTCCAGTATGAAACAGACTGTTCAGGCAACGGAGGTCTTTTAACTAAAATATTCATTTCAATACCTTTAACAAATCAATAATTTTCATTTTAGTGTGAAATGCAATTTTAATGGCTGTTAAAGGTTATGGTTTTTTTTATTTCATCTAAAATATTTATTTCAACACTTAAAAAATAGATTTGATAAATGGAACTAGAGGCTTCCTCACTTGGCGCTCAACATTTAGAGGAGGTTGTTATAGGTCTGGTTGACCCAGTGTTGATATAATATGACTGGGTGGGGGTATCATACCATGTGTCTGCGGCATGACTTTCCAGTGTTGCAGCGCTCAGAATACTGTCTCAAGTAGACACCTTTGTGATATAACTGAAAATTTGTTGAAAGTGACGCTAAGGCCATCCTTGAAAAATAGATTGTTTGCCATGCTCCTACCTACTCATGCAAAATTACAGCTACCCAAACTTTTTTATTGACTTTCAAACCATTTAATTTTTTTTTTACATGACTTCTGTCCTTTTTTCCTTAAAATGACTGCAAAATCAAAATTTGGCCAAAAAAAACTACTGGGTCAGAGCACAGCAAACAAATATTTTTTAAGGATGTCTTAACCGCCATACAACAACAACAAATCTAATGTGAAACTAAATGTTCAGGAATTGTTTTTTTTTTCCAGCTAATATTCATTTATACAACTACAACAAACCATGTAATTTTTGTTTCAGCGTGAAGCAGAATGTTCAGGCAATGGAGGTTTGTCGCAGGCCTATCAAGTCTGTGTATGACATGAACCAGAACGGCAGCACACTGATGCCCAACTTTGTACCTTCGTCAACAAGCAACCTTACTGTCACATTCAACAACCAGATAAATGCCCTGCATTCTCAGGTAAATAGACACGCACATATTGAAAATTAACTGATAATTTCTCATAGACATATTGGAACCTCAAGGTTATCTGAAGTCCCAGGTAGCGGAAAATTGTCAGCATCATTTTCTCTCAGACAAGCAAAAAGTTAATTAAAAATCTAATTTCTCATTTTAGATCTTGGCAGAAACCACTTATGTTTACAGTGCTTGTGTTCATTGTTCTTAATTTAAAAATTTAATTCCCGGAAAAATAATGGTTTCCAACTAATTACATCTGAAAGAGGCTATGTTTTTAATTAATATATGGTGCATAGTTGCATAATTATAGAATACAAGTTGAGTTCGATATTTGTGTTAGAATAATGGTTTCTGATTAATTAACTTCTGAAAGGGTGGGTCTATGTATTTAATGAATATATATATGAATATATGTGGCAGTATAATTATTACTCACAGGTCAAGGTCAGTATTTGTCAATGTATGTTAAATTTACAACAGTAATTGCACCTTTAGGCTTCATTTCCTCTGACCTATTACTACTGAAAGGGTGGGTCTATGTATTTAATTAGTATATGATGACTTTTGTAACATTATAATTATAAAATATAGGTAAAGTTAGATAATTGTTGATGTCGGCCAAATATACGTTTTAAATGTAAATATACGTAAAATTTTATAGGAAAATGAGGAACAAGATATTTGTTTGATTGATTGTTATCAACGAGGGTTTGTCAACTTATATTTTTGAGGTAGTGCAGTGTGAATGTATCAGTTTTACATTTGAATAATGTATTGGAGTCTGAAGACACTTGTAACTACTGTAAATGTTGTTGCAGATGTCGCAGAACAGTCATCAGCCCGGTACGGAGATCCAGTATCTACCGTACCCAATGTCACGTACCTATCTGCCGTACCAAAGTCAACATATCAATCAAGCTCTGCCCACCCAACGCAGCAGCACACAGTTTGGGCGCACAGATCCCTTCGCTCAGCCTCTCTGCGTCTCCTCCATAGTCGTTCCAGGTTTGCAAGGTACATATATTTACATACAGGAAATGTATACAAATTTTATACATGCAATATTTAAGGAAAATTAAAGTGAACCCATTTAAAGGATTCCTACACCTCTGCAGATATCTACAGTGATACTCTACTCACCTGGAACCACACGGGTTTGTAAAGAAAGGAACAAGGCAATGAAATATTTGAACTGTAGGTTAATTAATTGTGTATCCTCTTTTTTGTGGGACATACTTGAACAAGTGTTGACAATGTATGCTTGGGTAGAGAGGTAAAGTAAATAATCAACGAGCTTTCCACAGTATATGTGTGTATGTTAAGATTTGGTACACACATAGTGAGAACTCGTAACATTGCAGAATTGTATGTTTCTCAAAGTGTTTATATGTGGATAGAACAGGTAATCTGTGCACTGTGCACAAATGTTTTATAAAGTAAGTTATCAAATGTGGTGATTAACCATGTTGAGAACCGGTAACCTTGTGTAAATGTTTTATAAAGTAAGTTGACAAATGTGGTGCAAACACATGTTGAGAACCTGTAACCTTGTGTAAATGTTTTATGAAGTGTTGCAAAAGGTGAAAGAGAACCTGTAACAAAACAAAATGGCCAAAACAGTTATGCCATAGAGAGCTAACAGAGTGATGATCAGTTTATCTAACTTTTTCCTGGGATCCTAGAAGGTTGACCAGCACTCAAGCACATCTATCTCCACAGGTAACTGATAACACTCCCACTCAAGTCAGCATTGAGAGACAAGTGACAATGAAATGCAATGTTGCATATCAGTCATCCTGGGGACTGTGGCCTGACTGGGATTCAAACCCGTGACTCTGCAGGGCTTGAAATTTCTGATAAAAGCTATTCTTCCTTTCCAACATTTTTAATTGAATGCTTAAAATCAAAGAAATATTTTAAATCTTACCTCATCCTGACCAAATTTTCACTCTTCAAATGTTCACCATACCGTGGATTGATAGTCAGATGAGCTACTGATGGAGCAAGTTCAGCCTGACCAATAGGTGATTGGGGAAAACATTTGAACCTGGGAAATTCTTGTGCTGTCTTTAAAATATTTGGAATCAAGAGCTAATAGATGTTAATAAGTAATCACTGGTGATTAGAATGGAGATTGAGAAATACTGATTTATTTTCACTACTTGTCTAGTTTGCATCCAATTTGTAGCTTTTACAAATTAAATGCCTTGTATTGCACTGTACAATTTTGGTATTTATTTTATGTTTGAATCATGGATCAAGTCTTGGCCTGTTTTTTTTTTTATTATTATTTATATTGTCTTATTTTAGGTTTGAATTCGCCAACCCGTTACAACCCTGTTCCCATGGTGACACAGGCTGCTCCAACTCTACAACTACAGCCACAGTTGATAACACAGGTAATTACAACCTATTTATAGAAATGTTTTCCTTTTTTTTTTTAGAAAAAATCTATTTATAGTGTTGTCAGCAGTACCCATTTATTTGTTTTGCACTTTGATGAAAAATTGTTACCATCTATTGTTTCACGATAACTATTGAAATGGCATTCATTAGAAATTTCATTTTCCTAGATTGTGAAAGATTATCATATTTTATGCTATGTAATGCGTACACTCTGTCCACTTATAAGGTTGTGACAAGTTACTTTTTGGAAAGGTTTGGTGGATAACATTTTCTGAAGACATTTTAGAATCAGATCGTTTGGAATATTAAATGTAAAAAAAAATAATTGAGCTTAAAAAATGCTATTTGTTGGAATGTTAAATCTGATAAAAATCTTACCTTTGCCATTTTCTTAACACGTTTGCGTGTATATGCTCACAGCATAAAATATGATACTTATTTTTCATAATTTATGCAAAAAGTCAATAAATCCAGACCAAAAATGATTTTACATTTAATAGTTATTATAGACTTTTTGTGCTGCACTTAATTTATGAATTACTACATTGAATTTGTTTGGCTCTGTGGACCATGTAAAGATAAATCATGTTAGCTTGTTTATGCATGATATGCTTCAAAATACAATAAAATATTTATTTACATGATAGAAAGTCTGAATATATGACCAGAACTTGATAGAATTGACACACACGTCTGAATGGATTAACGTCAGAATAACTCTGGCATTGGTTCAGTGAGAGTCTTCCATGGTCTAAAGCACCCTATTAAGATCGCTTACCTTTCACCTCTGAGGTTGTAGGTTTGAGACCCGCTCATCCCAAAATTTATGTGAAAAAGTTTGCCATTTATTTCCGAGGACGTTGGTTCTACTTAGATTCATTCTGAGGTTTCCCTCCACCAGCAAAACTGGATATGCCATATATAACCTGAAATGTGTTGAAAATGGCATTAAACAACCTCATTCCAATTGTTTCAGTACAGCTATAGATAATGTTTACACATGCTTAACTATTGAATTATTTGTGTTTGCCAATAAATGGAAAAAAAACACAAAAAAAAACAAACAAAAATACAGCAGAGATAATGTCTGTTTGTTGATGTTTTTTTGTTTTTTTTGCACAAATTTGTGCAAGGGTTTGTTAAAAAAATGATAAAGTGGTCTTCATGCTTTAACTGTTTCTTCCCTTTGCATACTTTAGTCTGCATATTGACATGTGCCTTTGAAGTTATATCTACTATATTAATACCTATTAACTAACTGTGTTAATTGGGTCTTAATTAGATAACAGGTTTTACATAAGTTTAAAAAAAAAAAAAAATTTCTTGCTGTTAAACTTAACACATCTTTTTCTTTTATTTAAAAAATTAAAAAAAAGCAACTTTGTATTGAAAACAAAAAAAGATCTCTTGATATGACAAGTTTTATATTAATCTGTGCAGTCATTACTATAATATTGATGGGTCAGTGAAACACAGCTCTGTATCCTTATTTGTTTATATGTAGATAGAACAGTGTTGGGCTTAACCCTCAATACGATTGAAGGAAGAAATTGTCTGATAGATACTAGTCTATATTAACAATTGACTGCATATTCTGTATGATTATTTCTTTTTCAAATTGGTGTGCATAGAAACCAAGAATGGTAAGTTGGCTATAACTTATCAGACCTCCCATGATCGTTCATACTATTTTCACGTGCATCCGTATTATCACCTACTGTTCAAACCCTTTCACGTGATTCACCATCTCGTTCATTAGGGATGATATTTAATGATAGCGTTTTAATTTCTAGCATCAGAATTATCAGAAACTGTTTCGCTGGTATTTATTAAAGATGGATTAATTGTTGGCCATTTTGAATTTAGAATGTGTCTTGCATGCTTGAACAATTTTTTAATAGGTAGCCTGTGTTTTCTGAGAACCAGCTATTGAAAAGTTAAGTGAAAAAATAAGAAAATTAAATATACAGTTAGTAATTGGGCTTACACATTTTTTTAAGTTTAGAGTTGGACATATTTACAGATCAGTACCTTAATGCATGTAGTCTTGATAAAATAGGAAGAAAAAAAATGTTAATGATGCATGATTCGGAATTATTTAGTTTCTCATTTAACGAGAAATTACAGCTTTATTAATTAAATACTAACATGGTTTCTGTCATTATAATAGGCCAATAACTGTCGTTGTAGATAACAGTTGTTTGCTTGTTGCAGTTTGCTGTCTTTACATTATCATCACAGCATCTCATTGACATTGATCATATACCCCTTATCTAGGTCTTCTAGACGTTTGCATGTGCCAACAACATTTAATCCTATTTGTAATATCCAAATCATAATGGGCAATATTGGCAGAAAACTCATAAATGTTCAAAATAAACCTCAACTTTGCAGCATAATAACAATTATGAGCTGGATTGGCAGATAATTTCTGTTCAAAATAAACATTCAACTATTATTATGTAGGAGTTCTGAGCAAGAGAGACCTATAAATTATTGTTGATTTAACATTATGTAGTTAATTGAAATAACATCAGAGTTCTTAGTTGTAACTAATGGAGTGGTGTGCAGGTGTAGGTGGAACGGTGTTGGAACGGCTGCTCATTCCAGAGGTTGTGGGTTTGATCCCAGGCTCATCGCAATGGCCCCTCATAATCAACACTGGTTCTACCCAGGAAACCAACTCGCTTTACAATCAAGCTATAATATACTGAACGGAACAACTAACCCGCCACCTGACATTTGTAATAAAGTTTCAAAGCAATTCCCTTGAAATTTGCACATGCAAAATAAGCATTTCATGCCAAACAGATGCTCAGGAGTAATTGTATAAAATTTCGCAATCCAGCTATGTTTAATCTATACATAATTGTCAGTGAATGTTGTAGACAAATTTTAATAACGATACTCAATATTTTGACGAAGATATTAGTAATACAAAAGTGGTAGGTCAGCTGTTCAGTATACGTTATTATAAATGAAACAATAGGCATAAGACTTCCAATTTATCTCTTGATGCCTATCGTCATGTTGGCGAAATTGTTGTAGTTCCATGGTTTTTCAAAATTTGTATACTGTCGCTAAAGAATAAATATATCACCCATTAATTTGAGACAATTTTGTGAGATGTAAACACAATGAAATACGAAAAGAACATACAACTACTGTATGGACTAGAAACCAGTTGACTATAAACTTTTAGTCAGGAGATACAAGTTTCCTACCCTTCTTGATGCATGTAGTTCTGTTTATATCGTTGTTATTTAGGAAAGATGCATAACTTGGGCAAATGGCTTGAGTTTTGGCTCCTAGTTCATGCCTGTTCTCCACAACAAATGATCATGTACTGATGAATCTTTCTGTGAATAATCAAATGAAACCTTTATGTACATGATTTTCCACTTTATTTTTTGGTGACTTTCAGATTTTGTTGCATCCCCAGTTTTGACCAAAAACATTTAGATAATTCTCACTATTGTATGAGAGCGTGACATAGTATTTGCTGAAAAAACAATTTCTAGTTCAAATGTTTAATTGATTATGAAACCTGGAGATTAGGCCAAATGAAAAAAAAAAATTTTTGTTTCCTGTGACATGCAAAAAAAATGGGTTGGTAGGTAGGAATGCTAGAGGTGCAACATTGATTTGATGCATGAACACATTAACATTGCCATTGGGCATTTTTATATAACCAACCTGTTAAAACATTGAAGGTGATTATTTTTGATATTTGAGGTGTTATTTTGAGCACTGTGAGTCGCACTACTTGCCCAAATGCTGCGATCAAGCCTTTATTTTCCTACTCCATGTCATGCAATTGCTTGCATGTTTAGCAGTTTTGCATTTCAGGGATGAATTGTGTACGCCAATCTGAGATTTGCATTGTTATTTAGAAATGTCTAAAGTCAGTAATACTTGTTCTTGACTTCTTAAACCTTCAATAATAGTGATAAGACTATTGCGTCCCATTAGAGCAATAAGGTAACAAGTGTAAATAAAATAAGGCAATTGGTACCTTTTGCACCAATGGGGCGTAATTTGGTTCATGTCAGGGACAAATCCAGGGAATTGTGGGACAAATCCAGGGAATTGTGGGCTTTTTTTCAATGTCAGAACATTGACATGTTATGTTGGGAAAATATATACAACAATAACTGGTGTGTTTTTTTGAGGAGGGGATGAGGATGATGGGAAGTGTATTTTTTTATAAGCATTCTTAACTATTTTACAGGATGCTAGTTTTGGGTTCAGAATAAAATTCATGGCTGGATTAATGCTATATTCCTGGTGGTGTGAGGAATTAGAAATGGGGTAAAATTGATGGATGTATTCCAAGTGGGAGTGAGGAAAAATGAAAGTTGTAGAATTAATGATGTATTCCAAGTGGGGGTGAGGAGTAATGAATATCGCAGAATTGATCATGTATTCCGAGTGGGTTGAGGAATAAGGAATTTGCAGAATTAATGATGTATTCCAAGAGTGTGCGGGATGGTGATGAATGTGGCAGAATAAATGGTGTATTCCTAGTCTGTGCGGGTTGATGAGGAATAAGGAAAGTTGCAGAATTAATGATGTATTTCAAATGTGTGCGGGTTGGTGATGAATGTGTCAGAATTAATGATGTATTGTAAGTGTGTGGGGGTTGGTGATGAATGTGGCAGAATTTATAATGTATTCTAAGTGGGTTGAGGAATAATGAATGTGGCAGAATAAATGATGTATTCCAAGTGCACATGAGGAAGAATGAATGTGGTGGAATTGGTGATGTATACCAAGTGGGGATGAGGAATAAGGAATAATGGGAAAATAAACAATGTATTATTCCAGATGGGGATGGGGGTGGGGATGAGAAATAACGATTTTGGTGAAATGGTAATACTCCAGGTGGGGTCAAGAAATAAAGAATATGGCAGAATTTATTATGTATTATTCCAGGTTGGGACATATAATAAGAATCGTGGCAGAGTTAGTGATGTATTATTCCAGGTGGGGGTCATGAATAAGAAATATGGTTAAATTGATGGTGTATTATTCCAGGTGGCGATGGATAATAAGGAATGTAACAGAGTTAGTGATGTATTATTCCAGGTGGGGGTCATGAATAAGGAATACGGTGAAATTGATGGTGTATTATTCCAGGTGGCAATGGATAATAAGGAATGTAACAGAGTAAATGATGTATTATTCCAGGCAGGGTTGAGAAACAAGAAATGTGGCAGAGTTAATAATATATTATGAGGAAAAAGGAATTGGTGGAGTCAATGGTGTGAAAAGACTAAATCTAACACTTGTTTTATATTTCCAAACTTATTTTACTTTTGCCTTACTTACTTTTGGCTGCATGTTGTATGCTCGTTTAATCACACTAGTTGTTATATATACGCCCGATCAGTGCAGAAAGATGCCAAGTGCATTCTTATTTTATATACAGTTGCCATCATTTTGCACCAATGGGATAGTAGGTTTATTTGCCATTTTCAGCCAGTGAAACAAATAGATATAATTGCATGCTTTAGTCACATTTTCATGTTTTTTTTTCATATAGAACAATGCCTGCACTCATGTTACATTGTTTTATGTGTAAGAGAACATGTTTAACTTTATATCCATGATAACATGTGAATTATTAGCAACAGTATTTGATAACAAAAATGTCAGATTTTATCTAGAGTATACATTGGCATGTAATGCTAAATTAGAATTTTAAGATTGTGGCCATTTAGTTATTTTTAGATCATTAAAGGGCAGTGATTATGTGGAGTCGTGTACAAGGACCTGTGGTCTTATTCCTTCCATTTGTAAAATTAGTCCCTTTATGACTTATATTGTGTTTAAGATCTGGTCTTTTTATGATTTATATTGTCCCTTTTATATAATGACCGGTATTGTGTTTAAAAACTGGTCTTATGACCTATTATGCATTACAAAATTAGTCTTTATGACTTATATTTTCTCCTAAATGACCTATATTGTGTTTGAACACTGGTCTTCATGACCTATATTGTGTTTAAAAACTGGTCTTTATGGCCTATATTGTGTTTGAACACTGGTCTTCATGACCTATATTGTGTTAAAAACTGATATTATATTTTAAAAGAAACAGTTTCTTTATGACCAATAATATTGTGTTAAATATTTATTTTTTATTACCTTAATTGTCCCCTGATGACCTATATTGTCCCCTGATGACCTACATTGTTTTTTAAACAATTGTGACCTTAATTGTGTTTTAAAATATGTCTTTTAAGACCTAAGATGGTTAAAAAAAAAAAAAAGGTCTCTTTATGGTATATAATTATGTGGTAGTGTGTATGTGTATATTAAGTAACCACATATATTGTGTTTAAAAAATTATCTTAATTGGCTATGTTTGTAATAGCGTAATATATTTATCTTTATGACCTACATTATGTTTCAAATGATTTGTGAACTCCATGTACTTAAGTTGGATAACTATCATACCAAACGTATGTGATGTTTAATGACTATTGTTATGGCCAGAGTAGCATATTAACGAATGACACTTTTAATTTTAACCTTGTAAATAGATGGTGACCACTTAGAGGATAACCACTTAAAGGTTAAATATAGTTGCTAAAGTGTTCATCGCTATCTTTTATAAGATATAAATTTCAGCTTTTACAGTTTCCTTTCAGATAAGTTTTATATTGGGTATTTGATGAAAAAGGAAAACTAAAATGAGTGATTGACGTTTTATCTGAATACCTTAATTGACTTTTCATCTGGAAAAAAGTGTCCTCCTTGTCGAGTCCTGCTTGCTCCTAAAATTTTATTTAAGAAAGTTTGCCAGTTACTTGTGGAAGGATGGTGACTACTCAGATTCATTCTGAGGTTTTCCTCCACCAATATAACTGGATATGCCATATATAACCTAAAAAGTGTTGAAAATGGTGTTAAAGCCCATTGAAAAAAAGAAAGAAATGGTAGATTTAGCTTTGTAGTTGAGGAAAAACAGAGAAGCTGATGCAGAATAATGAGTTTTACACTCAATTCTTTATATTAGACATATTATTTGATATGGTGAGCCGGGCCCGATTAGCTCAATTGTTAAGCGTCTGACTATCAAGCCAGGGGTCGTGAGTTTGAATCTCTGCCTGGCCACAATCTCCGTGATGGTTGATATACAACCTTGTGTCTCGTTATCATTCGTCTCTCACCACTGATATAAGTGGGAAAGTTATCATTTACTTGGGGAGATAAAGTGTGCTTGAGTTTTTGTTAACATTCCAGGAAACAGTAGTTGGGTTAACTGATCATCAGTACTGTTAGCCTTTGATGGCATAAAAATGACGCTAAATATTCAATCAATCATTTAATTAATCAATTTTTGATTTGGGACAGATATATGAAATTAGTTTTAAGATGTTGTTTGTTTAAATAAAATAGATATATATATTGCATACCATATAAGGATATTTGACATTTTACATAAATTTTGAGATATTTCTATCTCGCCCTACGGTTGAGATATAATCAACACACTCCTAAAATGTACATGCTTAAAGAAGAAGTATGACATCACGGTATTATCAATTATCAGCAGACGCAAATCATCACATTTTTTTTAGACAAAAAAATATCTTTGTCAAAAAGAGAATAGTACATATGAGTATGATTAAGATACAAATGATATTCCAACCCTTGGTATCGATGTTTTCATTGAACAAACGTAAAACCTCGCTGTTTGAATGTACTCTCTCAACCTCATTTCCGTCAAGAATTCTTATCATTAATGCATAGTAATGAGGTGCAGTTATATAATTTTATATTGGAACAATGAACAGTGAGGACAGAGCAAATATGACAACTTTATATTGAAAGTATTAAAATATGATGGCAATAAATTGTTTTATATAATTTAAATTACTTTTTGATGTACTAACCGCAATGGGAGATGTTTTGTGACTTCAGAGTGCACCAATGAATGCGTGGCCTGGAGGACAGCAAGTGTTGGTTGGGCCATTCCAACAAATCCCGGGATTGACTGCTGCTGCGACGGGTCAGCGTCCTGTCACCCAACACATTCTGCCCGAGAATCTTGCACCACAGCAAGTTCTGTCGGACAACTGGAGGCAGTCTATTATCCTAGACGGCTTTGATCAGACACCTCTCGGACAGCTGGTTAGTGTAAATATATTTGTCCCAATTTATAAATACAGTCAAACCTGTCTTAAGCAACCACTGAAGGAAAAGAGCAAAAATGACCCTTTAAGGCAGGTGGTTGCTTAATACAGGTCAATTTAAACTAAAATTACGGAAGTGGTAAATTTATAGAAAATGCATTGAAGACAAGTGCCTAGTAGAAGTGACCATTAACACAGGTTTGATTGTACAGTCATTTGTATGCACATTTCTACTGTCGTTTACTACTGGACACTGATTTCGCGACTTCAATTCATGTTTGTATTGAAAAACAATTTGTGTTTATACCGTAGAACTGATGCATGTTGATTCTTGTTACACTGCAAGACTGATATTTTTGGAGGTAAACAGTTAAAACTACAGTCCCTTCGAAATAAGGAAGGGTGGTGGTTCTACTCAAATTCATTATAAGGTCTTCCTCCAATATAACTGGAGCTGGAACTGAACCCCATGATCGGAGGGCCGCGGGTTCGATCTCCATCACCACTGTGTGTGGTGTCCTTGAGCAAGACACTTTTCCTACATATGCTTTGACGGGTTCTACCCAGGAAGAGGATGAGCGTAATTTGTAAGAACTTGTTTCACAATCAAAGTAAAATAAATAAAACCAGATGTGCCATACTTGTATATAACCTGAATTATGTCGAAAATGGCATTAAACCCCATTAAAAAAAACAATCATATTAAATAGAAAAGAAAGGTATAACTATAGTACTTATATATTGACTTATTTGTTGACTTGCAGGGACAACAGCCACATGCATGGAACCTGGCAGGGATGGTTCCTGCGTTTGGCCTGGCCACAAGTAGACACAGTTCTTCTCACTTGAGCAGTAAGCGACACACCAAACAGAGGTGAGTATTGTTTCAGCAAGTTCTGCCGTGCATGATTAGATCTGTTGTCAGACATGTCATTAGACAATCTCCTTATCGCCCTCACATTGGTAAAAAGACATCATGAAGTCATACAGTAGAACTTGTTTTCTAGAACACAGATGGCTAGAACACCACATATAGCTTGAACAACCTATCTGGTCCCCGCAGATTCCTGTTTCGATGTATATACATGAAAGGTATGATGTTGAAGAATATTTAGCTCAACAACCCTTTACTAGAACTATTTTGTCCAATCCCGTCAGGTTCGGGCCATCTACCTGCTACTGTATGTTGGCATCATTGTTCTAATGTTATGTTTACCTCATGTTGGCATCATTGCTCTAATGTTATGTTTACTTCATGTGGGCATCATTGTTCTAATGTTATGTTTACCTCATGTTGGCATCGTTGTTCTGATGTTATGTTTACCTCATGTTGGCATCGTTGTTCTGATGTTATGTTTACCTCATGTTGGCATCATTGTTCTGATGTTATGTTTACCTCATGTTGGCATCATTGCTCTAATGTTATGTTTACCTCATGTTGGCATCGTTGTTCTGATGTTATGTTTACCTCATGTTGGCATCATTGCTCTAATGTTATGTTTACCTCATGTTGGCAGCGTTGTTCTGATGTTATGTTTACCTCATGTTGGCATCGTTGTTCTGATGTTATGTTTACCTCATGTTGGCATCATTGCTCCGATGTTATGTTTGTCTCATGTGGACATCGTTGTTCTGATGTTATGTTTACCTCATGTTGGCATCGTTGTTCTGATGTTATGTTTACCTCATGTTGGCAGCGTTGTTCTGATGTTATGTTTACCTCATGTTGGCAGCGTTGTTCTGATGTTATGTTTACCTCATGTTGGCATCATTGTTCTGATGTTATGTTTATCTCATGTGGGCATCGTTGTTCATGTTTACCTGGGAGAGTGAGAGTTCCTTACCCACAATACATTGCTGGTATTGTTTCACTTTGTCCAATATTCGAGGTACTGTATTCCACACCTAATAAATGCCTCACCCCCACCAATTTGGGTCCGACAAATCAAAACATTTAAACTAAATAAGTGTAAAAAGAAACTGGCAAACTGTCCAGCCGGTTATTGTAATGTGTGTATTTTTGTTATGAAACAATTATTAAAAAGAATATAACACATTTCGAAAAAACAGTTGAAAAATGCAGTGTCTTCAAACTGTATTAAGTATCAATAGGCGATAATCAATTAATTGCTAGATTATCATCCCCACCCTCACCCAAATTTTCATGCTGCCCTGATCCTTTTTATTTTCATATAAAAAAAATAAATATTACAACAGTGGAGCGTTTCACTGAAGTTATTCTGGGATGGAATATTTTTGCTTTATAAAGTTATTCAACACATGAAAACTACTACATGTATATTTCAGCATTGAACAGCTAGTAGATTTATGTGTTGATGTGAGATTGTATTATTGTTCTGTATGAAATGAAATAGGGGTCAGCTGTGGTCAAGTAGCTTAACCCTTTACTCCATAGATACACGTTTTCCCGCACCAATCACAGAAAGGCCTTTGAAAACAGTGCAGGAAGAGTTCAGATTGCTCGTAACAGTTGAGATTGTTCCTGCACTGTTTTCCACTCTGTCAGTTAATATAAACATTATTCACCCAATAATTCAAAAGCCTTCTATATTAGGTGTCCAAAGGCGTCTATATGAAGTAAAGGGTTAAGGCGCTGTCTCATGATCACTAACTTATCACAGCTGAGGTTGTGGGTTCGAGCCCAGTTCAGTACAAAAATTTTGTGAGAATTTTTTTTAGTTACTTGCAGTAAGAGTTGTGTCTCTTCTCAGATTCATATTTTTGAGGTCTTCCTTCATAAATAAAACCTTGCTGTATTATAGCCTGTAGTATGTAGAAAATAATAAAACAAATGAAATGACATTGTTGCTTAAAAAATAACCATTCATTCTTTTAGGGTAACCAAGGAGCAGGCTTCCACCCAGTTGTCTCCAGTAAAGAAACGTGTAAAAGAAAACACCCCGCCCCAGAACGACCATCTGACACGTGCGGGTGTTTTGGCAGACGCGCTCGTTCCAACCATATGGGCAGAGACTTTGCCAGCGGTGAAATGGTCTGGCTCCCGCCGTGACCACCGACAGACAATAGTTATCGCTGACACACCGAGTCCAGCAGTAAGCGTGATCACCATAAGTTCAGACAGTGAGGAAGATGAAGACAGTAAACTTCTTCGCAGGTAAGCATTTTTGCACGTGAAATGTATGCTGAGGTTAGAAAAAACAGGTTGAATAAGAAGCAATATTAAAAAACTAAGTATTTTTAAAGTTTTTATGTGTAGTTTTCATAAAAGAATTTATACTCGTATATTAATTCAATATGGTCAGAATCTGTTATACAAGTCATAGCCCCGTTCCAGATGATTATTTATAAAATTTTGCAAACAACTACTGCCATCTCACTGTTGATATGTATATTAAAGAAACAGAAAAGACTTTTGCTGTATAAGTTTTATTAATAGTTTCAACTTACTTATTATACTTCGATTGGGAAACAAGTTATTACAAATCACACTCAAAGTCTTCCTAGGTATAAACAGTAATAAGCATATGCAGAAAAAGTGTCTTGCTCAAGGACACTACACATGGCCGTGGCGTTGGATCAAACCCACTGCCCTCTGATAATGGGGCCAATGCTTTACCATTTGACCACACGCTCCACACTGTTGATAACCAGAGTTAATTCCCCTTGTTTGTGTTGCAAATGTATCTAACGAATGATCACACTTTCAGGCAACAGAGGGAGAAACATACGAGTGAACAGCAGTTCGTCCCAATGACAGCTAGTTTGGAAAGTGCACTTGCAGATAGTTTCGGCACTCCAGTTACTGCAAGCAGAAAAAACGTGATCAATCACACGCACGCAACTAGCGGGTCAGATGTCACTAACTCTAAACATCAGGTGATGTTGACCCCAATCAAGCACGAGGATATTGAGAGCAGCATTCTGAATGACGCGTATTTGTATGGAAGCCAGTTGGGGTTATCAGTGGACGAGACAGCAGCTCTGATCCAGCCGAACTTACGAGTTCATTCTTCACGCCGTAATCCCCAGCAAACCCAATCTCTATCACAGAGTGATCACAAGAACTTATGTACAAATGTACAGGTACCGGCAAATACAAAGAACGGCTCCAACAACGTCAGGCCTGCGAATACAAACAAATACAAGGATCAGAGTCCCAGACATGAGGTGCGGTTACCACCAGATGTGGAGAAAAACGTGATGGCCGCCCAACAAGGGAAGTTGGCATACGTTTCACCGACAGTGAGGCAAAATAACACGCACAGACACACGTTCCATGGAGCTACGAGTCTGAGCCAGAAGTCGTCTGCAGCCAATCTTAACTTTGTGACGCGGCAGGCAGGTGGCAGCACCTCACAGCTGTCGCCGGCCCAACCTGGGCTGCAGATGGGCCAGCAGGCTGTGTTTCTAAATACTGGCTCACAAGCAGATTTACACAGGTAACTATTTTACTTACAAAAAAAAAATACAATTCAATTATCAAGCGTTGTATATCAAGTCAGAGTTTCGAATGTTTATGGTGTATCTTGCACTGTCAATATCAAAGAAAAACAGCACTCTTTTGGCTGTTGTGACCTTTCATTATGATAAGATGATTAGACGGCATAAAGCTGAACTTCACATCATCAATGTTAATGGTGGCTTACATGTTCTGGATGCATGTTTAGTTTACAATTATTTGGAGCATTTTTTGTGCTCGTCTCCAGTGAAAGAATGGGGCATTTAGTGTTATACCTGTCCATGCATGCATTCGTCCGCACACATGAATGAGTATTTAAGTGTGTTGGGTAGTGTTAGTAATTTTTTTTTGGACAGTTGAAAAAGAGTTTTAAAAAAATTACGCTGCTGTTTCTAGACACTTAATGCTTTTTTGTGGCTAAAATCTGTTGGGTGGCCACAAAAGTAATCATCAGGATGCAAAGGAGCCACTTAATCCATGTGTTAGAACATCCGTGTGTCTGTCTGTCAAATTGATTTCCGATGAATAACTTTTGAATGGGTCTACACATGTATGACGTGCAGCTGTATACTAAAGGTTTGATGCTGTCAATTTCGGTCCAATTATACATGAGTATTGTCCCATATTGATTCATTACTAACATGAAGTGGTGGGTGCCGCGTCCTATGGACATATTTATCGATCACTAATGATGAGTTGGAGAAAACTGGTCTTAGCGACCAAAACTTTGAGTAACCGACAGACTTTAAAGGGAATATATCGGGATTTTTCCATAAATTTAAAATTAGCTTAAAACATTTTTTTTCGATATAGCATGCTTATATATACTCACTGACCCAGTAATGCCAAGAAGACATCTATGTAAACATGTCAAAATAATATATTGAAAAGGGATTTCCTAACTTGGGTTACGCGCCTGGGTTAGATTAAAATAGATTTCCTGCTTAAATGAATAGAGTGATTTCATTTTGATTTCTGTTTGATTCATTATGTATTAATGATAATGAAATGCTTTCTATCCATATAAAATATGAATTTATTTTTAATACACTTATAGCGCTTTTTTCTGATATATTCCCTTTAAAGGGACACAGCCCTATTCAAATTGGTCATATCCTCACATTAAATCAATCTTGACACCTATGTGACATTACAGAAAAATGAATCTCCAAGTTATAAGAGCAACTCTCAGAGATTTATCTTCCAAGAAATTATTTAAAATCATTAACATTTTTTTTTTATAAAACTAGTGGTGTTGCACTAGTTTTGGAAATACAAGTAAAACCACCTTAAAAGAACACATTTATGTTCTCTTGGAATTGTTTCTATCATACTGATAATAACTGATGATATTGAGAAAACTAATGTTTATGTTTATTTGAGGTATAACAAGTTAATGTGAGCTATAATGATTGCCCAGTTCATGTACGTAATTTGCTAATAAATGTCTTAGTTGTGTCCCTTGAATAAGCAAAAAATGTCTGTGCGGTTTAGTGCCATTGTGGCCTTTCTTGTTTCCAATAAAGTTTGTGCATGTTTATATTGTTATGATATTTAGTGATTCTGGGTACTGTTATTCCTTGAAAATGCTTGAAATAACGGTAAATAGCGTATCACAACAAAACAACAATGGTAAAACTGTATTACAATACATGTTGACACATTCTGTATTACAATATATATATATATATATATATATATATATTTATATATATATATATATTTATATATATATTGACACATTCTGTATTACAATACATATTGACACATTCTGTAATACAAAATATGTTGGCACATTCTGTGTTACAATACATGTTGACACATTCTGTATTACAATACATATTGACACATTCTGTATTACAAAATATGTTGACACATTCTGTGTTACAATACATGTTGACACATTCTGTATTACAATACATGTTGACGCATTCTTTGTTACAAAACATATTGAGGCATTCTGTATTACAAAACATGTTGACACATTCTGCATTACAATACATGTTGACACATTCTGTATTATATTGTAACGGCCTTAACAGTGATACATTATTAACCATGTGTCCTATCTTGACAGGGACTACCGCCATCGCCAGTCTAGTCCAATACATCACTACTTGGTACCTGCCCACCAGCAGCCTCAGGTCGGTCTGCCAGCAGGGATCGGGCAGTTTGGTCCATTTTCACCCACACTGGCCCCCCCGCCTGCACATCAGAGTCCCCGACATTTGCAGTACACGGCACACCCACTGCCGGCACACGTGCATCCAGTGTTCCAGACTACCACGACAGTTCCTGCAACATATCACTCACAAATCGCGTCTCAGTACCCGCCTCTCAACACGACGTCAGGATTGTACACATCATATCCGCTCTCTCCTAACAAGGCGCGGCCCTATCAGTACTTCGCAGGATAGAATCATGTTCACTGGCTTAACATAAAGCTTGATTTTTTAGATTTAATGAATTATAATCATATGTATTGTGTATTAAAATTAAGTGGTAGGGCTATTTTTGTAGAATATGTAATATTTATATGCACATCATTAATTTGACTAGCATGCTGTAAAAAACATGTGCTATTAATTGTGGAAAAAAACAAGGGCAAAATAATGTAAATTTACAATTTTATATTGTGTGTGTAATTCTAATGATTTGTATATATGATGATTATGCCGTCTTTCATTTGAATGTAAACTACACGCGTAAATGAACTACACATTAAATATGCTACTCGTGTAAATTGGAATCGTGTGATCACCACTGCCTAAATTCGGGTACACATCTTGGCAATATGCATGCATAGATAAATTAATATGTAAAGATAACACGTAAAGCGCCATTATGTGCATAATTGTGTGTTGTAGATTGTGAGATGATATAAATTGGAGTGTGTTGCTTATTTTTGATGAGATGTAACAGAATGTGCTCTGTGATTTTGTTGGACGCTGTCTCAAGTTGAGTTTGCATTAAAAAAAACTTAACTGTCCAGGGTAATATAAATATATATATATATATATATAAAAACAAGGACAGAAATAGTTAGCATTGCAAGATTTCGTTAATCATGGATAGCAATTTAATTACCCACCTGGTTGTTTGTTAAAGTGTTTTTTTTTCTTAATATTTTCTTCAGGTGTTTTTTTTTTCTCCATTATTTTTAACCAATGGAATGTTATAGGTTTTAAATTGTTTGTATTTTACTTGATAATTTTATTATTATGAACTAGAAAGTAGGGGTGTACGTGATTCGCAAGTTTATACTTACGATTTCTTTTCCTCCATTTTTTTTTTCTTTTATACATGTTATTGCTGTATACACAGTTCATCTTTATGGTTGTTTTAATAATGACACCTATTCATTCATTTAATATTAAAACCCCATTCATTCATTTAATAATGACATGTACTTGTAACCTGTTCAACATTTTATGAGAGGCACAATATTTGTAATGTAACACAAGACTTCTTAACGTCCTCTGTATTGGAACTACCTGTTTTGAAGGATGATCATCATTCAAATCATGTATATTCAAATTTTATCATTTCTCCATATCGGCTTCTAATTTATTCAACATTCATTTATGTTTCCGTTTTATTCCTATCTTTATTTTATTCAAAATATTTAGCTAAAATGTTCTTATATGATAGTCACAAATCACACTTTAGAATGCCCTTGTTTTACATGTAAAAAGTAATAGAAAAATTCTGTCATTGGTGGATGATTTTATTTTACTTTATCTTAAGTTTTAGTTTTCTATTTTTATTTAAATGAAACATCAAAGAAACCTTAAGTATTAAGTTTTATTGTTTCATCAGTAAGTGTTTTCAGATTATTATTTTTTTCTGCATTACTGGTTAAAATAAAAAAAAATAAGATATTGAGGAATTGAAAAAGAGACACAGAAGTTACATGATTTGCACCAGAGTACTTACAACAAATTGTAATTTATCATAGGTGGTAGTATCATACTTCAATGACTGGTGGGCAATGTCTGTGGATGGTTGATTCATACAGGTTTACACCACTAACTTGTGTGCTTGGATGTTTAGATGGACGTATTTGCTGCTTATTGTGTGCGCTAAAGTAGTAATAACACAACAGTGGTTACCTCATGTTGCAGACACGTGTACTCTTGCCACGGTGTTCACGTTTCAACACACTGCTACTTATCTATGTATATATTTGTATACTCGTTGTAACTTCTTACTAGATCCTTAAGTATTTTATATGAAATAAGCTGGCCATTTAGGAAAGACAAAAATAAGTATATTATATGAAATAAGTTGGCCATTTTGGAAAGACAAAAATAAGTATTTTATATGAAATAAGTTGCCCATTTTTGGAAAGACGAAAATAAATATTGTATATGAAATAAGTTGGCCATTTTTAGAAAGACGAAAAATAAGTTTTTAATATGAAGTAAGTTGGCCATTTTTTCGAAAGACGAAATTAAGTACTTTATATGAAATAAGTTGGCCATTTTTGGAAAGATGAAAATAAATATTTTATATGAAATAAGTTGGCCATTTTTAGAAAGACGAAAAATAAGTATTTAATATGAAATAAGCTGGCCATTTGGAAAAGACAAAAATAGGTATTTTATATGAAATATTTTGGCCATTGCAAATAGACATTCACAAAAAAAATCAAGAAATTTTAAACGACAAATATTCCTCAAGATTCACTTGGATCAATCTCCCAAGAAATTTGCTCAGTTCTGGTAGCCCAGTGTTGATGAATATACTAGTAGTATTGAAATCCTGATCTGGTAACCCAGTGTTGGTGAATATACTTGTAGTATTGAAATCCTGACACTTAAAAAAAACGTACAACAATTTCTTTAACTGAAGAATTTCAGATGATGCGTCTGTCAATAAAATATAACTTCAATCAATAAGGAAATAAAAAATGAGAAATAAATTGTATAAATTTGTCTTCTTACATAATATCATAATTAGAATAATTGAAAATGGTGACTTTAGGGGAATTAATTGATTATTAAGGAGAGTTGAGATGTGTGTTTTTGTTTGGTTGGTGGGGGGGGGGGGGGATTTAATAAACTTTATTTTGTCACCATTAGTCGCTGTCATTGCTTAGTAAGTTACAGGAATTGCAATTATAGTATTACATTTTGGCATTTTGATGTAGTAAACCACTTCAGGCATAGTATCTCAGATCAAAATTGGAGTTTTTCATTCAACAAAGTATTGTGTAAACTACTTAAGGGTCCAGTTAGTCATGAACCATACTTTTAGAGTATGCTGACATTTAAATTTATACATTTTTGTAGTGACTACTCTGTATTTCATTTTTTTTTTTTTTTTTTTTTTTTTTATAATTGTTAAGCAATAAATTAATTTTAACAGTCTAAATTAATGTTAATAGAGCTTTTTTTTAGATGAATTATTGATAAAACATTGTATATTTTTAAATTAAACGATTATTAAATTTTATAGAATAGTTAATTTATGTTAATTGGTTATTGGCTCTCTTTTTTTCCACTTCCATTATTTAATGTTTAAGGAATAAACTTTTAACATGTATTAATATACAAGAATTAGTATTTTTATTGTAGAATAATTGAACATACTAGAGAGCCTAATTTTTTTTGCCTATGCATCTTGTAACATAGTTAGCCAAATTATTCAACTCTATGAACCACTATTTTTGTATATCGGCTACTGGTCATTATTGGAGCCCATTTGTAGATATATCCCTGCCATGTGTATTTAGTATATTTATGTGGATTGCCCTTTTTTCTTGTAATAATAAGTCTTGTATCACTTAGATGTGACAGTATCAATCTATGTGTTCATAATTCATTCATTTATTCATTCACAAATTTTATCATGTATTAAAACACACTTTTTTGTATTTTTACCAATATTTAAAAAATTCTCATCACATGTTTATAAATATTTCTCATGACGTGGATATCATGCATGTAAATTATTATTACTTTTATTGTTATTATTATTAATAATATTATTAAGATTCCTCCACGGCAGAGTTGTACATATTTTCATACACGAGTTTCACACATCTGTATTAGGTATCTATACACGTTTTATTCATGGCCTTTTTAGTGTGAGAATATATTTAATTAGATTGACAAGACAAGGATTTGATAGAGGCGCATGTGTAAAATGCAGTTTAGAGCTGTGTATTATTTGTCTGGACGTGTATAGGTGTTGGTAAATTGAAAATCCGTGTATAATTTGTCGGGACGTGTTTAGGTGTCAGTAAATTGAAGATCCGTGTATTATTTGTAGTGACGTGTATAGGTGTTGGGGGGAAATTGAAGATTCATGAATTATTTGTCTTGGAGTTTAGTGTCTGTTATTCCATAAAAAGGAATTGCTAATAGTTGTGTAAATGTGATAGATGTGTAAAGATGGGGGTTAGTTGTGTAAAATGTGATAGATGTGTAAAGATGGGGGTTAGTTGTGTAAATGTGATAGATGTGTAAAGATGGGGGTTAGTTGTGTAAAATGTGATTTGAATTTATAAAGTAGGAGTTAGCTGTGTAAATAGTCATCTATATGTGGTGCCATTATACTTATATCAGATTCACTATTTATGTAAAGGGTGTACATATTGTAACCATCCCCGGGTACTCCACCCACAGTATATTTCTACATAATACATTTGTGTAACTAATTGTATATACCTTTGGCGTATAGTCTATATATACATATATATATATCAAGAGAGTGTTTTTTTTAAATATTATATTTAGGATAGATAGTTGTCTGTCATTTTGGGTAAGATAAACTCATGGGGCAGTGCTAGTGTGAAGATTGCTTCTTTATTCGGTATCTTGTATATTGTTTGTCAACTATCTGCTGCCATGCATTTGGTGGTTATTGAGTTAATTGATTTGATCAATATATGGAGGGACGGTGGTTCTACTCTGGTCTATGTTGATGTCATCAACTGAAATATCCAATCCTTCTTGCTAGGATGAATGATAGTTGCCAACTTTGTTAATTGTGCAGCAGTATTTCTCGAGCAATGATTTCTTGCCACTTATAAAAAGTCACCACCAGGCTTCTGGGTAGAACTAAGACTAAATGAAATGTATGTTACTCGAGGGTGTGGTACATTGAATCAGTGGAATTCAGACCCTTCCTCTTTAGATCTTTTGTCACATTTACTATCCAGTAAAATTCATCCCTTTACTTCATATAGACGCCTTTGGACACCTCTAATATAGACGTCTTTGGACACCTCTAATATAGAGCCCTTGGACACCTAATAAAGAAGGCTTTTAAATTATTGAGTGAATTTTGTTTATATTAACTGACAGCGTGGAAAACAGTGCAGGAAGAGTTCAGATTGTTCATTATGAGCAATCTGGCCTCTTCCTGCACTGTTTTCAAAGGCCTTCTGTGATTGGTGTGGGAAAACACGTATCTATGGAGTAAAGGGTTAAATCTGTCCTTTATCAGTTTCCTAACTAAATTTTATGTAAGTCACATTTAGCACATGTTTTAGATTTTATCCAAAATGATAGACATGCATGCGTATGTGTATTATTGTAATTATTGATATAGTTCACTATTGCATGTCCTATATTTTTTAAAGAAGTCTTGTCTAGCCACTACTAACCAAAGGTTTTATGGTGTATGATAACCCAGTTTGACTAATTATTGATTATAGTATAGTGTATATTTTCTTAAAACATGCCAGTATTTTGTCAGTTCAGTATGCATGTATCACTTGCTGCTCTTCTCAATCTTTTTTTTTATAGAGCTAGTAGTTTTGCAGTAATTTTGTAAATGAAATTAATTACTCAAGAATAGAATATTTTGATTCAATTTTTATATATTGTTGGAAAATAAGTATGGTTTTACAAATGCTCCATCTGCACTCATTTGCTGCCAGAGTGTTTTAAAAAATTTGGACCAATTTGACTTGTCCACGCGTAAGAAATGACCAATGGGTAAAGCGAGAACATTTTGTTTTTAGACCCGAACCATATTATATTTATAAGCACAAATGGCGTGTGATATTGCATTGTGAAGTTTAGGTTATTGATAGTTGTATTACCTAAATTCATTTAGGAGCTGAATTGATTAGTGTATATTTTTAGCGTAACGATGATAGTAGTTTTAGAATGGTAGATGTTTGTTGTTTTTTTGCAAAAAAGTCTTACTCCCATGTTTTGTTATGAAAACAAATGGTGATCAGAGGGATTGTTTTTTACTATTTTAAATTAAAAAAAAAGTTGTGATTTTGTGTATTTGAGAAGGAAAAAAATGTTGCTTAAATGACTTTTAAAATATTTCATCATAAAGCTTTATACAGAAATTGGTTTCATTGGGTTTACAAACATTTTGTGCAAGTTTCGTCGTTGATTGGCAAAAACATGTGTAGCTATCTGAGCTAAGTAAGAACATGTAGATATTGTGTAATACAAGAACATATAAGTGTAATGGTTTGAGATTCAAAGTTTCAACTTTCTCCACTTTATATGTCAGTTAAGTTATTTATTACTTATTTTGTAAAATGAGTCGCAAATATTTAAGATGAATATTGTTTAAAATCATGTGAATGTGATATATAGAGATAATGTGCGCATAGTATCAATTAATTTATAAACTATATTGCAAACCTGTCTTTGAATAACCCACTCAATTGAAAGACCAAAGTGGCACTGATAGAATTAAATTTATTTATAAAATAAATTGATCGTGAAAAAATTTCAATAGCATTGCTTAGCTCTTTAATATAAACACAGTACAAATTTTGTAACTTGACAAAAAACGCTTATTTACTATCGGTGTTTATAATTAAGCATTTGAATCTGACGTCTTTCATCCTAGTTGTTCACTCATTATGGTTGAAGATGCTGTTTTGTACGACTCGATATTCATTTGACAATGCAAGACTCCGACCTAGGAAACCAGATCTAACTTTTGGAGCTCCTTTGATAGACTCATACATAAATGCTTTTTAGCTCACCGGAACGAATGTCCAGAAGAGCTATTGCCATGACGTCAGCGTCCCACCCAGGTTAAACTTTTGCGTTTAAGTTTTTGTGTTTGCCTCAAATCTTAATATTTGCATGGGTGGTGAGTTTTATCCCATAGGTGAGCTTTGTTGCTTCTGACAAACTGTTGTTGAATCCATCCATTCATCACTGTGAATGGATGTAAATAATAAATTTATAGAGCTTAACAACATACACCCTGGTCAGACTGAGCTACTCATAGGTTAATTTGCGTCTTCGTGGTTTGCATTGGCCGATGTGAACAACAAGCTAAGAATTGAATATTTTCATTATATTGAAAAAGGCCATATTTCTTTACTAATTACAAAAAAAAGATGATTTAAACTATTAAAATGTATTAGAAAATACAAGATTTGTAAAGAACAAATGCTCTTTTTTATTTGGGACAAAATGCAGTGATTTAGAAAAATAAAAAATAAGAAGTTTTGCCCTAAAATTATCAAATTATTTTTTTTATAAATGATTTCGTGGGATAGGATTAAGAGAATACAATAGACAAACAATATATAAAATTAAACTTTTAATTAAGTTACTTTCTATCGGATACTTTCAATGAAATCGTATAATTAGTAGATTAATTAATACTCCCCAAGAATGTACATAGTATATACTGGCAGCATGTAGACGTTCACTTTGTATGTAACTTATATTATCTAATATTATTGTACGTTTAATTCCGCGTGTGTTCATTTCTTAACCCATCAGTTTAATATTATTATAATTATTATTATTATATAGTAGTGTAGCTGCGGCCATGGGTCAGTTGTTTATGTGCGACCACGGGTCTGTTGTTTTCAGTATTGTACAGTCAAGGCTGGTGTGATTTATATTCACTTATATAGAGCACTGTAGCGGCTTTCAAGTATTTAACATATGTGATCATAGAATATAAGACATTCATTTTATCATTCATGCATAGTTGCGTAATCGTGTATATAATTTCTGTGGGTCTTGTGAGAAGACCTATTAAGAATAAATTGTACAACATCATGATCAAACCATTCAAATTTTAAGGTATTGGCTGCATTATTCAATCTAATCATTTGATGTACATGTAGAGAGGAATCGAATGTTAGAGCATTTTTGGTGCTAATTTGTTGTCTTGTTGTCATGATAATATATTTTAGGGTTTGGGTTATGGGCCCTTTATTTCGTGGAGTGTTTATGTTTAGTTAAGGGGTGTGAGCAGTGGTCTCCCTTAGACCAGAAGGTGATTTCGTACTAGTGTATTTTTTTCTGTGCTGTACTGTACATACACCCTGCATAAATAGGGTTGTAATTACCTCCCCTTTCTATCTTGGTTGTATGATGATACCTCAGGGCATTAGAGAATATTGCCACAATGCCTGTTGTCTATAATAAGTTGAATGTGAATACATGTGTGAAAGTCGATCTTGTCTTAGTACTTTGTCTTATTTTGTAGTTTGTTTATAGTTTCTTCTCACAATAGCACCCTTTTACTGGATTGAAAAAAAAAGAATTTTGAGGATTTTTGCTTGTAATAGATTTTAATAAATAGGTGCCGGTTTTAAATAGATACAAAATAAAAAAAGATAAAATATTTAAATACAGTCATGTGATGATGTAGCAACTATAATTCATAACCTGGAATATCCAAAATTCTATGCTGATATTTTTTCCTTGATTTTTATCTATCAAAAATTTTAAACAATGATAGATTTATTAAAATCTGTTTTTAGCTTTTTCAAATGTGGAGAAATTTATAAATAATGTATGTAGGTTTGTTTTTTTTTGTGTGTGTTTTTTTTTTCAATCGTTTTGTTTTTAATTCTGACTGAGATTAAATGTTTCTGCATTGGTTGTTATCACATGAGTTGCATTTATAACGTTTTTATCATTTCTCTAATAGAGTCATAGCCATTAACTGCTGTCCATAGGTCATTCATAATTATTATAATTGTGTATCCATGCTTTTATCATATCAAATATACAGCGATGACACATGTACATGTATCATAGTCTTAATTACTTTTTATTGTAAGTTTATATTAATTAACATTTAGAGTGATAGTTTGATTGCAATATTTTTCTGGAATTATTTTTGTGTGCTTATATTTGTGTTATAAAAAAAAATGATCCAAAATTGTAGTACAATATATATGGAAAGAGTGATTGGGATGTATTATACTTCATCTTAAGATAGTCTAGGTTTGCGTTATTTTCATATTTCGTCTCTTAACACTAGCTCAGATTACGATAGTCTTAATTTTGCTTTTGTTGTCAGTGACTTGTAATTAAATATCGGCACATTTTGAATTTGATATATTTGTCTCTGTTAGTAGATGTTGTTGGTTTGTGGTGCTTAACAAACATTTCCTTCTTTTTTTTTTTTTTTTTCTTTTAGTATTCTTAGATAATGAATGCCTAAGATTTTAAATATAAGATAAATTTAGATACAAAGTGTCTTTTAAGCTCACCTGAGTTGGAAGTCTCAAGGTGAGCATTTTGTGATCGCCCATGTCCTTTGTCCTTATGTTGTTAAATTTTGCTTCACACAATTACATATCTGGACTTCTCTCAGATTTTCATGGAATTTGGTGTGAAGCAGTCTTATATGAAGCTCTTTCAAGTTGTTCAAATCATGATCATGGGGGTCAAATTTTGGCCCACCCTAGGGGCTTATCAGTTTGTTTTTTTATCAAAAATTTTAAAATCACAAGGCCTTGGACTTTTAATATGTTGAATGTAGTATCACCTAATAATTTTTACTTGGGTTTGTTCAAGCCATGACCCTAGTGTCCAAATTGGCCTAGCCTTGGGGACTTACCAGTTTAACATAGGAAAATTGTCATTTAAAAATCTTCTCAAGAACAACCAGCCAAATTTGTTCATATTTAGTATAAATGGTCCCTATATAAACAGTAGAATACTGTGGAAAAAAACACTAAACTGGTATCATCTACTTAGGTTTTATTTAAATTATTTTTATATCTGGAGTGTTGTTTAGTCATAATAGTTGGGACTGGGTTCTTTAAAATTGGATTTAATGTTTGTATGGGGCAATAGCTGGGGTCAAAAAAAGGGATGAAATTGTAAAATTAAAAAAATCATCTCAATAAATGCTAATTCAAAAGGGTTTTAAGGTGGGTTTTTTTTTTCAAGTACATAGGCTAGTGTTCATTTGGACCCAGTAAGGAGACTTGCATGGGAATGCTGCGGAAAAATAGGAAGTCCATTCAACATTTGGAAAGAAATGTTCTGTGAAATAAGGTGAGCCACTTGGGGACAGCCTCCTGTTGTTTTTTTTAATCTTCTGATTAGTAAATGATTGTTTTTCGCACATAATGTTAGCGACAACTTATGGGCACTGAATTATATTTTAATTTAAGCCTATTTCACTTGTGTATGTATTTTTGAGAAATTATAGCATTTTTTGTTGGGTTTGAGGTTGGGGAGGGTGTGGGAAGCTTTCAGAAAAGTGGATTTATTCATACCAAAAAGAGTGTAAATAAGTTTATTATAAAACTGGTTTGAGTGTGGAAACTTGCTTGTTTATGTGCCATTTTCTTGTTAACATCATAGCTTAGTTTATGAAAACTTGATGGGTATCAATGTCTCTTGTGTATATTTCACGTATATGGTAGATATTTCAAGTTAGCATATCACATTCATGTATATTGCATACTATAATTTTGTTCCTTGAACACATAACATAAATGATGATGTGCCTAAATTGTCAGAATTTTCCACATATTTCTTAGTTTTCATATCTACATATATGGGAGTCTTCTTGTCACCTTTGGGATGCTTGATCAGGTATTTATCGTGATTGGTCTCCTCTTAATACGTTGTGAGGATATTTTTCAATGAAGGATTTTTTTTAAGATGTGCATATAAACATTCAAAACACCTTTCAGTCACTTTATCCTTGATCTTTTTGATGGTTTCAATAAAAAAAATGATTTTATTAAATTCATATGTGTTTCTAACATTTCAAATTTGACCTATGATAATTTTATATTTTACTTGGTATCTAGTGGTCTAGGTCAAACAGTATTGCATTTATTATTTAATGCATTTTACTGTTTTATGAATTTTTACACAAAGACGATGACCAATGTCCGATTTTAATGTTTTATATTCAGAGATGATGCACAAATGGGTGACAAGTTCCAGGCTAATCCCATCTGATATTTTAACACTGTCTAAATATTAATCTAGACTTACTGTGAACAATTTGGCTGTAAATGATATGACTTAAAGTTTCACATGTATATAGATATGTAACATTCATGATATTGTACAAAGTGTTTTCATCTGTTAATGAAAATGTACATTTCTATCCAGTCTTTATTGTTCTGAGGCATTATTTAAAGGTTTTGCGCTTTTGTTGTCTATAAAGTTTACCCATGATGAGTCCTAGTTTCCGTACCGGAGTGTAGGTGTTTAAATCTGCCAGGGCATGTATTTCCCGTGCTTATATCCAGATATTCATGAGGGTGGAAAAGATTTATAAATCTGTATTTATTAATGAATTTTATTGTTGGATGTGGATGGAGTATAAACTATCAATTATTTTTTTTTTTTTTTTTAAAAAGTGAACAGAAAATTTATGTTTATAGCAGATAGGGTGAAATTGTTGTATATATTTTGATAGGAATCTGTGATCTGATGCACAGACTTGATTTAAAACTTAACCAGAAACTATCATTCTTGTTAGCAGAAAATTTTGTTCGTCACTATTTCTTAGTTCAATGCAAAACATATTTTTTCGGCTTCATAAAAATATTGGCAGTTTTAAAGGCTGTAAAACACTGTCACAAATTAATTAATATAAATTAATGTCATCTATTTGAAATAGTTACCATGAAAATAAGCATGGAAGGCTGTACTGAAATTACTTTTTCAGAAATATAAAGTTCTATACAATGTATAAAGTAATCGCAAATTGTCATATTCAACATATAATCTAGACTGGTTTATTGACCGATGTGAAAAAAAATGTGATCTTTCAGGAATAAATTTAGTCTCATTATCGCCATTTTGTAAGTAAAATACTTACAAAGTTTTATTTTTTTAATAGCTAAAGAATAGTCTCATTTGGATTTTTAAAGAGATCTGGCAATGGAAAGAAACTGCACGTTACTCATTTTATATCCTGCAAATAATTTTAGTGTAAGTAGATCAAACTCCTTTTCTGGAAAGTCCTTTTCCTTTTGGAAGCTTACTATAATCCAATATAGTTAATAATATTGCTAAAACCATTTTTTTTGTAAAGCCCTTATTGACTGGTTTGGAAAAAAAGAGATAAAATAAAGACTTAAATGGAAATGTATATTCCACTAATTTGGACCATTTTTTTTACATTTTGTGTTTGGTATTGTCTTTGTTCACTCCTAGGCATTTTTCTGATATTTCTTGGCCAACGTTCCGAATCTCAAAGTCGATATAAATTATCAACTGATTCTGAGCAGGTCCCACAGCTCCTGGTATGCCACTGAAGGCTTTTATTGGAACTATGGTGGTTCTACTCGGATTCACTCTGAAGTCTTCCTCCACCAAGAAAACTGGATATTCCATATATAACCTGAAATATGTTGAGCATTGAACTCCATTAAAAAAAAACAAACACAAACAAATACCTTAACTAATAGAACACGATACATGATATCGTTTGCATATTCCATCAATGGTCAAATAATCATAATATAAACTATCAACTCTACTTAAATTAATCTAAAAGTAACTTTTTCTGAAGTTCTAGGCTTTTGTAAATACGTAGCACTTTAAAACTGTCCCTGAGGAAGAGTGAAAAGGTTTAAAAGACAAATGACAGTTGATTATTTTGTAAAACATTGCATTTGCTTGATAGAAGTGATGATTATTGACTGGTCTGATTAGTACAAACATGCCCTGATGCTTGATGGAAAAGCTTGGGAATATTGGACAACACTCTGCGCGTAGCCATGCTGGGAACCATAGGCCACTCTGAGCACTGTAGCCAGGCTGGGAACCAAAGGCAATTCTGAACACTGAATGGAAACTTACCTGATATGGCAATGATTAGTCCACATCGTTGTGAGCCTCAGAAAGAGGCAGGGGGACTAGGATTGTAAGACTCGCCCACACACACATACACTTACACAGGTGTACGGTAAACGGTGCAAACAGTATTTCGGGTCGATTTCTTTTCGGTGATAGTAACAATTGCAGAGTAGGGAAATACTGTAATGATAAAATTTTTCGAAAAATGTGTGTTTGTGGTGTAGATCGGCCTAAGTATATGCAAGCATTTGCATGATAGTCGGATGAAAAAAAAAATGTATTGGAGGTGGAAGTGAATAGACTGATTGATATGGTCGATAAATTGTAAGAGGTCAATGGTCCTGGTCAATTGGGCAAAATGATAGTCTGTAGGACACGAGTAGATTAAATAGAACTGGTTTAGCAGGCTTTATAGGTATAAAAAGTTGTTTTTCATTTTTTTATTCTATAAATCTTTTTTAATTCATTTCTTCTCGCATATGTCCAAGTAGCTAGTGTAACTATATACTTCTTTAAAGAGAACAACAAATACTAGGATTTAATGGTTCTCCAAAGCCAAGTAGTTTCAGTTGCTCTCTCAAGATCTCTTCCTGTTCATCATAGATGTGAGTTTGAGACTGGCTCAGTCTGAAAACATAGTTTTTTTTAATTGACAGAGTGGAAAACAGTGCAGGAAGTGTTCAGATTGCTTGTTACGAGCAATCTAAACTCTTCCTACAATGTTTTCAAAGGCCTTCTGTGATTGGTGTAATTAAGTGGCATCATTTCTGGGTTTTATTACTTCAAGGAATGGCAACACTTAAGGCTAAAGTAGATTAAAATAAATTTGTAACAAATTATCTAACTCGAAAAATAAGGGGAAAAAAACTCATTGATCTGTTGCCCATCAGTGTGACCTTTACCTCGTTATTTTTGCCTGTATAACATATCATGCAAGATCATTTTTTTATATCCAAATATCCTGTCAGAAAATCTAGTCTAGGTTTGTCATAGTCATATATGCGCTTGATACGGAATACGTTGTTTTGTGCCAAGTAAAAAATAATTGGAATACATTTACAAATGCAATGTTTCAAGTTTTGACACATACAGTATACTGAATGTCTGTCATATTTTAGGACAATTTAATTTTAAAAGTAAGTAATCGTGAAGAAAAAAAAAAAAAATAGTCAAAAAAATGCAGTTCACTTTATGAACTTCTACATCACAATAACATTGTCAACATGCCGTTAAGAGTAATTTTTTATATTATGCTTTTTAACTTATTTTGTAATTGATTGGGCGAAATATTGGATTTTTTAGCGAATAAGTGATGATATTTCAGTTAGGACTTCAGTAATTGATAGTGAAAATAATCAAATTGTAGCCGATTCTCAACTGGAGCTTTTTCGTTATTATCACATTTGTCACGGGCATTATTAAAGGTCATCGTCATCCAGCATCATTTCTTCTCATCATCATGGTGAAAAATCTTTTAAACAATTGAGCTCATATCAGCAAAGCTGGACGGATTTAAAGGAACGTCTTGTGTCCATTGTACAGCACAACTGTTCATCTCAATAGCTTGACATTCCCTTTTCACATTGCTTCAGAGTTCTCTCCATTATGTCACATCTTAATTGTTTTCAGAAGTCATCACTTATTTCTGGTCAATGGCAACAAAATAGAGAATGTGATGTGTGTGTTTCCAAGAACTTCTAAGTTCTTCCAAAAAAATTTCATATAGGAATTGCCATAATTACTTGCCTTTATGTGAATGGGTCAAGTAAAGTATTTATGTAGTTTTCCAGTAGTTTACAGTACATACATACCATTTACCATTATTACTTTTGAAATAAGGGCTTTACACCATCTGCACAATTCTCCATTTAACTTTTAATTTTATTATCACTTGTGAACAAATCTATACAAAAGATATAATTTTCCAATCGTTATTACAAAAAGTAAAAAAGTAAATTTCAAAGTCTCGCCATTTATAATGAAATAACGTATATATGCTTATATGTATATTTTCTTATACACAAAGTCGCATTAATGTAAAAATGTTCCATAGAACTTAGTACTTTTACTATTTCAGTCTTTCTGTAGTTAATATTCAGTGGTATTATATAACACTACTTATATTCAATTTAACAATTAGTTGTAATAGTCATTACAAAGGGACACAACAATGTTGAAATTCTTTTGTTCTCATGATTCATACATCAAATCAAGCTAAAGACATTAATCTTTATCGGAAACTTCACATGAAAGAAACTATTCACAACGTTTATAAATCTTGGGGCGTCCTGCTACTTTTGAGAATATTAGTAAATAGTAATTAAAAATGCAAGTTGATATTTTCTTAGAATTTTTTCTATCATTTGATAACAGCAAATGAACTTGAAATATATAACACCGTTTGTCAGAATCTGCTGTGGAAAATAAGGATGTCGTCCAACAGTTTACAAGAGTAATGCCCCTTTCAAAGAATGGAAATGAAATTATTGGTCTGAATTCATATATGGGGGTTTAATTTAATAATTGTCTCAATAATTTCCAGAAAAAATGTAATGAAAATTATTTAAAATTGCTGTGTGCCCCTTCAAAGTAAAATAAAAATCATTGTACTTTTGTATTGCACAAAATTACTGGGTTTGTATATACAGATATCCAATCAAGTTATATTAATTCTGACATCAAAACACCTTTACATGTATAGTTGTTGGGTTCATCACAGAGATATCATATTCGTACATGTTTGGAGAACCCCATGTTGCCATTGTTGTAAAATAGATTGAGTGTAATAAAAAGATATAGATGGGGAAAAAAAGTTTTATGATAAACTGCAAAAAAAATTGTTTCATGAAAGATTTCGAGAGGGAAAAAAAACGAGTTCTGTTCTAAGATAGAATGGTAACATTTCAGTGTAAGTATTTTATTATATATATAGTTGACTCTTTGATTATTGGGAATTATTCTCATTGCATTGTACCTCATTCTTAGACATGTAATATATACGTATATTTCATCGTTCAGGTTCATGAATATTGTATTTCATTTGAAATCAAGCTTCAATTGCTCCCCATGTTAATTAGCCGGAGTTTTTTTAATTATAAATATTTTTTAGTTTTTTGTTAATTGATAATTGTACTATATACATGTCTGAACTTTAGGGACTGGACTTTGCTATACAGATGCTATTGTTTTGAATTATGACTATGGATGTTGTTAACACTCTGGTATTGTGATATCATTATAATGGTTTTAGATATCGATCCATTACTCATTTTATTCCACCGTAGTATTTGTTTTACCGATCATAACCATCCTGTTTTTTTCCCATGATTTTAATTCATTCCTTTTTGCTGCTTATTTCACTCTCATATTTATATTTTATTGACCATTACAGATTATGACTTTTAGGAAATAGGTATTTTGTTGCGTCTATTTTTACTCACGGGTTAACTTGACAATTTTTTTAAAAATCGATTTTTGCAATTGGGAAAAGTGATTTCTAAAAACGTCTATGTTTTGAAGTTAATATTTAAAGATATTTTTTAGTATGTGGAATTGGAATTTGTTTACGGGAAAACAAATTTTAAGTATTTACTGAAAAATATCATTGTTTTTTTGGGGTTTTTTTCGGTGGGGGGGGAGGGACTTGCTTTTATTGATATTTTTTTGTAAAAAAAACCAAAACCCTTGAAAATTGTCACTGTAAAACGTGTGGATAAGGGCACAGCATTTTACTGCCATTTTTTGTCATTGTTTTGTTTTAAATCTTTGGTAGCTTTATATTTAGTCTTTGATTATTTTTTCTGACCCCAGGCTTTGTATTACAGATTATTCCATTCTTATGAATATACATATATCTACATAAATATATATGTATGTATATATTCAACAGGTGATCTAGAATTACCTAGATTTTTTATTTTCACAAAACATTTAGTTTAGTTACCATTCCATCAAAATGAAATTTGCACTTAAAGATGAATTTCTGACATGCATTAAATTTTTTATAAAAGTTATTTTTCTGTTTTTGAGTCATTACAAAAACTAAGTAAATTTGGATCACCCCTCATTTATGTGACAAATTCTAAGTAATTTTAGATCACCCCTCATTTAACTACCCTTCATTGTTTATATATTTTGTGACATAGAATCCCTGGATCTCAAAATGAATGGCTTGGTATGCTCATAAGATGGTCCTTGCGGCAAGACCCCCAATCTTGTGTATCAATAGCTGGTCCTTAACTTGTTATCTTTTATCATTGGAGCGAGATATATTAATGTATGGTTCCTGGTTTTCACAGCGAGAATGAAAAGTGTAATTGTACATGGCATAAACGGTCAAAATCTTCGTGAATGAATTAGCATAATTCTGAAAAACTTAAACTTAAATTTGGAACTTATTTGATCATTGACATTAAAAGATCTGAATTTAATTAGGAAATTGCTCGATACTTTAAGTCCTTTGTTTTAATTAAAAGTTATCTCTTTGGTGTCCAAGATTTTGCAAGTTTATCAGTAAATTTGTTTTTCCGAGATTTTCGTTCATATTGGAGATCAAAAGCACACTTCTCAAACTACAGTCAAAACTGTCCCAAGCAGCCAGTCAAGGGAAGGAGCAAAAGTGGTCTTTTAAGACGAGTTGTTGTTAAATGCAGGTTATTTTGCTCTGAAATTGATAAATTGAAGAAATATAACAAATGTGGCTGCTTAAGACAAGTGATTGCTTAATAGAGGTGACTGCTTATACAGGTAAGACTATATCGGGCCAATAAATAAAAAAGGAAAAGAAAAATACTTTTTATAAGTACATGTATGTATGTACATGTATGCAAGTACCATCTTACCTGCTATCAAGTCATGTCAACATAGTTATTGTAGATGTAGTACACTTCATTGCACCGTGTGTTCAAGTTTTTATTAATTTAGTAGTTAGGGATTGATCAAAATCCCTGCTTGCTCTTTTATATAACATTCCATTAAGTATGAATATTTACATATAATGAATAATGGAAATGTCATTACTATATAGACGATAATGAATGTTGGTTTCAGTGAAATTGTCATTTTTATTTCACCAAGAAATATCATTTTTGTTCCACCCAAGTGGCCACTGAAGGAGTGTGAAATATCTTTTTTTATTTCACTAAATTGCCACTAAAGTGGTATGAAATATCATTTTTATTTCACCTGAGTGGCCACTGAAGTGGTGTGAAATATCGTTTTTATTTCACCGAGCGGCCACTCAAGTGGTGTGAAATATCATTTTTATTTCATCGTGTGGCCACTGAAGTGGTGTGAAATATAATTTTTATTTCACCGAGTTGCCACTGGAGTGGTGTGGCCAGAAGAGTGAACATGTTATGGGCATGTCAGTTTAGTGTTTCACAAGTGTAATTTAATTGAAATATTTTTCACTCAAACCAACAATTTTTATTTTTTGATTAATAAGAGTGAATTTATCATTTATAGTTTCACTGTTTAAAACTAAGAAAAAAAATTTCACATGAAAAATCATAAAATGAAAAATGGAAATGTCAATACAACTTCATTGTATAAAATAAAAAAAAAATATAACTGAATAAAGTGGATAATGTGTTTATTAAGACATAAAAGGATAAATGGATAAAGTCATTATTTTATAAACAAGAAGAAAAGAAAGAAGTTAAGATCACAAGCAAGTCATACATTATAGTTTAGTAGGCAGGTACGATTTTTTTTTAACCCTATTTAGAATTAATATACTTTGGCTAAAACATTGGATTATACAGGTATATGTAATTATTTTCTTTTAAGACATGTCAATTAATTGGTTTAATCAAGGACTTAGTGGAGCAGGCTATAAGACTTGCATCTCCTGACTAAATGTTGATAAAATAACATGCAAACGATTAAAACAAAATTGAACAAAATTCACAGGCAACCACTTTCTTGTCCATAAAATGTAAGTTGTTTGTTACTTTAATTGTTTTCCAATGTTTTGATAATACAATATTATCTTGTATATAAAACATTCCAGTTTTGGGTAAATTTCAAGTAATTTCGTTCGTCGATAGTGGCAGTACAGACATTTAAATCAACAACTGGTAAACATACGTTGCTGGGAATGGTCTCATTTTGCAGAGATGTCATTCTGCAAAGAATAAAATTCTAAATTTTGTTCTGAAGATGAAAGGAAGTTAAGATAACTGAAAACGAGATTTTGCATGAGTTTGCATGAATGTGCAAGCTTTCACAAAATGTGAAGAGTTGCATTTCTTTCTCTCTATTAGTCCTTGATATAATTGATGTAAGACTCGTGCCAAGAGTGCAAAATATACCTACATGTTTCCAAGATGGCTAAAGCCTTTATTTTATATCATTGCACGTTTGCTTGATTTTTCTCATTTTAATTACTTGTTGCTACCCAAATTGCTTAATTATCTTGACTTTAATCATTAAATCATTAATATGTTATAATATAAAAAATACTTAAAACATTTTTTGTGTGTTATTTTTTTAATGTATGCTTGAAAAATACAAAAAAGGATTAGAAATGAACAAAACTGCTTAATTAAGGATTTGACTCCTACTTATTCTGTTTACTAGAGGAATTCATGTCTCCAGAGTGCTACTATTCATGTATATTCACCTTACTTTAATGCGTGTTTATTTGAAATACACCGTAACCATGGTAATATAAAGACAGTAATTGGCATTTTATTTGTATTGTGCAATTTTGGGCTTTGTTATCTGTTGATAAGAAAAGGCGCCGAATATATTGCAAATGCACTGAAAACATAACTGTAATGTTTAGTTTATTTTTCGATGTAGAAAGAATCTTCAATGTCAGTTTTCCATCTCATTTTTTTTTTGTTAAATTAATTTATTATCTGTGTATTTGACACCTGTAATTAAGTTATTTTAAACATTAAAAATAGAAGTTATGATTAAGAAGAAGATACAATTACAACACAACCTATCCAGCTGACGACACATCATAGGAAGTTTTGTGCACATGTGATAATACATTTATTAAATCTGCCCTGTAATAATACAGTTCTTGTATAACAGAATAATAATACAGTTCTTGTATTACAGTGTAATAATACAGTTCTTGTAGTACAATACAGTCGTTATTGTGAATTGAACCGTAATACAGATTTTGTAATAAATGTGATTGTGATACAACATAATACATGTAATGTATAACAGTGTAAGTATACAGGTAATACATTACAGTGTAATATTAGAGTTGTATAATAATGTAATAATACAGATTGTACTGCAGTATAATAATACAGTTATTGTACTACAGTGTAATTATACAGGTCATGTATTACAGTGTAATAATACAGTTACTGTATAACAATCTAATAAAAACTTGTGTTACACTGTAATAAGAGTTTTTGTTATGATAGTTACAGTATTACACTGTAATAAAACCATTTGTTACACTGTAATAAAACCGTTTGTTACACTGTAATAATACAGTTTCTGTATAACAACAATACAGTAGAATTTATATAGTATTATGGTGCACTTATTTCCATAAATTTATTTATAATATTTAATGACATGCATTATTCCTTTCATCTTGACATTTTAACCCGTTAATGTATTATTAACTATAGTGTGCAATACTTTATGCCTACTGAGAGGTGTATCATGCATTCAATCTGGAACTCCCAAGTCTTCATATTGACATTCACCAGCACAATTTTACAATACCTGATATTTAACAATAATTCGTCCAAATCTGATTAAAAACACATTGATTTTTAAAACATTTGCTTTTATAGGATGTGGGGAAAAATATGTAAAAGAATACACTTTATTTCCATTTTCTGACTGAATTTTTATTTTGTTGCGTCGCACTGAATTATAATTTTGATAATATTAAAAATGAAAGACTTGAGTTTCAGTTTGTTAATGTATGGTTAATCTCCCTTCTTTCTGTACGACAAGGGTGGAAACCCTGCATACGCCGTGTTTTAATAAAGGGATGTAACTCTAGTAATACTTCAATTGCCTGGGATCAATAGGAAATAAAATGGATTATATTCAGTCTATACAAAGTTGTTGTTTTTGCTTTGAAATTCCCAACAAATCTCAGCAATATGTTCACATGTCCCATGCATGTTGTAAGAGGTGGCAATTTGAGAACCTTATACAATAAAATTTGCTGAAGAAAATGCAGTTCTGCAGGGCTCGAGGTTGTAAGTTCATTTTAATTTTTGTTCTGTTTTTTTTTTAAATTGAGTGAGGTGGGGGTGGGGTATTGAAATGACATCTGTCCATTTTCAACCAACAATACTTTGGATGAATGTCCTTCCACAGTCTTAACCCGATTCAAATAAAACTTAATGTACAGCAAGTACATGGTCTGAAAATGTGCCTCTGGTTTTGGCATTCTGATTCAATTAATTCTGATGGAGTTGCGGCCCTTTATTTAAATTTTACCTCGTGCTTTGGACCAACCATTGCGGTTGCAACACAATTTTGACTCGATTCAAATGAAATCTCATGTACATTCAGTACATGGTCTGAATATGTGCCTGTGGTATTAGCATTCTGATTGAATTAATTTTGATTGAGTTGTGGTCTTTTTTTACTTAGATTTTATGTACTTTGGACCTACAACCTTGCTGACTCTACTTCTCCCAGAGTTTAAACCCAATTTAAATGAAAGTTGCTGTACAGCAAGAACATTGTCTGAACATGTGCCTGTGATATTAGTGTTCTAATTAAATTGTATTTAAGTCGATTTTTGTGATGGGATTATATTAAAACATTTAATTCTAAACCTGGTGTTATCAGTGTCTGTTTATTTCCTGCACATCATGATTTTATTGTCCAATTCCCTGGGTGTACCAACAGTGATTACTGCATTTAGATTCTTCTTTAGGAAATGGCAGCAGTGGCGGTCTAGTTGTAGAGCATCCACCTCACATGCTGAAGGTTGTGGGTTTGATCCCCTTGAAACCACCCTCTCCGACTTGAAATATGGTACTAGGATGCTTCGAGGGTAGTTAAAATTCTGCCCAATCTGGTATCTGTACCACTGACTGGGTTGTGACTACCATAACATGTGGGTTGTTTTCATATCATGTTTCTGATGCATGGCTGAATGTAGCATTGGAATATTGTCTCAAACACCGACACCATCATAATGAAAACTTCTATTGTAATTCAGAACTGGTAAATTGTAATACAATGAAATGTCATGTCATTTGCAAATGGCTATTATTGATGGCCGCCAATCGAAGAATGACGAAGAGGCATTAAATGTTACCCTGTCCGCTTGTCTGGTAAATTTTTTGTTTCCGATTAATTACTTCTGAAGGGGTATATATATATTTAGTACATATTTCTTGTGTACCTGTATAATTATAAAGTATGGTTATTTTTGTAAAGATCAGTAAAATTTATTAGTCGACTTTCTTTTCTGTAAAAAAAATGGTTTCTGGTCAATAGAGGGGGTTTTCATGTCAACAGACATATTTCTAGTTTTGATAAATACTACAGAACCAGTCTTGGGTCATTCAAAATTTCACCAATGGATTTTAAGGAAAAAACATTTGTACATGAAATTATATTTTTTTTTATTTTCAAAATAAAGTACAATATACAATTTGTCATACTATCTATTACAAATATAGCTGTACCTAAAACATGATGAATATGTGCTACAATTATTCTTGTAAGTGGTGTGACGAATACAATGCAAATAAATCGGCAGTAATAGTGTATCACGAAACAAAATTGAAAAGTCAAGCATCTTTACGTTCATGGTACGTTGGTACTGATATAATGAATGAGGTTGAAGCGTATATTGGTGTATGTTTTAGTAAACATTTAAGTATTGCAGGGAACATCAAAGATGCCAACTCCAAATTAAGAGGAACTTTATTGAGTTTGGACAGCTGTGGAATTCATAGCGATTTTGGTTAACATCCATTTACTGTTATGAAAATATATACTTCTATTGTTCTACCTAAGGGGTTATATGGTTGGGAGATGTGGTATGATATGTCTGTAACAGATAAACAAATTTTGGAAAGGTCACAAAATATATACAAGGAATAGGGAAAAGAACAAGAACACATATAGTATTAGGTTTGGTAGGAAGTTATACAATTAAAGCAGAAATAGACAAGAAGAAGTAAGTACTGGTAGGACAATTTTGTAGACTTGTAAAAGATTCGCGCATTTAAGATATATTTCTTCTGCGCTTGTGCTCGTTCTACAATTTTAATAATAAGCAGACAGGATACTTTAAAGATACAGTTCCGTTATTACAAGCTTACCATCTAGAACGTTATGTATTAGATTACATAGTTACTGGAGTGTTTCCAACAAAATTTAAATGGAATAAAATAATTAAAAACGCAATTAAAATCAAAGAAGAACGCATGAAAACCTAGTAGTACTTAACGACTTTTCATGATTCAGCCGGTATTTGGTAAAAGTCTAATTTGGAATATCTGTAGATCCAATCCAAGGATGCTTAACGCGTGTAGATGTATTATAAATATGATAGCTAGATTGTGTATATTTGATCAAGAAAAACTTTGTTCAAAGTGTGGTACTGTGTACAAGGGTGATGTACAACATACATTATTTGATTATTACCATTTTAATGATCAGATGAGTAAGTTTTATACTGATATTCAATCCAGATTTGGCGAAAATGTTTATAATATTATCAATATGCACCAGATCTTGACAATTAGGTATGCTATTAGGAGCCCCTTGTGATGAATTGCAAGTTAATCTTGGCAACGAATATAATACGTTTTTGGAGTTTAATATAAACTATGTCAGTAGCATCTGGACACTTTCAGGTACACTGTAAGACTACGTGTGTAACTAATACAAAAGAAATAAGAGGATATATGTAACTGCTATAAAGGTATATATATATACATATATGGAGCTTGTACCTCACATATTTTATTTGCTAGCCTGTGACTACATTTGTGTGTGTGTGCATGCATGCATGTGTGCTTGAGTGAGTGTGTGCGTGCGTGCGTGTGAGGTATATAATGTACTGCAATTCAAATGAACATAACTTAATCGTCTAGTATGATTTACTCTATGATTTTACATTATTTTGTGTATTAAATTATTGTTTGCCAATAGTTGTCATCAACACGATTATTAATATGTTTTTTGTGTATGCTGCTCTCCAATAATAGAGGAAATAAAGAATAAAGAATGACACGTTGTAGAATAACAACTGATAGTTGAAAGTCTTAAAATATTAATCTGATAAAGTCTTAAAGGGACAAAAGGTAGTTTTTGATAAATTTTCACTCAAGTAAAAAGGACAGTGGTTTCTTTTAAATCGAATAAAATATTTCATATTGTACTGTTCAAAATTCAAGATGACAGTTAAAATAAAATACAATAAATTGAGTAGAAATATCAACAATAAAACAAACAACTGACAAAATGATCTGCATGGCAATCAAGATGTTGAGATAATCGGAATATCTGTAATTGAAATTTCCTTCATTTGTCACTTTGAACTCACAGCTTATCTATTAAAAAAGATCGTGATTTTTCTTTATTCTTTTGATAAATTCATTCAGATTGAGGTTTAGAATAAAACGGTCATTTTACAGTGTTTTGTACAATATAGAAATATATTGAATCAGTAGATATTGTGGTGAAAAAAAGATACTGCAAAAACACCTAAAATAACCTAATAATCTCACACTGGAAAATAATAGACATCCTTATCAAGTATGCGAAAGTGACCAATTCATGTATTAAAATACAACGAATTTACAAGATAATAATTTCAAATGAAATAAAATACATGTACCATAACACCACGACCAAGTGCTGTAATGTTCAAAGAAATGACAGAAAATGTTATACAAATAAAACAATTAGCATTGACTAAACAAAGCATCAATTACATGAATAATAAATATATCACAGTTTTATTTTGTATGGAAAAATGTCACAAACAAAAATTTTAAAAACAAATCCATCATATTTTACATTTATAAAAAAATCTTATATAATGAAAACTACAACTAATATAAATACAGCAACAGAAACTGATCTGCTGAGGTTGTTTCATCTAACCAAGGACTTAAAGAGAGAAGGATAGGAAACTTGCATCTCATCACTAAATGTTGATCAAATAGTACATGAAAAATTAATAATTTGACAAATTAATCAATCATATTTCACAGACAATTGAATGTAAGCTGTATGTTACTTTAGATGTTCTATAATGTTTTAATTATGAAAAACGACCTTGAATTAAAACCGTTGTAGTTTGAAGTAGAATTTTATATGAGTATGTCCTTTTTTTAGTTGCAGTATACACATTTTGTAATCATAAGTACTTCAACAATTTTAAACACAATTTTCTGGTATTGTTTTTACAGAATTTCAATGTGCAAAGAGAGAATTTGATTTGTATTCCTGAGTTGAATTGATGTTAGTATTACTGAAAACGAGATTTTGCGAGATATTGCGTGAATAAAGTAACGAGCGTTCATAAAATTTTAATCAATTGCCTTTCCTTTTCTATATAGGTCCATTGTCTTTAACTTAACATCTACAATCAATGTAAAATCTTATCATGTAAAATCAATTAGTATATGGTTTGTAAAATAACTGCTTGTACAATTAGTACTGTATGTGGTTTGTATAATAACTGCTTGTACAATTGGTACATGGTTTGTATAATAACTGCTTGTTCAATTGGTATGTAGTTTGTATAATAACTGCTTCACAATTAGTATGTGGTTTGTAAAATAACTGCTTGTACAATAGGTATGTGGTTTGTATAATAACTGCTTGTACAATTGGGACATAGGCAGCAAAAGAGATATTTCAAATGCGTCAAAACATGACAATGAACAATATTTAATCACAATGAATAATTGAAGATTACCTTTGTAGAGCTCAAATTAATTATTAATGATCACCAAACTGAGGTTAATGTCAGATTTTAAAAACCAAAACCATCTTTCTTTATAGTGTCTTTATCACTTTCACCCTCAATACTTTCCTCAATTATTTCTTCCTCAACTGTCATTTGTGTTCTAACATAAGAATGCTCAACTGTTTCACCTTGGTCTTCAATCTGACTTCAACCAAATCTGAAAGACCCTGTTCCCCCTGGTGAAGCCAAATTCTTTGGAGATGTGATGCCTGAAGAAAAGAAATCTGCAACAGGTGGGGGTGAAGAAGATATTGCTGCAAAAGCATCAGCAGAGGCACTAACCTCAGCTTTGGTTGAAAACGTAAGTGGGGCTGATTCCCGAGCTAGTGGGAAACTTTCTTCCAGAAGTTGATCCTTCCTACGTATGTCATCATTGTGTCTCTGCACTGCCTCTAACCTTTCATTAACGTCCATCATATCTCTTTCCTGTGCATGTATCATTTCACTCATTTCTCTTTCTTTTTCCAAATCTACTTTATCCCTTTCAAGATCTCCCTGCAGATCTCGTCGACGAAGTCTCTCCTGTCCTCTTTGAGCATCTTGTTCTTTGAATTTTTGAAGTTCTGCAACTAGTTGTTGTTGTCTCTCAATGGCGAGTCGCTGCTGTTCCTCTTGCATGGTTTTCCGAGTCAGACTTATCTGCTGGTTCCTATTCAACATTTCAATAAGATCCTGTAATAGAGTTTAATCAAATTATTTATTCCATTAGATCTGAAATATATGTATTATAATTCATAATTTGTTATATGTTAAGAGCATCAAAATTATGATCGGAGGGTCGTGGGCTCGATCCTCCATCATGGCTATGTGTGGTGTACTTGAGCAAGACAATTTTTCCGTATATAGTTAGTACATGTGCTACTCAGGAAGACTTCGAGCGTGATTTGTCTAAGTAATAAGAACCTGTTTCATAACTGAAGTAAAATTTATATCAGTTTTAAACTAATTATATGCAAGAACGTCATCTCTGTCAAACAGATTTCATGTGAATGTCTTAAAAGCAAAATGATACTTTGTTGAATATAGTAAATATGGAGAAGTGATATGCCCAACAGATGACTCATGTAACATGAAAATTTCAGACACCTATGAATCATGTTTTGAGTATGAATTTGAGTTGAGCATAAAAATGTTTATAACCTCAGAACCTGTTCTCCAGTTTAACTTATATTCAGATCAGTTGCTTATTTGCTTATTTTCAAAATGTTAATGGTAAAAATAACATTTTAGTCAAATTTCTATTTAAAATAAACGCATCAAACAATGGAATTATCCATGCAATGTAATTATTTTACCACTGAGTTCATTTAGAAATTTCAATGTAAAAGATTCCATCAAATACTGCTTATCTGGATCATTGCAGAGAGAAAGAAAGTGAGAGAGACAGAGAGAGAGAGAGAGAGAGAGAGTGAGACAGACAGACAGACAGACAGACAGACAAGAAAGAAAGTGAGAGATAGACATACAAGAAAGAAAGTGAGCTAGAAAGAAAACACAGAGAGAAAAGAGACACAAAAGAGAGAGAGAGAGAGAGAGAGAGAGAGAGAGAGAGATCTACCTAGACCACACAGTGACATTTTACCTGAGATGGATGCTGCGGGCTGGTTATTGTGCGGGGAGACTGCACAGATCCGGACGATGTTGCGCCAGAAGCAGACACATGTGGAGAAGCTCGGGTGTTAATCAGGTAATCAATAATTATGTTAGAGGAAGGGGTGGAGTGAAGCAAGGGTTCACTAGCTTCGCTATCAAGCTGGGAACAAGAAGAGATATCGTAGAAGGGTTAGTTAAGCATATTAAAGGTAAAGGAGCTTTCAAACAATATCATTACTCTAAAATGTGAATTCAAACAACAGTCTATAACCGCTCATAAGAGATAAATATATGTAATGCCTCATTCTGCAAACCTTTAGTATATAACAATGAATGTAAAGCCATTTTCAACACATGACAAGCAGATGAGTAGACCCACCAGTCTTCCACAAGAAGTTACTGGTATATTTTTCAAATAAAGTTTTTGGATCAAGCTGGGCTCAAATCCATGACCTCTGTGGTGAGACGCAAGTAGTCTAGATATGGCACCTCGAACCTTAATGGCGGTCTGCAATAGACAAGTATAGTAAATGTATAGTTATGTAGTTTTTGTTAATGTTTCAAAGCTCCCGTAGTTAAAGGTAACACAAACATGGTAGGATAACATGAGAGAATGTCAACATTTAAAGGCAGTAGGTCATTTTCTCTTTCAAATGTTTTAGAATTGGCAAAACATTTTTTTACACCATATCTTGCCCTGTGCATGTAATTCTATACGCACTGAACCTTTAAACAAGGATATTTATTAAAATAAAACAAAATATATATCAAATAGGGATTCACTAACTTTCACCACGTGCCCAGGTTAGATTGAAATAACTTTCCTTCTCAAAACTTCGATACATATTGTTACGTGACAAATAAGTCACAATCATGACATTAATTTGATTTTGACTTTATCCATTAATATTGATTACATGTAACATTTGGGATATATTCGAGTTCACTTCCCCTAAATAAAATATTGTTTTGTTTGGGGGGCATATTTTGGCAGATTTGAAATTCCAAATGATATATATTTTAGTTACATAAATAATAATAAGAAACTTTAATTTCAAATTTTTATCTCAATTTTAGACATTTATGGTGAGTTTCCCAGACACACTGCCTTTAAACATCAAGATTGTGCCAGTCACAATGAAACTGTGAAAATAAATATTAGCATAAAGATATGCCTACTGGTACAATGTCTAAAGAACATATTTTCAATAATCAATATTTTTTACTAATATTTTTTCCACCCGCAGTGGCAAAGCTTTGTCTATTTAAGTGCATATTTTTACTATGTAAAACATATGAACTACTTACGCATATTTACTTTTTCTTCACAATTACAATAAGAGATAACAAAATAACTTATTGTCGGTCCCCATGGAGATCTCAATACAGTATTATTGTAAAAGCCTTTTGGAACAGTAAAAGTTATAACACTAGCAGAGCAAGGGGGGTCCTGTGAGAATTGATAATATTCATTGTTAAGAAAATTGATACATTATATACTTCCGGTGTGTTGTAAAAGAGATTTATCATGGAAGACAACCTTACTTAAGTATGATTTGTTTACAATGCTGCCAGGACTTAAAGACAACAGCTCCTAAGACTACTCCCCATAGTTATGTTTTAACAATGCTGCCTGGACTTAAAGACAACAGCCCCTAAGACTACTCCCCATAATTATGTTTTAACAATGCTGCCAGGACATAAAGACAACAGCTCCTTAGACCAATCCCCATAATTATATTTTAACAATGCTGCCAGGACATAAAGACAACAGCTCCTTAGACCAATCCCCATAATTATGGTTTAACAATGCTGCCAGGACATAAAGACAGCAGCTCCTTAGACCAATCCCCATAATTATGTTTTAACAATGCTGCCAAGACAACAGCTCCTAAGACCAATCCCCATAATTATGTTTTAGCAATGCTGCCAGAACTTGAAGACAACAGCTCCTTAGACCAATCCCCATAATTATGTTTTAACAATGCTGCCAAGACAACAGCTCCTAAGACCAATCCCCATAATTATGTTTTAGCAATGCTGCCAGAACTTGAAGACAACAGCTCCTTAAACCAGTCCCCATAATTATATTTTAACAATGCTGCCAGGACTTAAAGACAACAGCTCCTTAGACCAATCCCCATAGTTATGTTTAAACGCTGACAGGACTTAGAGACAACAGCTCCTTAGACCAATCTCCATAATTATGGTTTAACAATGCTGCCAGGATGTAAAGACAACAGCTCCTTAGACCAATCTCCATAGTTACGTTTTAACGCTGCCAGGACTTAAAGACAACAGCTCCCTAGACCAATCCCCATAGTTATGTGTTAACGCTGCCAGGACTTAAAGACAACAGCTCCTTAGACCAATCCCCATAATTATCATTTAACAATGCTGCCAAGACAACATCTCCTAAGACCAATCCCCATAATTATGTTTTAACGCTGCCAGGACTTAAAGACAACAGCTCCTTAGACCAATCCCCATAATTATCGTTTAACAATGCTGCCAAGACAACAGCTCCTAAGACCAATCCCCATAATTATGTTTGAGCAATGCTGCCAGAATTTGAAGACCACAGCTCCTTAAACCAATCCCCATAATTATGTTTCAACAATGCTGCCAAGTCAACAGCTCCTAAGACCAATCCCCATAATTATGTTTGAGCAATGCTGCTAGAACTTGAAGACCACAGCTCCTTAAACCAATCCCCATAGTTATGTTTCAACAATGCTGCCAGGACTAAAAGACAACAGCTCCTTAGACCAATCCCCATAGTTATGTTTCAACAATGCTGCCAGGACAACAGCTCCTTAGACCAATCCCTATAATTATGTTTGAGCAATGCTGCAAGAACTTGAAGACCACAGCTCCTTAAACCAATCCCCATAATTATCATTTAACAATGCTGCCAGGACAACAGCTCCTAAGACCAATCCTCATAATTATGTTTTAGCAATGCTGCCAGAACTTGAAGACCACAGCTCCTTAAACCAATCCCCATAGTTATGTTTTAACAATGCTGCCAGGACTAAAAGACAACAGCTCCTTAGACCAATCCCCATAGTTATGTTTCAACAATGCTGCCAGGACTTAAAGACAACAGCTCCATAGACCACTCCCCATAATTATGTTTTAACAATGCTGCCAGGACTTAAAAACAACAGCTCCTTAGGCCAATCCCCATAATTGTGTTTTAACACCGCTGCCAGGACTTAAAGACAACAGCTACTTAGACCAATTCCAATAATTATGTTTTAACAATGCTGCCAAGACAACAGCTCTTTAAACAACTCCCCATAATTATGTTTTAACAATGCTAACAGGATGTAAAGACAACATCTCCTTAGATGAATCCCCATAATTATGTTTAAACAATGTCAGGACTTAAAGATAATAACTCCTTAGACTAATCACCATAGTTGTTTTAACACTGCTGCCAGGACTTAAAGACAACAGCTCCTTAGATCAATCCCCATAATTATGTTTTAACAATGCCAGGACTTAAAGACAACTGCTCCTTAGACCAATCCCCATAATCATGTTTTAACAATGCGGCCAGAACATAAAGATAACAGATCCTTAGACCAATCCCCATAATCATGTTTTAACAATGCTGCTGCCAGGACTTAAAGACAACAGCTCCTTAGACCAATCCCCATAATCATGTTTTAACAATGCTGCCAGGACTTAAAGACAACAGCTCCTTAGACCAATCCTCATAGTTATGTTTTAACACCGCTGCCAGGATGTAAAGACAACAGCTCCTTAGACCAATCCCCATAATTATGTTTTAACAATGCTGCCAGGACTTAAAGACAACAGCTCCTTAGACCAATCCTCATAGTTATGTTTTAACACCGCTGCCAGGATGTAAAGACAACAGCTCCTTAGACAAATCCCCATAATTATGTTTTAACAATGCTGCCAGGACTTAAAGACAACAGCTCCTTAGACCAATCCTCATAGTTATGTTTTAACACCGCTGCCAGGATGTAAAGACAACAGCTCCTTAGACCAATCCCCATAATTATGTTTTAACAATGCTGCCAGGACTTAAAGACAACAGCTCCTTAGACCAATCCTCATAGTTATGTTTTAACAATGCTGCCAGGATGTAAAGACAACAGCTCCTTAGACCAATCCTCATAATTATGTTTTAACAATGCTGCCTGGACTTAAAGACAACAGCTCCTTAGACCAATCCCCATAATCATGTTTTAACAATGCTGCTGCCAGGATGTAAAGACAACAGCTCCTTAGACCAATCCCCATAATTATGTTTTAGCAATGCTGCCTGGACTTAAAGACAACATCTCCTTAGACCAATCCTCATAGTTATGTTTTAACACCGCTGCCATGATGTAAAGACAACATCTCCTTAGACCAATCCTCATAATTATGTTTTAACAATGCTGCCTGGACTTAAAGACAACAGCTCCTTAGACCAATCCCCATAATCATGTTTTAACAATGCTGCCAGGACTTAAAGACAACAGCTTCTTAGACCAATCCCCATAGTTATGTTTTAACAATGCTGCCAGGATGTAAAGACAACAGCTCCTTAGACAAATCCACATAATTATGTTTTAACAATGCTGCCTGGACTTAAAGACAACAGCTCCTTAGACCAATCCCCATAGTTATGTTTTAACAATGCTGCCAGGATGTAAAGACAACAGCTCCTTAGACCAATCCCCATAATTATGTTTTAACAATGCTGCCTGGACTTAAAGACAACAGCTCCTTAGACCAATCCTCATAGTTATGTTTCAACAATGCTGCCAGGATGTAAAGACAACAGCTCCTTAGACAAATCCCCATAATTATGTTTTAACATTGCTGCCAGGATGTAAAGACAACATCTCCTTAGACCAATCCTCATAATTATGTTTTAACAATGCTGCCTGGACTTAAAGACAACAGCTCCTTAGACAAATCCCAATAATTATGTTTTAACAATGCTGCCAGGATGTAAAGACAACAGCTCCTTAGACCAATCCCCATAATTATGTTTTAACAATGCTGCCAGGATGTAAAGACAACAGCTCCTTAGACAAATCCCCATAATTATGTTTTAACAATGCTGCCAGGATGTAAAGACAACAGCTCCTTAGACCAATCCTCATAGTTATGTTTCAACAATGCTGCCAGGATGTAAAGACAACAGCTCCTTAGACAAATCCCCATAATTATGTTTTAACAATGCTGCCAGGATGTAAAGACAACAGCTCCTTAGACCAATCCCCATAATTATGTTTTAACACTGCCAGGACTTAAAGACAACTGCTCCTTAGACCAATCCCCATAATTATGTTTTTAAAATGCTGCCAGGACTTAAAGACAACAGCTCCTTAGACCAATCCCCATAATTATGTTTTAACAATGCTGCCAGGACTTAAAGACAACTGCTCCTTAGACCAATCCCCATAATTATGTTTTAACAATGCTGCCAGGACTTAAAGACAACTGCTCCTCAGACCAATCCCCATAATTATGTTTCAACAATGCTGCCAAGGTGGAAAGACAACAGCTCCTTAAACCAATCCCCATAATTATGTTTTAACAATGCTGCCAGGATGTAAAGACAACAGCTCCTTAGACCAATCCTCATAGTTATGTTTTAACACTGCCAGGACTTAAAGACAACAGCTCCTTAGACCAATCCCCATAATTATGTTTTAACAATGCTGCCAGGACTTAAAGACAACTGCTCCTTAGACCAATCTCCATAATTATGTTTTAACAATGCTGCCAGGACTTAAAGACAACTGCTCCTTAGACCAATCTTCATAGTTATGTTTTAACACCGCTGCCAGGATGTAAAGACAACAGCTCCTTAGACAAATCCCCATAATTATGTTTTAACAATGCTGCCAGGACTTAAAGACAACAGCTCCTTAGACCAATCCTCATAGTTATGTTTTAACACCGCTGCCAGGATGTAAAGACAACAGCTCCTTAGACCAATCCCCATAATTATGTTTTAACAATGCTGCCAGGACTTAAAGACAACAGCTCCTTAGACCAATCCTCATAGTTATGTTTTAACAATGCTGCCAGGATGTAAAGACAACAGCTCCTTAGACCAATCCTCATAATTATGTTTTAACAATGCTGCCTGGACTTAAAGACAACAGCTCCTTAGACCAATCCCCATAATCATGTTTTAACAATGCTGCTGCCAGGATGTAAAGACAACAGCTCCTTAGACCAATCCCCATAATTATGTTTTAGCAATGCTGCCTGGACTTAAAGACAACATCTCCTTAGACCAATCCTCATAGTTATGTTTTAACACCGCTGCCATGATGTAAAGACAACATCTCCTTAGACCAATCCTCATAATTATGTTTTAACAATGCTGCCTGGACTTAAAGACAACAGCTCCTTAGACCAATCCCCATAATCATGTTTTAACAATGCTGCCAGGACTTAAAGACAACAGCTTCTTAGACCAATCCCCATAGTTATGTTTTAACAATGCTGCCAGGATGTAAAGACAACAGCTCCTTAGACAAATCCACATAATTATGTTTTAACAATGCTGCCTGGACTTAAAGACAACAGCTCCTTAGACCAATCCCCATAGTTATGTTTTAACAATGCTGCCAGGATGTAAAGACAACAGCTCCTTAGACCAATCCCCATAATTATGTTTTAACAATGCTGCCTGGACTTAAAGACAACAGCTCCTTAGACCAATCCTCATAGTTATGTTTCAACAATGCTGCCAGGATGTAAAGACAACAGCTCCTTAGACAAATCCCCATAATTATGTTTTAACATTGCTGCCAGGATGTAAAGACAACATCTCCTTAGACCAATCCTCATAATTATGTTTTAACAATGCTGCCTGGACTTAAAGACAACAGCTCCTTAGACAAATCCCAATAATTATGTTTTAACAATGCTGCCAGGATGTAAAGACAACAGCTCCTTAGACCAATCCCCATAATTATGTTTTAACAATGCTGCCAGGATGTAAAGACAACAGCTCCTTAGACAAATCCCCATAATTATGTTTTAACAATGCTGCCAGGATGTAAAGACAACAGCTCCTTAGACCAATCCTCATAGTTATGTTTCAACAATGCTGCCAGGATGTAAAGACAACAGCTCCTTAGACAAATCCCCATAATTATGTTTTAACACTGCCAGGACTTAAAGACAACTGCTCCTTAGACCAATCCCCATAATTATGTTTTTAAAATGCTGCCAGGACTTAAAGACAACAGCTCCTTAGACCAATCCCCATAATTATGTTTTAACAATGCTGCCAGGACTTAAAGACAACTGCTCCTTAGACCAATCCCCATAATTATGTTTTAACAATGCTGCCAGGACTTAAAGACAACTGCTCCTCAGACCAATCCCCATAATTATGTTTCAACAATGCTGCCAAGGTGGAAAGACAACAGCTCCTTAAACCAATCCCCATAATTATGTTTTAACAATGCTGCCAGGATGTAAAGACAACAGCTCCTTAGACCAATCCTCATAGTTATGTTTTAACACTGCCAGGACTTAAAGACAACAGCTCCTTAGACCAATCCCCATAATTATGTTTTAACAATGCTGCCAGGACTTAAAGACAACTGCTCCTTAGACCAATCTCCATAATTATGTTTTAACAATGCTGCCAGGACTTAAAGACAACTGCTCCTTAGACCAATCCCCATAGTTATGTTTCAACAATGCTGCCAAGGTGGAAAGACAACAGCTCCTTAGACCAATCCCCATAATTATGTTTTAACAATGCTGCCAGGACTTAAAGACAAAAGCTCCTTAGACCAATCCCCATAATTATGTTTTAACAATGCTGCCAGGACTTAAAGACAACAGCTCCTTAGACCAATCCTCATAGTTATGTTTTAACAATGCTGCCAGGATGTAAAGACAACAGCTCCTTAGACCAATCCCCATAGTTATGTTTCAACAATGCTGCCAGAACTTAAAGACAACTGCTCCTTAGACCAATCCCCATAATTATGTTTCAACAATGCTGCCAAGGTGGAAAGACAACAGCTCCTTAGACAAATCCCCATAATTATGTTTTAACAATGCTGCCAGGACTTAAAGACAACTGCTCCTTAGACCAATCCCCATAATTATGTTTCAACAATGCTGCCAAGGTGGAAAGACAACAGCTCCTTAGACCAATCCCCATAAATATGTTTTAACAATGCTGCCAGGACTTAAAGACAACAGCTCCTTAGACCAATCCTCATAGTTATGTTTTAACAATGCTGCCAGGATGTAAAGACAACAGCTCCTTAGACCAATCCCCATAATTATGTTTCAACAATGCTGCCAATGTGGAAAGACAACAGCTCCTTAGACCAATCCCCATAATTATGTTTCAACAATGCTGCCAGGATGTAAAGACAACAGCTCCTTAGACCAATCCCCATAATTATGTTTTAACAATGCTGCCAGGACTTAAAGACAACAGCTCCTTAGATCAATCCTCATAGTTATGTTTTAACAATGCTGCCAGGATGTAAAGACAACAGCTCCTTAGACCAATCCCCATAGTTATGTTTCAACAATGCTGCCAGGATGTAAAGACAACAGCTCCTTAGACCAATCCCATAGTTATGTTTCAACAATGCTGCCAAGATGTAAAGACAACAGCTCCTTAGACCAATCCCCATAATTATGTTTTAACAATGCTGCCAGGACTTAAAGACAACAGCTCCTTAGACCAATCCTCATAGTTATGTTTTAACAATGCTGCCAGGATGTAAAGACAACAGCTCCTTAGACCAATCCCCATAATTATGTTTCAACAATGCTGCCAAGGAGGAAAGACAACAGCTCCTTAAACCAATCCCCATAGTTATGTTTCAACAATGCTGCCAGGATGTAAAGACAACAGCTCCTTAGACCAATCCCCATAATTATGTTTTAACAATGCTGCCAGGACTTAAAGACAACAGCTCCTTAGACCAATCCTCATAGTTATGTTTTAACAATGCTGCCAGGATGTAAAGACAACAGCTCCTTAGACCAATCCCCATAGTTATGTTTCAACAATGCTGCCAGGATGTAAAGACAACAGCTCCTTAGACCAATCCCCATAGTTATGTTTCAACAATGCTGCCAAGGTGGAAAGACAACAGCTCCTTAGACCAATCCCCATAATTATGTTTTAACAATGCTGCCGGACTTAAAGACAACAGCTCCTTAGACCAATCCCCATAATTATGTTTTAACAATGCTGCCTGGACTTAAAGACAACAGCTCCTTAGACCAATCCCCGTAATTATGTTTTAACAATGCTGCCTGGACTTAAAGACACCAGCTCCTTAGACCAATCCCCATAATTATGTTTTAACAATGCTGCCTGGACTTAAAGACAACAGCTCCTTAGACCAATCCCCATAGTTATGTTTTAACAATGCTGCCAGGATGTAAAGACAACAGCTCCTTAGACAAATCTCCATAGTTATGTTTTAACACTGCCAGGACTTAAAGACAACATCTCCTTAGACCAATCCCCATAGTTATGTTTTAACAATGCTGCCAGGATGTAAAGACAACATCTCCTTAGACAAATCCCCATAGTTATGTTTTAACAATGCTGCCTGGACTTAAAGACAACATCTCCTTAGACCAATCCCCATAGTTATGTTTTAACAATGCTGCCAGGATGTAAAGACAACAGCTCCTTAGACCAATCTCCATAGTTATGTTTTAACAATGCTACCAGGATGTAAAGACAACATCTCCTTAGACCAATCCCCATAGTTATGTTTCAACAATGCTGCCAGGATGTAAAGACAACAGCTCCTTAGACCAATCCTCATAGTTATGTTTTAACACTGCCAGGACTTAAAGACAACAGCTCCTTAGACCAATCCCCATAGTTATGTTTTAACAATGCTGCCAGGACTTAAAGACAACAGCTCCTTAGACCAATCCCCATAATTATGATATAACAACACTGACAGGACTTAAAGACAACAGCTCCTTAGTGTTTCAACAATGCTGACAGGAATTTAAGACAACAGCTCCTTAGACCAGTCTAAGTAATAGAACCCATCATCGCTTCACACTCGGCATTTAGAGGATCGTTCTAAGTCTGGTTGGTCTGGTGTCAGTATAATCAGACTAGGTGGAGTATCATACCACGTGTCTGTGGCACTATACTCCAGTGTGGCAGTGCTAAGAATACTCTCTTAAGTAGACACCATCGCGATATGACTTAAAAACTGTTGAAAGTGATGCTAAACACAATACAACAACAACAATAACAGAGTGTAAAGAAGTTTTATTGTTTTAATTGGTCATATGTTTCAAGCCATGTCCAATTGTTGGGGCTTTAATAATAAATTTAGATGAAGTTTTAAACACCTAAATTACTAACCTTTGCATGAACTGGAATAATGCATACCTTTATACTGCAATTCTATTTGAGAACTGATATCAGAAAGAAATCATTTTAATACCCTTTAATATCTTAAATGCTCTCGGACTGGTGTTTAAATGCTCCAAGGATGGTGGTTTATGCTCCAGGGGTTGATTATAAATGTTCCAGGGTTGGTTATTAAATGCTCCAGGAATGGTGGTTACATGTTCCAGGGATGGTGGTTATATGCTCCAGGGAAGGTGGTTAAACGCTACAGGGATGGTTATTAAATGCTACAGGGATGGTAATTGAATATTACAGACAGGTGATTAAATGCTCCAGGGGTGGTGGTTAAATGTTCTAGGGATGAAGGTTACATGTATGTGCTCTAGGGGTGTCGATTATATGCTCCAGGGAAGGTGGTTAAATGCTTCAGGGATGGTTATTAAATGCTACAGGGATGGTTATTAAAGGCTACAGGAATGGTAATTAAATACTACAGGCAGGTGATTAAATGTCCAAGGGGTGGTGGTTACATGTATGTGCTCTAGGGATGATGGTTATATGCTCCGGGGAAAGTGATTAAATGCTTCAGGGATAGTGGTTACATATATATGCTCTAGGGTTGTTGGTTATATGCTTCAGGGATGGTTATTATATGCTCCAGGTGGGTGATTATATGTCCCAGGGGTGGAAATCAAGTGTTTCAAGGGAAGTATTAAGAGACTCAAGTGATGGTAATTAAATGTACAAGGTATGGTAATTAAATACTACAGGCAGGTGTTTAAACATTCCAGGGGCGGTAATTGAATGTTCCAAGGGTGGTTATTAAATACTCAAGGGGTAGTCATTATAAGTTCCAAGTGAGGTCATTAAAGGGGGTGGCGACTGAATGCTCCAGGGGTGGTGATTTAATGCTCCAGAAGTGGTAATTTAATACTCCGGGCGCGGTGATTAAATGTTCCAGGGGTGGTCATTATAAGCTCAACCGGTGGTCATTATAAGCTCCAGGGGTGTTGATTTAATGTTCCAGGGGTGATGGTTAAATGTTCCAGGGGTGGTGATGAAATGCTCCAGGGGTGGTCATTATAAGCTCCAGGGGTGTTGATTGAATGTTCCAGGGGTGATGGTTAAATGCTCCAGGGGTGGTCATTATAAGCTCCAGGGGTGGTCATAATTAGCTCCAGGGGTGTTGATTGAATGTTCCAGGGATGGTGATTAAATGTTCCAGGGGTGGTGATTAATGTTCCAGGGATGGTGATTAAATGTTCCAGGGGTGGTCATTATAAGCTCCAGAGGTGGTCATTAAAGCTCCAGGGGTGGTCATTATAAGCTGCAAGGGTGTTAAATAAATGTTCCAGGGGTGGTGATTGTAAGCTCCAGGGGTGGTGATAATAAGCTCCAGGGGTGGTGATAATAAGCTCAAGGGGTGGTTATTATAAGCTCCAGGGGTGATGGTTAAATGCTCTGGGGATGATGATTTAAAGCTCCAGAGGTGGTGTTTAAATGATCCGGGGATGATGATAATTAAAGGCTCCATGGATAGTCATTAAATGATCCAGAGTTGGTGATAAAAATGATGTTCCAAGGTTGGTGGTTAAATTCTCCAGGGGTAGTGGTTAAATTATCCAGGGGTGATTTGGTTGGTTTTTATTTTTATTTTTTAACATGTATGCTGTCCATTGATACAACTGATGTCCATTGTGGAATTACTGGATTTGCTAGTATTTTTAATGGATTACAGCAAATTGGTAACTTTTGTTTAAGAAATCACGGGATATAATTTTTATTATGTAAGAGACCTTCAATAGAGATAATACGGCACTTTACTGGATACACTTGTTAATGCTTTCTAGAAACTTATTATATACATTAGCAGATGGTAAGTACAGGACATGTATGTGTGAGGGATATATACTGAACGGAACAGCTAAATCACCATTTATGTATTTCCAATATTGACTAGCATTATAAAAAATAAAGAAATTGTCAAGTCTAATAATAAAGATTTACTAAGATATTCTATTACAAATGTTCTTTTGTATTCTAGTTCAAATTTCAAGGAAACTGTTCTTTGAGAAAATACATAAAATGTCAGTTGGCTGGTTAGCTGTTGAAAATACATAAAATGTCAGTTGGCAGGTTAACTGTTGAAAATACATAAAATGCCAGAGTGGGCTAGCGGTTGAATAAACATAAAATGACAAGTGGCAGGTTAGCAGTTGAAAATACATAAAGTGACAGGTGGCGGGTTAGCAGTTGAATACACATAAAATGTCAAGTAGCTGATTAGCTGTTCTGTTCAGTATACTATAGTTACTATCAGAAGGTAAATACACATATAGGTGATGGAGGCTAGTCACAGTGTTACGGGCATGTTTATTGATAGCCCCTATACCTGTGTGTTAGTTCTTGCAGCTACACTTCTTTTCCCTACACCTCCCCGGGGTGCTGCCCGCATGTTACGCCCTAGTTTCATCTCCTCCTGAAATATACACAACAAAATATTTATTACATTTTTAATTCTTAAAATGAATTGGAAAATTGAAATTGTGATCTTTAAGTAATATGGGAGAAAGAGTACACTTCATTTCAGTATAGAGCTTGATAAGACAAAAAAAGAGACGGTTCATTTAAAAATATAGCAGGGAATTAAAAAGAAAGGAAATCTAGCAGTGTAAGGCAAAGGTAGAACTGTCCTTTTAAGAACAGAAGCTGGATAAGGCAAAACAGACAGTCCATTTAAAAAAATGGGGGGGGGGGGCGGGGGGGATGAAAAGAAAGATCAGTCCATTTAAGAAAATAACAGTTTAAGGTAACGAAGGAACAGTCCATTTAAGAACATAGCAGAGTAAGGCAAAGAAATGACAATCCATTTAAGAATATAGCAGGGTTAAGCAAAGAAATGACAGTCCATTTAAGAGTATAGAAGGATAAGGCAAATAGGAACACTCCATTGATGAATATAGCAGGGTAAGGCATAGCAAGAACACTCCATTTAGGAATATAGCAGGGCAAGGCAAAGAAAGGACAGTACATTTAAGAATATTATAAGCAGGGTAAGGCAAAGATTTAAAGACATTCCATTGAACAATAAAGCAGGGTAAGGCAAAGAAAGGACAGTATATTTTAGAATAGTATGAACAGGGTAAGGCAAATATTTAAGGATATTTCATTGAAGAATATAGCTGTGGAAGGCAAAGAAAGGAAATTCAATTTAAAATATAACAGGGTAAGGCAAACAAAAGACAGTCCATTTAAAAAGGAATCTGTTTAAGAAGTCCAACCATGACTGGATAAGGTAAGGAGAGAACAGTATGATTTTGAAATACCGCGATGTACAGCATGGTTGGGCAAAGATAAATAAAAATGTAAAATAGTTTAGAACAGTTTGTGTTAGTATTAAGTTTGTATATAAAACTAAGTGTTCAGTCTACATGCAGATGACAATCGTTTTAATATGTTCTTTTATTCATTTCTTTCTCAGACTTTGAAGAACTCAAACTACTATTAACTCCCTTGACAGATGAAGGAGGTAGCAGTAAAATTTTATTTGTCTTTTTCTTCTTTTTATCAAGGCTTTATATTGCAGTAATTTATGTTTCCTACCATATGTCAAATGGTCAGTATTTAAGAAATCACCACTGAAAATTAGATGCTGATGTCAGATTTCTAGTTGATACTGTGTCATTTTAGAATTGACGGTTCGAATCGCATCATGGGTGAATAGTTGACTTATTATTAATATTGAAATCTATAGGTATCATAAAAGCATTGAATTCATAAAAACAACTGTTCAAGGTATAAGTTATTTTTCTTTGTAATTGCAGATCTTGAACCAGTGAAGAATTTGCAGATATTTTGTTTTTTCAATGTGTTTTGGACATAAATGTTACAATGGAGTGTTATGGAAAATGTAATAGTGGTGCGAGACGTGAACAAAGAAAAAAAATCAGCAAGAAATGTAATTATGCGTACATTTGCCCACCGAGTAAGAGAACTGAAAACATGCTTTGTTATACATACAATTCCTGACTTAGAAATAATGTCACTCGGATTTAATTAAATGACGTCACCTGATGTCTAGGCAGATCTTAGCGTTATCTTTAAACCCATTAATCAATGTTACAACTTTTTTTGGAAAAGTAAGTGCAACATTAAAACACACAAAGTATAAGGTTGCTAATGTTCAGCACTGAGTTTATAATCTGGGTTGAATGTAATACTACCATAATTATCTACAAATTATGCTAGAGATACCACAGTTATGAACTCATCCACTGGTATATGTATGTGTCTTTCTTAAGATATCAATGCACTTTACACAAAATATCAACAATTTGATAAACAATAGTGTCAAGGCAGCCCTGACCGTTTTTACATCTCTTGGGGAGTGGGGTGGGTGCACAAAGATCCGTCACATGCTATGATAGAAGTTTTGTTGTTGTTGTTTTTTAATAATAAATAAAAAATTAAAAAAATTAAAAAAATTTTTTGTTTTTTTTGTTTTTTTAAATGTTTTTTTATGAAATTCAAGTACTTATATTAAAATATATATATATATACACATGAACCATATATAGAGACTCTATATATGGTTGATGTGTGTATATATTTTTTTTACATATAAGTACTTGAATTTCATAAAAAACAACATTTAAAAAAAAAAAATATTGAAAAAAGAGTGTGTAAAAATGCAATAAAATATGCTGCTGTTTACGAGGCATTTACTGTTTAACTTTAAAATTCTTTTGTTTCTTTTGTGTGTGTGTTTTTTTAATTGGGTTTAATGCCATTTCAGTTTAATGTAACCTATCCAGCTTGTTTTTGTAGGGGAAGACCTGAAAATGAATCTTAGTAGAACCCGCGTCCTTCCACAAGTAACTGGCAAAGTTTGTCTCATAGTTATTTGGGAGCGATATATGTGTGTGTATATATATAACATGAAATGGCTGTTGAATATGGCGTTAAACAGCATTAAAAAATCATGCCGAATGTCTTACTGGGTAGAACAATCATATTCAAATAAAATATCTTGCTCAAGGACAGATGGTCTTGGTCAGGAGTTGAACCCACAACACTTAAATCCTTGGTCTGATTCTCTATCACTAGACCATACACACCACATCAAGATACAAATCAATCTAACAAGGTTTCAAAGAACCAGAAATATAATCTTCTTTATCGTTAATATCCTAGCTCTCTTCCATTCATCATACTATGACATGATAGGACGTCAGCCTTATGACCTTATGACCATTTCTTACATATGATACATATATACAGTGACAGTTCAAACTAACATAAAGTTGCCACATATAATGGACAAGTGGCTGATTTTGGCTCCAGCGCGGCTGACCCAATCAATCACTGTCACATCGTGTTTGAATAGATGCAGAAACAAATACTAGTCACAGGAGTATTCTGCAGTCAATATGTTAATAACAAATCTACATGTCTCTAATAGCAACCAGTTTCTTATTATTCAGAGTATGTATTAATATGTCATACACACACTTTCATACAGACGTAATTATCTCTGACAAATGGTGGAGCTGTTTTCTATTTGCTAACACACAAAAATGGATCTATTAACACAATATGGAACTATTTGGAAAATGCTGGGGTGCGACATGATTGTTACAATCCGCAGCTTCCTATATATGTATCAGTACAAGGTCCGATACCCCGGGTGTCAATTCCAATACTTGCCATCTATCACATGAACGGCGAGTATCAGAACAGTATTCGACGATGGTATCAGTACATCATACATACAATTTTTATAGACTTGACACTGGCAATTTGACGTTTTATTTTAATTCGCAGTTTATTCGGCTTTTTTGGCACTCCTCTGAATAATGCTACAACAAAGAATGAGTGAAAAATTGTTGAAAGTAATGCTAAACACAATGAAATATATACTAAAAAATAAGATAAGGACCATACCCTATATAAATTATACTGAACTAAAGTACAAACTTTTCTGTGGAAAAAATTAGAAAAGGTAAAAACAGTTTCCTGAACCTTGAGCAATGTTCACTTAAGATTAAGCGAATTCAATAAATAAATTAAAATAATTTTATTTTTTAATTTGTCAAAAAAAGCATTTCTATAACCCAGAAAGAGAATTTCGTGTATCTGAGTAGAAGATTGATTATATTGTCAACAAATATGCAAAATTTGAAAATAGGGTTTGATGTCAGATTTAGAGAAGATTTAAACAGCATATCCTATTTTTCATACCAAAATGTTTTCTTTTTAATTTGACAATTTTGAAAATTGGATGATGGTCTAGTCAACAAAGTGTTGTGAAAACATTTTTTACAATTAAGTTTGATGTTGAAAGAACATGATTAAGTTGGTTAGGTGGTAAAGTTATACAGCACCAGTCCCACAGGCTGATGGTCCTCACTTGGTTTAATCCCCAGCCAGGATATATTAATATGAAAAGACTTGAATAATGGTACTAGAATACTGGTCAGTCTGGTGTCAGAAGAATGTGCCTGGGTGGGGTGTCATATCTGGTGCAGTAGACACCCCTACAGTGCGGAGGCACCAATAATGCTGTCTCAAGCAGAAACCATTGTAATATGATTAAAAACTTGTCGTTTACATCACTATACACCAAATTTACAATACATAACTAGCATATCTGCTTTGGTTCTTAATTTCTTGATTCCCAGCGCGACCATCCGATTCCTCCCAGCACTACCATCCGCACACTCAATATCACCAGCACATCTTGATATTCATTCACATCCTTCCAACAAAATTAGTATTCTACTGACAATCATGTCGGCCATTATTAGCGGGTTCCAGAACAGCCAATCCTTGATACCGTGTAAGTAGCCATTACAGGTCATTACGTGTCTTTGTAACTATTATATCCAATAAATTGATGTTTATTTTGTCTCAGATAAGGCCAGACTGTTTTTATATATTGGTTTACACAATCTAAACCTGTCTTCTTTTTTTTGATTTGTGAAAAAATATGTTCGTTTTGATGATTTTATTCAATAAGTTAAAGTAATAATCTTTGTTTGAAGTCATCAGCCATTAAGTTGTAATTCCATGGTACGAATCCCCACCCGGGCAAAGTCTCCATGATGATTGATATATGAACTATAACACCATGAGCCATTAAGTTGTAATTCCATGGTTCGAATCCCCACTTGGGCAAAGTTTCCATGATGATTGATATATGAACTATAATACCATGGGCCATTAAGTTGTATTCCATGGTTCGAATCCCCACCTGGGCAAAGTCTCCATGATGATTTATATATGAACTATAATACCATGAGCCATTAGTTGTAATTCCATGGTACGAATCCCCACCCGGCAAAGTCACCATGATGATTGATATATGAACTATAATACCATGGGCCATTAAGTTGTAATTCCATGGTTCGAATCCCCACCCGGGCAAAGTCTCCATGATAATTGATATAAGACCTATAATATCAAGAGCTATTAAGTTGTAATTCCATGGTTCGAATCCCCACCTGGGCAAAGGGCTCCATGATGATTGATATATGAACTATAATAACATGAGCCTTTAAGTTGCAATTCCATGGTTCGAATCCCCACCCGGGCAAAGTTTCCATGATGATTGATATAAGACCTATAATACCATGAGCAATTAAGTTGTAATTCCATGTGGTTCGAATCCCCACCTAGGCAAAGTCTCCATGATGATTGATATATGAACTATGATACTATGAGCAATTAAGTTGTAATTCCATGTGGTTCGAATCCCCACCTGGGCAAAGTCTCCATGATGATTGATATATGAACTATAATACCATGAGCCATTAAATTGTAATTCCATGGTACGAATCCCCATCCGGGCAAAGTCACCATGATGATTGATATATGAACTATAATACCATGGGCCATTAAGTTGTAATTCCATGGTTCGAATCCCCACCCGGGCAAAGTCTCCATGATAATTGATATAAGACCTATAATATCAAGAGCTATTATGTTGTGTCTCCATGGTTCGAATCCCCACCTGGGCAAAGGCTCCATGATGATTGATATATGAACTATAATAACATGAGCCTTAAAGTTGCAATTCCATGGTTCGAATCCCCACCCGGGCAAAGTTTCCATGATGATTGATATAAGACCTATAATACCATGAGCAATTAAGTTGTAATTCCATGTGGTTCGAATTCCCACCTAGGTAAAGTCTCCATGATAATTGATATATGAACTATAATACCATCAGCCATATAGTTATAATTCTGTGGTTTGAATCCCCACCTGGGCAAAGTCTCCATGATGATTGATACATGAACTATAATACCATGAGCCATTAAGTTGTAATTCCGTGGTTTGAATCCCCACCTGGAAAAAGTCTCCATGATGATTGATATATGAACTATAATACCATGAGCCATTAAGTTGTAATTCCATGGTTCGAATCCCCACCCGGGCAAAGTCTCTATGATGATTGATATATGAACTATCATACCATGATGCCATTAAGTAGTTATTCCATGGTTCGAATCCCCACCTAGGCAAAGTCTCCATGATGATTGGTATTTGAACTATCATACCATGATGCCATTAAGTAGTAATTCCATGGTTCGAATCCCCACCTAGGCAAAGTCTCCATGATGATTGATATATGAACTATAATTTCATGAACAATTAGGTAGTAATTCTGTGGTTTGAATCCCCAATCGGGCAAAGTCTCCATGATGATTGATAATGATCTATAATACCATGAGCCATTAGGTGGAAATTCCATGATTCGATTCTCCACCTATGCAAAGTCTCCATGATGATTGATATATGAACTATTTTTTCATGAACCATTAAGTAGTAATTCATTGGTTTGAATCCCCAGCCTGGCAAAGTCTCTATGATGATTAATATATGAACTATAATACCATGAACCATTAAGTAGTAATTCCATAGTTTGAATCCCCACCTGGGCAAAGACTCCATGTTGATTGATATATGAACTATAAATTCATGAACCATTAAGTAGTAATTCAGTGGTTTGAATCCCCACCCTGGCAAAGTCTCTATGATGATTGATATATGAACTATCATACCATGATGCCATTAAGTAGTAATTCCATGGTTCGAATCCCCACCTAGGCAAAGTCTCCATGATGATTGATATATGAACTATAATTTCATGAACAATTAGGTAGTAATTCTGTGGCTTGAATCCCCAATCGGGCAAAGTCTCCATGATGATTGATAATGATCTATAATACCATGAGCCATTAGGTGGAAATTCCATGATTCGATTCTCCACCTATGCAAAGTCTCCATGATGATTGATATATGAGCTATAATTTCATGAACCATTAAGTAGTAATTCAGTGGTTTGAATCCCCAGCCTGGCAAAGTCTCTATGATGATTGATATATGAACTATAATACCATGAACCATTAAGTAGTAATTCCATAGTTTGAATCCCCACCTGGGCAAAGACTCCATGTTGATTGATATATGAAATATAAATTCATGAACCATTAAGTAGTAATTCCATAGTTTGAATACCCAGCTGGACATAGTCTCCATGATGATTGATATATGAACACTTATACCATGAGCCATTAAGTTGTATTCCATGGTTCGAATCCCCACCCGAGCAAAGTCTCCATGATAATTGATATATGAACCACTATTTCATGAACCATTAAGTAGTAATTCCATGGTACAAATCCCCATCTGGGTGAAGTCTCCATGATGATTGATATATGAACACTAATAACATGAGCCATTAAGTCGTATTCTATGGTTCGAATCCCCACCTAGGCAAAGTCTCTATGATGATTGATATAAGACCTATAACACCATGAGCCATTAAGTAGTAATTCCATGGTTCGAATCCCCACCTAGGCAAAGTCTCCATGATGATTGATATATGAACTATAATTTCATGAACAATTAGGTAGTAATTCTGTGGCTTGAATCCCCAATCGGGCAAAGTCTCCATGATGATTGATAATGATCTATAATACCATGAGCCATTAGGTGGAAATTCCATGATTCGATTCTCCACCTATGCAAAGTCTCCATGATGATTGATATATGAGCTATAATTTCATGAACCATTAAGTAGTAATTCAGTGGTTTGAATCCCCAGCCTGGCAAAGTCTCTATGATGATTGATATATGAACTATAATACCATGAACCATTAAGTAGTAATTCCATAGTTTGAATCCCCACCTGGGCAAAGACTCCATGTTGATTGATATATGAAATATAAATTCATGAACCATTAAGTAGTAATTCCATAGTTTGAATACCCAGCTGGACATAGTCTCCATGATGATTGATATATGAACACTTATACCATGAGCCATTAAGTTGTATTCCATGGTTCGAATCCCCACCCGAGCAAAGTCTCCATGATAATTGATATATGAACCACTATTTCATGAACCATTAAGTAGTAATTCCATGGTACAAATCCCCATCTGGGTGAAGTCTCCATGATGATTGATATATGAACACTAATAACATGAGCCATTAAGTCGTATTCTATGGTTCGAATCCCCACCTAGGCAAAGTCTCTATGATGATTGATATAAGACCTATAACACCATGAGCCATTAAGTTGTAATTCCATGGTTCCCCACCCGGGCAAAGTCTCAATGATGATTGATATACATGCCATTACGTCTCATTCCTTTCATCTCTCACCACTGATTCAAGTGGGAAAGTTATCAGTTACTTGCGCAGATGGGTGTTCTCGAGTAATGGTCAACCTTCCAGGATCTCAGGAAAGAGTTAAGTATAAATTAATTTATTTTATTTTGACTGTTAAACAAGTTATTAAAACCTAGAAAAATCACACTGGAAGAAGGAAAGAGTTGTTAGGTTAACTGATCATATAGCTGTAAGCCCTCAATGGCATAACAATAATGCTAAATATTCAAACAAACTAATTCCATGCTCCCTTCATGATCTGATAAACTGCAGATCATTAATTGACTGAGACAGGCGCAACGGTGGTCATGAGATAGAATGTCCACCTAGCATGCGGAAGGTCGTGGGTTCGATCCCAGGATGGATCATACCAAAGACATGAAAAATGGTACATGTACTAGAAGCTTTCTCGCTTGGCACTAAGCATTTAGAGGGTAGATCTAGGTCTGGTCAGCCCACTGTCAGTATAACTTGAAGACGGGGTGAGTGGGGTATCATACCATAAGTCTGCAGCATGATACTCTAGTGTGGCAGCGCTTACAATACTGTTTCGAACAGGAGCACTATGCAGCATTTACTGATAAAGGGCCAACTCAATCATAATCTTCATGTTCCAATCAAATTACAATGTATCATGCACTGTGTAGGAATACCAAAAATCCTCAGATTGTAGATATGTTATCATAACAACCCACCTCCTGAATATCACATTACAAAAGATATGCTATCAAAACACATTTCACCATTTGTCTTGATCAAATTTTTGTCTCAAATCCAACCATGTTGAAAAATCGATGAAAACACCAAGAATAAATAACTTTAATAGCTGTTTTAATGGAATAAACGGGAACTAAATAATTTCATTTATTGAACTGCAGCATATTCTGGCATCTCAGTTATTCGGAAGAACAGATAAATACATTAAATGAACTATAGATCTGCCGATATTTTCTCTAAGAAACACATAATTAGGCACTTTGAAAATGAATTCTTATTCCAAGACATTCCTTAGTCATAAACAGTTGCTCTTTAAAGATGTGGTAAGGATATGAATGAATAGGATTTTTACAGTGTACCAACACATTATAAGTTATTAAACGCCACCAGGAATAAAAATTTCAGGTTCACTCAGGTGACCTTGACATTTGAGCTTACTTGCGACACGTCGTCATGTTATGTTGATCATTTATAGCTAGTATCATTAAAATCCATCTATGCATGACAAAGTTACAGACCGGACACGAAATCTCAAACAGACTCAAAGTGTATTCAAACAAACTCAAATTGTGACCTTGACCTTTGAGGTAAAGGTGTCGGTCTTACTCGAGACACGTCGTCATGTTATGTTGATCATTTGTACCAAGTATCAGCAAAAGCCATCTATGGATGACAAAGATACAGGCCGGAAACGAAATGCCGGACAGAAGGATGGATGGACGGACGGACAGATAGACAGACGGACGCTGCGATGACTATATGCCACCCAAAAATTTTATTTGGGGTGGTGGGGGGGGGGGGGGGGGATAAAAACATGTGTGCCAATTCAGATTTTGTGTTGCCGCTTATAAACTGAAATCCTAGATCCGCCCCTTATAACACCTCAGTGGTTATTTGAGCTAAATCCATGGGAATTCAATTATTTTAATCAATTTTTTGCCTCTTCAAGTTGAAAGAGATATTTAAAATACAATTCATCCCCATTTTAAAGTGATGACAGAAGCCAGATCTATTATAATCCAATACAGAATGCTTAAACTGCCTCCATAAAACCAAATTCTGTCTAAACTTATTCACTATTCACACCAAGATGTGACCCTTTTTGTTTGTCTCAATCATAATTCATTTCCAAGTACAAAATCTAAACCTCAAGAACCCAAATGACTTGATGTAGCAAATCAGAACCCAAATTACTTGATGTATTAAATCAGAACCCAAATGACTTGATGTAGCAAATCAGAACCCAAATGACTTGATGTAATAAATAGGAACACAAATGACTTGATGTAGCAAATAAGAACCCAAATGTCTTGATGTAATAAATAAGAACCCAAATTACTTGATGTAGCAAATAAGAACACAAATGTCTTGACGTAGCAAATAAGAACCCAAATGTCTTGATGTAATAAATAAGAACACAAATGACTTGATGTTATAAATAGGAACACAAATGACTTGATGTAGCAAATAAGAACCCAAATGTCTTGATGTAATAAATAGGAACACAAATTACTTGATGATGCAAATAAGAACCCAAATGTCTTGATGTAATAAATAAGAACACAAATGACTTGATGTAGCAAATAAGAACCCAAATGTCTTGCTGTAATAAATAAGAACCCAAATGACTTGATGTAGCAAATAAGAACACAAATGATTTGATGTAATAAATATAAACACAAATGACTTGATGTAGCAAATAAGAGCCCAAATGTCTTGATGTAATAAATAGGAACACAAATGACTTGATGATGCAAAAAAAGAACCCAAATGTCTTGATGTAATAAATAAGAACCCAAATGACTTGATGATGCAAATAAGAACACAAATGATTTGATGTAATAAATATGAACACAAATGACTTGATGTAGCAAATAAGAACCCAAATGTCTTGATGTAATAAATAGGAACACAAATGACTTGATGATGCAAAAAAAGAACCCAAATGTCTTGATGTAATAAATAGGAACACAAATGACTTGATGATGCAAATAAGAACCCAAATGTCTTGATGTAATGAATAAGAACACAAATGACTTGATGATGCAAAATAAGAACACAAATGACTTGATGTAGAAAATCAGAACCCAACCTAACAAGGGTGTGGGAAGAACCGATTGATGCTCCCTGAACAAGTGCTTGATTGAGCACATTCACTCACAGTGTTTGTAAAAAGAAAAGGGGGTGTAAAGTAAAAAGAGAATATTAAAGATCAAGCTTTGCCACATTTCGTTTTCCAAGACTCGCTGGATTCCCTTCCATACTTTTCAATATATACTCCAGACAAGCAAATTCAACTGAAAATGAATTACAAAAGAGGAGATAATTCTTACATTATATTCATGATCCAGTTTTGGCACATTTCCCTCTATTCGTGTTCCAAGACTCGCTGGATTCCCTTCCATACAATTGAACACATATTCATAATAAATACAAAGAGATAATTCTGACATTATATTCAAGATTTTTTGATTTTTTGTCTTTGCTGCACTTCGCCATTTATTTGTCATTTGTTGGTTTCTGCACTTCCACACATTGCCCTTTATCCATGGTTCAAGTGCTCATATTTTTTCAAAAAAAGAAATTTTCAATTAGGCATTGGCCATATATCATTGAGACGAGAGTTTCGAGAAAAATCTTTGCAATAAAAACAAAATATTGCACACAAAGAGAAATAACAAATTGCACAGAACATCAGTTTTACATTACCATAGTACGACTTTGAATTGTAAAATACATTAAGGTCACTTTGGCAATTCTCAAGAAAGGCTGAGGAAGCAGAATAATATTTGAATAACAAATATATTCATCTTGTCATTTTTTTTTTATATTTTTATTGCAGCAGAAACTTTTGAATAAATATATTTTTATGTGTTTAATGCCATTTTTCAACACATTATAGGTTACGTTTGTCATCCAGTTTTAATGGTAAAGGAAGATCTCAGAATGAACCACTTCCCTCTACATACAAGAACTGGTAATCTTTCTTAAATAAAGTTTTTGTAAACTCATATGAAATGTAGGAATTGTCACAAAATATTTCATTCGTTATTTAGTATAATATACATACCGTATATGCCCAAATAAATACCAACTTTCAGTTATGATCCTGCCTGTTATGCTAGGATATCAATTTTATATTACTATTGTGTCTGTTATGCTAGGACATCAACTTTCAGTTATGATCCTGCCTGTTATGCTAGGATATCAACTTTCTGTTACTATTGTGCCTGTTATACTAGGACATAAACTTTCAATTACTTTTTTACCTGTTATGCCAGGACATCAACATTCTGTAATGATCCTGTCTGTTATGCTACGACATCAATTACTTCTTTACCTGTTATGCTAAGATATCAACTTTCTATTACTATTGTGCCTGTTATGCTAAGATATCAACTTTCTATTACTATTTTACCTATTATGCTAAGATATCAACTTTATTACTATTTTACCTGTTATGCTAGGATATCGACTTTCTATTACTATTTTACCTATTATGCTAGGATATCGACTTTCTATTACTATTTTACCTGTTATGCTAAGATATCATCTTTATATTACTATTGTGCCTGCCATGCTATGATATCAATTTTCTATTACTGTTTTACCTGTAATGCTTGGATATCAATTTTCTATTTTTTTTTTACTATTTTACCTATTATGCTAGGATATCGACTTTCTATTACTATTTTACCTATTATGCTAGGATATCGACTTTCTGTTACTATTTTACCTATTATGCTAGGATATCAACTTTCTATTACTGTTTTACCTGTTATGCTAGGATATCGACTTTCTGTTACTATTTTACCTGTTATGCTAGGATATCGACTTTCTATTACTGTTTTACCTCTTATGCTAGGATATCGACTTTCTGTTACTATTTTACCTGTTTTGCTAGAATATCAACTGTACTCTTTCCATTATAACATTTTCTATTATAGAATTGAACATTCTATCTTTTACAAACAACTGCATTTTCAAAGACCAAATTTGTCAAAGGTTAAGCATATAAAGTAAGTGTACAAACAACCTGTGTTTTCTATATATGAGCAACAATAAAATTCTTTATCAGAACTGCTGGCTGCAATTTCCATACAGTAGCACTGAGTCAGTCAGTGAAAGAGACAAATCAAGAAAGATCCAAATGGAAAGGACCTTGCAATATAAGTTTAAATAAACAGATGCGTGGTATTGTTTGAAGACAATATTGTTCTATTAAAGAGAGAATAGCATTCCATTAGTGGTACACAAATCCTTTCTGCCTCGATCATACACAAAGTACGTACTGTCTGTTTTCACTTAGGATTTTGTTAAAGTTTCCAGCAATATTGATTTTCACAGATGTTACTATTTTTCTCCTAACAGCATTCTTAATTCCTTAAGCTTTGATAATAAAATTCACCAAATTGTATTCTGTGATCTTAATTGCAGTTCAAAGAAATTAGTTTGCCACAATACAGGCACAATTAAATCTGAATCAGTATAGCAACATTTTATGTAACAGTAAGTTATTTCTTAACTATAGTAACCTATAACTGTTACTTTCCCAAATACAGTAACCTCTTTGTGCAGTAATCATGACATTCCTTCAAAATAAATACATTCCGAAACCCACATTTTTGTTTCATTAGATTACTTCCGTAAAACCAAGAATATTCGAATGAAATTAAAAGTACACATTCACTATGAGACATGAATTCAACAAAATTGTATTTAAAGAAACTTCTGTATGGAGTGACTTTATCTTAGTCAATAAATGACTCATCTGAATCACAAGTGGGCTACTCAATTAAACACACCTCATCATTTTATGATTTCCTTTTCTTTTGTAACTTTTCCATTATTTTTTACATCCATTGTGAAATCACCCTCGTATCATCCTGGACAGAACCAGTACTAAGCATAATGCGTATTAAGTGTTTTGGTCAAGAACACCACACATAGTTTTGGCGGGGAACCTAACCCAGAATCCTCTAATACTAAATCAAATGCACGTCCACCAGACCACCTGCCAGTGTGACAGAGTCTAACTATAGGATGGGGTATCACTACATGAAACCAAACTGAGAATCCCCCAATGCTAGAAGAAATGCACATCAACCAGGTCACCTGCCAGTGTGACACAGTCTAACTATAGGATTGGGGTATCACTACATGAAACCTAATCCAGAATCCTCCAATGCTAGAAGAAATACACATCCACCAGACCACCTGCCAGTGTGACACAGTCTAACTATAAATTTGGGGTATCATTACATGAATTCTAACCGAGAATCCCCCAATGCTAGAAGAAATACACATCCACCAGACCACCTGCCAGTGTGACACAGTCTCACTATAGGATTGAGGTATCATTACATGAAACCTAACCGAGAATCCCCCAATGCTAGAAGAAATACACATCCACCAGACCACCTGCCAGTGTGACACAGTCTAACTATAAATTTGGGGTATCATTACATGAAACCTAACCGAGAATCCCCCAATGCTAGAAGAAATACACATCCACCAGACCACCTGCCAGTGTGACAGAGTCTAACTATAGGATTGGGGTATCACTACATGAAACCTAACCGAGAATCCTCCAATGCTAGAAGAAATACACATCCACCAGACCACCTGCGTGTGACAGAGTCTAACTATAGGATTGGGGTATCACTACATGAAACCTAACCGAGAATCCTCCAATGCCAGAAGACATACACATCCACCAGACCACCTGCCAGTGTGACAGAGTCTAACTATAGGATTGGGGTATCACTACATGAAACCTAACCGAGAATCCTCCAATGCCAGAAGAAATACACATCCACCAGACCACCTGCCAGTGTGACACAGTCTAACTATAGGATTGGGGTATCATTACATGAAACCTAACCGAGAATCCCCCAATGCTAGAAGAAATACACATCCACCAGACCACCTGCCAGTGTGACAGAGTCTAACTATAAATTTGGGGTATCATTACATGAAACCTAACCGAGAATCCCCCAATGCTAGAAGAAATACACATCCACCAGACCACCTGCCAGTGTGACACAGTCTAACTATAAATTTGGGGTATCATTACATGAAACCTAACCGAGAATCCCCCAATGCTAGAAGAAATACACATCCACCAGACCACCTGCCAGTGTGACATAGTCTAACTATAGGATTGGGGTATCATTACATGAAACCTAACCGAGAATCCCCCAATGCTAGAAGAAATACACATCCACCAGACCACATGCCAGTGTGACACAGTCTCACTATAGGATTGGGGTATCACTACATGAAACCTAACCGAGAATCCCCCAATGCTAGAAGAAATACACATCCACCAGACCACCTGCCAGTGTGACAGAGTCTCACTATAGGATTGGGGTATCATTACATGAAACCTAACCGAGAATCCTCCAATGCTAGAAGAAATACACATCCACCAGACCACCTGCCAGTGTGACAGAGTCTCACTATAGGATGGGGGTATCACTACATGAAACCTAACCGAGAATCCTCCAATGCTAGAAGAAATACACATCCACCAGACCACCTGCCAGTGTGACAGAGTCTCACTATAGGATTGGGGTATCACTACATGAAACCTAACCGAGAATCCTCCAATGCTAGAAGAAATACACATCCACCAGACCACCTGCCAGTGTGACAGAGTCTCACTATAGGATGGGGGTATCACTACATGAAACCTAACCGAGAATCCTCCAATGCTAGAAGAAATACACATCCACCAGACCACCTGCCAGTGTGACAGAGTCTAACTATAGGATTGGGGTATCACTACATGAAACCTAACCGAGAATCCCCCAATGCTAGAAGAAATACACATCCACCAGACCACCTGCCAGTGTGACAGAGTCTCACTATAGGATTGGGGTATCATTACATGAAACCTAACCGAGAATCCCCCAATGCTAGAAGAAATACACATCCACCAGACCACCTGCCAGTGTGACACAGTCTAACTATAGGATTGGGGTATCATTACATGAAACCTAACCGAGAATCCCCCAATGCTAGAAGAAATACACATCCACCAGACCACCTGCCAGTGTGACAGAGTCTAACTATAAATTTGGGGTATCATTACATGAAACCTAACCGAGAATCCCCCAATGCTAGAAGAAATACACATCCACCAGACCACCTGCCAGTGTGACACAGTCTAACTATAAATTTGGGGTATCATTACATGAAACCTAACCGAGAATCCCCCAATGCTAGAAGAAATACACATCCACCAGACCACCTGCCAGTGTGACAGAGTCTTACTATAGGATTGGGGTATCACTACATGAAACCTAACCGAGAATCCTCCAATGCCAGAAGAAATACACATCCACCAGACCACCTGCCAGTGTGACATAGTCTAACTATAGGATTGGGGTATCATTACATGAAACCTAACCGAGAATCCCCCAATGCTAGAAGAAATACACATCCACCAGACCACCTGCCAGTGTGACATAGTCTAACTATAGGATTGGGGTATCATTACATGAAACCTAACCGAGAATCCCCCAATGCTAGAAGAAATACACATCCACCAGACCACCTGCCAGTGTGACACAGTCTAACTATAGGATTGGGGTATCACTACATGAAACCTAACCGAGAATCCCCCAATGCCAGAAGAAATACACATCCACCAGACCACCTGCCAGTGTGACACAGGCTAACTATAGGATTGAGGTATCATTACATGAAACCTAACCGAGAATCCCCCAATGCTAGAAGAAATACACATCCACCAGACCACCTGCCAGTGTGACAGAGTCTAACTATAGGATTGGGGTATCATTACATGAAACCTAACCGAGAATCCCCCAATGCTAGAAGAAATACACATCCACCAGACCACCTGCCAGTGTGACAGAGTCTCACTATAGGATTGGGGTATCATTACATGAAACCTAACCGAGAATCCCCCAATGCTAGAAGAAATACACATCCACCAGACCACCTGCCAGTTTGACAGAGTCTAACTATAGGATTGGGGTATCACTACATGAAACCTAACCGAGAATCCTCCAATGCCAGAAGAAATACACATCCACCAGACCACCTGCCAGTGTGACAGAGTCTAACTATAGGATTGGGGTATCACTACATGAAACCTAACCGAGAATCCTCCAATGCCAGAAGAAATACACATCCACCAGACCACCTGCCAGTGTGATATAGTCTAACTATAGGATTGGGGTATCATTACATGAAACCTAACCGAGAATCCCCCAATGCTAGAAGAAATACACATCCACCAGACCACCTGCCAGTGTGACACAGTCTAACTATAGGATTGGGGTATCATTACATGAAACCTAACCGAGAATCCCCCAATGCTAGAAGAAATACACATCCACCAGACCACCTGCCAGTGTGATATAGTCTCACTATAGGACTCACACCACTATTATCTCCCTTGAGTACTCCGGACCTACAGATGAAGGAGGTAGAAATAAAACTTTAGTTCTCTTTTTCTTCTTTTTTCAGGGCTTTGTACTGCAGTGTCTTGTTTTTTGCTAGCATGGGTTAAATGGTCAGTATTTTAGAAATCACCACTGAAAATTTGGTGCTGATACCAGCTTTCTGGACAATTCTGTATCATTTCAGAATTGTTGGTTCGAACCGCATCTAGGGCGAATAGTTGACATATCATTACTCTGGAAATTGATAGGTCTCACAAAAGCATTGAATTTAAAAAAAACCAACCTGGTCAAGGTATACTTTTTTTCCTTTATAATTGCATATCTTGAACCAGTGAAGAATTTGAGCCCAGACACATGCTGCAGAATTTAATTTTTCACTCTGTTTTGGACATAAATGTTACAATGGAGCCCTATGGGAAATGTAATAGTGGTGTGAGACGTTAACAGAAACTGACAGATCTGCATGTTGCAGTGTTGAGGAATGCTGATTTCTTTAAATAGAAGGTATTAAACTATAATTTGGACATGTTATGAATAGATGAACACAATCTGAGTTTTTAAACATTTCAATATAACTGATGGTGCAGATTTGCATTTTTTTTCATGCATTTATGATAGAGATTACACACATTGACCAAACTTTGTATATGTCAATTTCTTGATATTCATGTTATCCATGTATGATTTAGTATTCTGTAAAATGTGGAAACAAAAAGAGAGATACATCATGTCTAATGCATGGCAGAATGCTGGTTTACTCTGTAGATGGTCATTTTGGTGTTTCCTTGCCCTAAGTTTAGGTTTATGAGCAGTGTCCAGTCTCATATTTCATGAACACCTGTCCTCATAGACAGATCCCTTTTGTGACACTCTCTCCATCATGTGTGGTTTTGCCATATTTCTGTAGAGCTACCATCCTTAATTCAGGTTGAAGTATCTGCAAGATCACACTGAATTCCAGTGGGCATGCTTATTGCTCAGATTGTGAATTTTAAGCTGATTTTTACATTAATTCATTACCCCACCCACTTATTTCTGTATACAAAAATAGAATTGTTTGCAAAATGAAATAAATTGCATATTTACAGTGGACTGGGAGTTTGTACTAATTTTTATTGTTTAATTATGATAAGGCAGTAGTTGCAATCTTGCCAAGAGGCAGTTTATGGTTAACTTCGGTTGTTTTCGGTTGTCGTCGCATTAAATTCTGCGTCGAATCAATGGATTTGGTGAAGTTTTTGCTTGTACTCCATTTTTATAGAAAATGCTGTAGAAATGCAGAGTTTTACATTGAATGTCATGTATGCGTTATCTATTGAGCCTGTGTTGCCCTTCTTATATTGGAATTGATGTGTAGACAGGGTAATGGAGTACTTTAGCATGAAAATAGCTTGAATTGTTTGCTTGTGTTGCTGCCATATCATTCTGATATTGAAATTTTATCTAAAATATGTTATGTTTAATAAGTTTTGTTCCACAATATCATTATTTTGTAATCAAAATGTCTGTTTTCTTCCCATTTTCAGACACCTTTTCATTTTACCATGTAGTTGTGAAAGTTTCAGACCTTTTTAGACACAATTGGTCAAGTTATCATGAAATTTAGACTGTAGGGTTGTGAATTCTTGCTTTTTTACATGAAATAGCAGCATTTTGACTGAAAACATGTGTCACTACAACTTATTTTATTTCAGAATTAGTTCAGATATTGGGATGCATTTAGCTTTATTGAACTTGTATTGAGTATTGTTACATAATATGTCAATTTAGAATCTTAAATTTTAAAAAAACGTCCTCTTCAGGACTCACACCACTATTATCTCCCTTGAGTACTCCGGACCTACAGATGAAGGAGGTAGAAATAAAACTTTAGTTCTCTTTTTCTTCTTTTTTCAGGGCTTTGTACTGCAGTGTCTTGTTTTTTGCTAGCATGGGTTAAATGGTCAGTATTTTAGAAATCACCACTGAAAATTTGGTGCTGATACCAGCTTTCTGGACAATTCTGTATCATTTCAGAATTGTTGGTTCGAACCGCATCTAGGGCGAATAGTTGACATATCATTACTCTGGAAATTGATAGGTCTCACAAAAGCATTGAATTTAAAAAAAACCAACCTGGTCAAGGTATACTTTTTTTCCTTTATAATTGCATATCTTGAACCAGTGAAGAATTTGAGCCCAGACACATGCTGCAGAATTTAATTTTTCACTCTGTTTTGGACATAAATGTTACAATGGAGCCCTATGGGAAATGTAATAGTGGTGTGAGACGTATAGGATTGGGGTATCATTACATGAAACCTAACCGAGAATCCCCCAATGCTAGAAGAAATACACATCCACCAGACCACCTGCCAGTGTGACACAGTCTAACTATAGGATTGGGGTATCACTACATGAAACCTAACCGAGAATCCTCCAATGCCAGAAGAAATACACATCCATCAGACCACCTGCCAGTGTGACAGAGTCTTACTATAGGATTGGGGTATCACTACATGAAACCTAACCGAGAATCCTCCAATGCCAGAAGAAATACACATCCACCAGACCACCTGCCAGTGTGACAGAGTCTAACTATAGGATTGGGGTATCACTACATGAAACCTAACCGAGAATCCTCCAATGCCAGAAGAAATACACATCCACCAGACCACCTGCCAGTGTGACACAGTCTAACTATAGGATTGGGCTATCATTACATGAAACCTAACCGAGAATCCCCCAATGCTAGAAGAAATACACATCCATCAGACCACCTGCCAGTGTGACACAGTCTAACTATAGGATTGGGGTATCATTACATGGTCTGACAAGGTAGTAATATTATTTCTACACTAATGTAGACTCAAGCTATATATTTGCTGATTACACATCACATATATGCTACATAACCTTCTTTTTATTGCCGTGACAATGACCATAATTTATGTCTGGCATCCATTAATTATTTCATAATATATAATCTTGATATTGACTTGTATATGAGTATAATGTCATGAACATTGCATAGCATCAAATAGATGTTCCCAACCCAAATACCATCAAACAAATGCTCTATACCCAAATACCATCAAATAAATGTTCCCAACCCAAATACCATCAAATAAATGATCCCTACCAAAATACCATCAAATAAATGTTCAACCCATATTCCATCAAATAAATGTTCCCTACACAAATACCATCAAAAAAAGGTTCCCAACCCAAAAACAATGTACCATCAAATCAATGTTTCCCACCAAAATACCATCAAATAAATGTTCCCTACCCTAATACCATCAAATAAATGTTCTCAACCTAAAAACCATGAAATGAATGTTCCCAACCCAAAAATAATCAAATAAATGTTCCTAACCAAAACAAAACATGAAATAAATGTTCCTAACCCAAATACCATCAAATAAATGTTTCCAATCCAAATATCATCAAATAAATGTTTCGAAATTAAAAACCATCAAATAAATGTTCCTAACCCAAATATCATCAAATAAATGTTCCCAACACTGATATCATCGAATAAATGTTCCAAACCCAAATATCATCAAATAAATGTTTCCAATCCAAATATCATCAAATAAATGTTTCGAAATTAAAAACCATCAAATAAATGTTCCTAACCCAAATATCATCAAATAAATGTTCCCAACACTGATATCATCAAATAAATGTTACTAACCCAAATATCATCAAATAAATGCTTCCTACCCAAATATCATCAAATAAATGTTCTTAACCCAAATATCATCAAATAAATGTTCCCAACTCAAATATCATCGAATAAATGATCCAAACCAAAATATCATCGAATAAATGCTCCCAACCTTAATATCATCAAATAAATGTTACTAACCCAAATATTATCAAATAATTGCTCCCAACCCAAATACCATCAAATAAAATGTTGCAACCCAAATACCATGAAATGAATGTTCCCAACCCAAAAACCACATCAATAATGTTCCCAACCTAAATATCATAAAATAAATGCTCCCAACCCAAATATTATCAAACAAATGCTCCAAACCCATATATCATCGAAAAAATGTTCCCTATCCAAATAACATCAATTAAATGCTCCTAACCCAAACATCATCAAATAAATGTTCACAACACAAATATCATCAAATAAATGCTCCCAACCCAAATATCATCGAATAAAGTTTCCCTACCAAAATATCATCAAATAAATGTTCCTAACCCAACTATCATAAAAAAAATGCTCCCAACCCAAAATCATCGAAAAATGTTCCTCACCCAAATATTACCAAATAAATGTTCCCAACCCAAATATCATGAAATAAATGTTCTCAGCCCAAATATCATCGAATAAATGATCCCAACCCAAATATCATCAAATAAATGTTCCCTACCAAAATATCATCATATAAATGCTCCCAACCCAAATATCATCGAATAAATGTTCCCTATCAAAATATCATCGAATAAATGTTCCCAACACAAATATCATCAAATAAATGCCGCCAACCCAAATATCATGCTATAAATTCTCCCAACACAAATATCATCGAATAAATGTTCCCTATCCAAATAACATCAAATAAAAGCTCCCAACCCAAATATCATCAAATAAATGTTCACAACACAAATATCATCAAATAAATGCTCTCAACCCAAATATCATCGAATTAATGTTCCCTACCAAAATATCATCAAATAAATGTTCCCAACCGAAATATCATCAAATAAATGCTCTCAACCCAAATATTATCGAATAAATGATCCCAACCCAAATATCATCATATAAATGTTCCCTACCAAATTATCATCATATAAATACTCCCAACACAAATATCATAAAATAAATGTTCCCTATCAAAATATCATCGAATAAATGTTCCCAACCCAAATATCATCAAACAAATGCTCCCAACCCAAATATCATCAAATAAATGCTCTCAATCCAAATATCATCGAATAAATGTTCCTAACCCAAATAACATCAAATAAATGCTCCGAACCCAAATATCATCAAATAAATGTTCCCTATCAAAATATCATTGAATAAATGTTCCCAACCCAAATATCATCAAATAAATGCTCCCAACGTAAATATCATCAAATAAATGTTCCCAACCCAAATATCATCGAATAAATGTTCCCTATACAAATAACATCAAATAAATGTTCCCAACCCAAATATCATCGAATAAATGTTCTCTACCCAATTACTATCTAATAAATGCTCCCTATCCAAAGACCTTCATATAAATGTTCCCAACCCCCAATACCATCAAATAAATGTTCCCTACCAAAATACCATCAAATAAATGTTCGCAACCCAAATATTATCAAATAAATGTTCCCAACCTAAAAACCATCAAATAAATGTTCCTCACACAAATATCATCAAATAAATGTTCCCTACCCAAATATCATCAAGTAAATGTTCCCAACCTAAAAACCATCAAATAAATGTTCCCAACACAAATATCATCAAATAAATGTTCCTAACACAAATATCATCAAATAGATGCTCGCAACCCAAATATTATCGTATAAATGATCCCAACCCAAATATCATCGAATAAATGTTCCAAACCCAAATATCATCAAATAAATGTTCTAAACCCAAATATATTTAAATAAACGTTCGCTACCCAAATATCATCAAATAAATGTTCCCAACCCAAATGTCATCAAATAAATGCTCCCAACCCAAATATCATCAAATAAATGTTCCTAACCCAAATACCAACAAATAAATGTTCCCAACCTAAATATCATCAAATAATGGTTCTCAATCTAAAAACCATCAAATAAATATTCCAAACCCAATTATCATCAAATAAATGTTCCCTTCCTAAATATCATCAAATAAATGTTCCCAACCTAAAAACCATCAAATAAATGTTCCCAACACAAATATCATCAAATAAATGTTCTCAACACAAATATCATCGAAGAAATGTTCCAAACCCAAATATCATCAAAAAAATGCTCCCAACCCAAATATCATCAAATAAATGTTCCCAAACCAAATATATTCAAATAAATGTTCGCACCCAAATATCATCAAATAAATGTTCCCAACCCAAATATCATCAAATAAATGTTCCCAACCCAAATATCATCAAATAAATGCTCTCAACCCAAATACCATCAAATAAATGTTCGCTACCCAAATACCATTAAATAAATTATCCCAACTCAAATATCATCAAATAATGGTTCTCAACCATAAAACCATCAAATAAATGTTCCCAACACAATTATCATCAAATAAATGTTCCCTACCTAAATATCATCAAATACATGTTCCCAAACTAAAAACCATCAAATAAATGTTCCCAACACAAATATCATCAAATAAATGTTCCAAACACAAATATCATCGAATAAATGTTCCAAACCCAAATATCATCAAATAAATGCTCCCAACCCAAATATCATCAAATTAATGTTCCAAACCCAAATATCATCAAAAAAAATTTCTCAACCCAAATATCATCAAATAAATGCTTCCAACCCAAAAACCATCAAATAAATGTTCCCAACCCAAATAACATCAAATAATGGTTCTCAACCTAAAAACCATCAAATAAATGTTCCAAACCCAATAATCATCAATTAAATGTTCCCTACCTAAATATCATCAAATAAATGTCCGCAACCTAAAAACCATCAAATAAATGTTCCCAAAACAAATATCATCAAATAAATGTTCCAAACACAAATATCATCGAATAAATGTTCCAAACCCAAATATCATCAAATAAATGTTCCCAACCCAAATTTCATCAAATAAATGTTCCAAACCCAAATATATTCAAATAAATGTTCGCTACCCAAATATATTCAAATAAATGTTCCCAACCCAAATATCATCAAATAAATGCTCCCAACCCAAATACCATCAAATAAATGTTCGCTACACAAATACCATTAGATAAATGTTCGCTACTCAAATACTATCAAATAAATGTTCCCTACCCAAATATCGTTAAATAAATGTTCCCAACCTAAATGCCATGAAATGAATGTTCCCAACCCAAAAGCCATCAAATAAAAGTTTCTAACCCAAATTCCATCAAATAAATGTTCCCTACCTAAAATCCATCAAACAAATGTTCCAAACACAAACATCATCAAATAAATGTTCCCTACCCAAATACCATCAAATAAATGTTCCCTTCCCAAATACCATCATATAAACGTTCCCTACCCATTTTTTGAAATTAAAATAAATAAAAAAATAAATACTCTCCCGGAAGCTGGTGTTTCATTCAAGTGCAGTCTAAACATTTTAGAGTTGAATAAATGCCTCATAACCAGCAGTGTGTTTAGTGGCATTTTACAACCATTTCACACACTTATACAAAATTTTGAAATTGGGATCCAAATAAAAGGAACCCGCACCTTACTATTGCAAAATGCATTGCCGGCATGACGGTAAACTGGTACAGTTTATAATGTCTTGACAAACAGTTTGATACACAATTATTATTTTTTGATGCAATAAAGACTGTCATTCATTTATTTCAGTAAAATAAAAATATCCATAATGCAGTACACCATGATATTTCAAAATAGGAAAATATATAAATTCTGGAATATTTCCTGAAATATGTCAATAATTCAGTCAAATTACTCTATCTCTCAGACACTGGCTATATATCGTGCATCACTGGAACAGATTTCTGCAAAATCAGATTGGCACTTTTTTTTCACACTAGATTCATTTGTACGAATATGCATGAATATGTACATGCCAAGACAACTTTGCATTCAGCTGTGTCATGTGACATACACGCTGGGAAACAATTCAAATCTCAAAGAATTCCACGCTGTTAACAGTTTTAAAGCATACTCACAAAATATTGGATTTTCTCAAGGCAAGCCTGGTTTGCGGCAAAAACAACAGAAATCATTTAATTATCATATTTCAATTTATATATCTCTTATTTCTCACCATTTATTTTTTAATGCGATTTCCAACATATTTCAGGTTATACAATGACATAATTATGAAGTTTTATTGGTTGCGAAAGACCTCAGAATGAATCTGAGTAGAACCATCGTCCTTCCACAAATAACTTGAAAACATTCTCACATAAAGTTTTTTGAGCAAGCGGGACTCGAATCTACGACCTTAGCAGATCTTGAGACAATGCCTTAGACCACTTGGCCAAGGAGGACCCTAGTTTGTAGTTCAATCACTCACTTAATAAATCTGGTTATATCCTTACCTCATATTTAAAGAGCAACTGGTTATGACTAGGGACACAGGGAAAGTTGCAAGGTTTGAGCTCTACATTTTGCTACTGATTATTTCAAGGTCGTGATCCATGGTGTCACATCTGTATATATGTGACCCCTGGTGACACCTGGCAGTTGTGCTACTTGAGTGTTTCAAGTGGGTGACCCCTGGTGTCACATCTGTATGTATGTGATCCCTGGTGACCCCTGGCAGTTGTGCTACTGGAGAGTTTAAAGAGGGTGATCCATGGTGTCACATCTGTATGTATGTGACCTCTGGTGACCCCTAGCAGTTGTGCTACTGGAGAGTTTCAAAGGGGTGACCCCTGGTGTCACATCTGTATGTATGTGACCCCTGGCAATTGTGCGACTGGATAGTTTCAATGAAGTGATCCCCGTGTCACATATGCATGTATGTGACCCCTGGCAGTTGTGTTACTGGATAGTTTCAAAGGGGTGGCCCTTGGTGTCACATCTGTATGTATGTGTCCCCTGGCAGTTGTGCTACTGGATAGTTTCAATGGGGTGACCCCTAGTGTCACATCTGTATATATGTGACCCCTGGCAGTTGTGCTACTGGATAGTTTCAATGGGGTGACCCTGGTGTCACATCTGTATGTATGTGACCCCTGGCAGTTGTGCTACTGGATAGTTTCAAGGGGTGACCCTTGGTGTCACATCTGTATGTATGTGACCCCTGGCAGTTGTGCTACTGGATAGTTTCAAGGGGGTGACCCCTGGTGTCACATCTGTATGTATGTGACCCTTGGCAGTTGTACAACAGGATAGTTTCAAGGGGTGACCCCTGGTTCACATCTGTATGTATGTGACCACTGGCAGTTGTGCTACTGGATAGTTTCAAGGGGTGACCCCTGGTATATATGTGTTGTACATATTATTCTATTAATCGAGCAAGGCATATATACCGGATTGAAATCCGACCAATCAGTAAATTTCACAATACACCGATACTGTTGCCTGGTGTGAGGATGAGTAAGTCAGTAGTGAAGCACAGGGATAATCCAAACACCGATACAGTCACCTGGTGTGAGGGTGAGCAAATCAGCACTGAAGAACAGGGATAATCTAAACACTGATACTGTCGCCTGGCATGAGGGTGAGTAAGTCAGCGGTGAAGCATAGTGATAATCCAAACAACGACACTGTCAGCTGATGTGAGGATGAGTAAGTCAGCGGTGAAGCATAGGGATAATCTGAACCGACACTGTCGCCTGGTATGAGAGTGAGTAAGTCAGTGGTGAAGCATAGTGATAATCCAAACACCGACACTGTCACCTGGTGTAAGGGCGAGTAAGTCAGAGGTGAAGCACAGTGATAATCCAAACACAGACACTGTCACCTGGTGTGAGAGCGAGTAAGTCAGAGGTGAAGCATAGGGATAATCCAAATGCCGATAGTGGCACCTGGTGTGAAGGAGAGTAGGTCAGTGGTGAAGAATAATGATTATCCAAACACCAACACTGTCACCTGGTGTGAGGATGAGTAAGTCATTGGTGAAGAATAGTGATAATCCAAACACCAACACTGTCACCTGGTGTGACGATTAGTAAGTCAGTGATGAAGCATAGGGATAATTCAAATGCCGATAGTGTCACCTGGTGAGAGAATGAGTAGGTCAGTTATGAAGCAAAGTGATGATCCAAACACCAACACTGTCACCTGGTGTGATGGTAAGGAAGTCAGGGGTAAAACACAGTAAAAATCCAAACACCGATACTGTCACCTGGTGTGAGGGCGAGTAAGTCAGTGGTGAAGCATAGTGACGATCCAAACACCGATACTGTCACCTAGTGTGAGGGCGAGTAAGTCAGTGGTGTAGCATAGTTATTATCCAATCACCGATACTGTCGCATGGTGTGAGGGCGAGTAAGTTAGTGGTGAAGCACAGTGATAATCCAAACACAGACAATATCGTCTAGCGTGAGGGCGAGTAAGTCAGTGGTGAAGCATAGTGATAATCCAAACACCGATACTTTTGCTTAGTGTGAGGATGAGTAAGTCAGTGGTGAAGTTTAGTGATAATCCAAACACTGATACTGTCGCCTGGTGTGATGGTTAGTAAGTCGTTGGTGAAGCACAGTGATAATCCAAACACAGATACTGTGGACTGGTATGAGGGCGAGTAACCAAGTGGTGAAGCACAGTGATAATCCAAACACCGAAACTGTCGCCTGATGTGGAGGTGAGTAAGTCGGTGGTGAAGCATAGTAATAATCCAAACACCGATGCTGTCGCATTGTGTGAGGGCGAGTAAGTCAGTGGTGAAGCACATGGATAATCCAAACTCCGATATTGTCATCTGATGTGAGGGTGAGTAAGTCAGTGGTGAAGTACAGTGATAATCCAAACACCGACACTGTCAAATGCTGTGAGGGTGAGTAAGTCAGAGGTGAAGCACTGTAATAATCCAAACACCGATACTATCACCTTGTGTGAGGGTGAGTAAGTCAGTGGTGAAGCATAGTTATAATCCAAACACCGATAATGTCGCATTGTGTGAGGATGAGTAAGTTAGTGAAGAAGCATAGTGATAATCCAAACACCGACACTATCACCTTGAGTGAGGGTTAGTAAGTCAGTGGTGAAACATAGTAATAATCCAAACACCGATACTGTCACCCGGTGTGAGGGTTAGTCAGTGGTAAAGCACAGAGATAATCCAAACACCGATACTGTCGCATGGTGTGTTTGTGAGTAAGTCAGTGGTGAAGCATAGTGATGATCCAAACACCGATTCAGTCACCTGTTTTGAGGATGAGTAAGTCAGTGGTGAAGCACAGTGATAATCTAAACACTGATTCTCTCACCTGGTGTGAGGATGAGTAAGTCAATAGTGAAGCATAGTGATAATCCAAACACCGATACTGTCACCTGGTGTGAGGGTTAGTAAGTCAGTGGTGAAGCATAGTGATAATCCAAACATCGATACTGTCACCTGGAGTGAGGGCAAGTAAGGCAGTGGTGAAGTACAGTGATGATACAAACACCGACACTGTCACCTGGTGTGAGGGTGAGATAGTCAGTGGTGAAGAAGTGATTATCCAAACACAGACACTGTCCTCTGGTGTGAGGGCGAGTAAGTCAGAGGTGAAGAACTGTAATAATCCAAACACCGATACTATAACCTGATCTGAGGGCGAGTAAGTCATTGGTGAAGCACAGTGATAATCCAAACACCGATACTGTCACCTGGTCTGAGGGCGAGTAAGTCCGTTGTGAAGCACAGTGATAATTCAAACACCGATACTGTCACCTGGTCTGAGGGAGAGTAAGTCCGTTGTGAAGCACAGTGATAATTCAAACACCGATACTGTCACCTGGTGTGAGGGTGAGTAAGTCAGTGGTAAAACATAGTGATAATCCAAACACCAACACTGTGTCGCCTGGTGTGAGTGTGAGTAATTCAGTTGTGAAGCATAGGGATTATCCTAACACCGATACTGTCACATGATGTGAGGGCGATTAAGCCAATGGTGAAACATAGCGATAATCCAAACACCGATACTGCCACCTGGTGTGAGGGCAAGTAGGTCAGTTGTGAAGCATAGTGATAATCCAAACTCCGACACTGTCACCTGGTGTTAGGGTAAGTCAGTGGTGAAGCACAGGGATAATCTAAACACTGACACTTTCACCTGGTGTGAGATTGAGTAAGTCAGTTGTGAAGCATTTTGATAATCCAAACACCAACACTGTCACCTGGTGTGAGTGTGAATAAATCAGTGGAGAAGCATAGTGATAATCCAAACATCGATACTGTCACCTGGTGTGAGGATGAGTAAGTCCGTTGTGAAGCACAGTGATACTCCAAACACTGATTCTCTCATCTGTTGTGAGGATGAGTAAGTCTGTTGTGAAGCATAATGATATTCCAAACACCGACACTGTCACCTGGTGTTAGGGTAAGTCAGTGGTGAAGCACAGGGATAATCTAAACACTGACACTTTCACCTGGTGTGAGATTGAGTAAGTCAGTTGTGAAGCATTTTGATAATCCAAACACCAACACTATCACCTGGTGTGAGTGTGAATAAATCAGTGGAGAAGCATAGTGATAATCCAAACATCGATACTGTCACCTGGTGTGAGGATGAGTAAGTCCGTTGTGAAGCACAGTGATAATCCAAACACTGATTCTCTCATCTGTTGTGAGGATGAGTAAGTCTGTTGTGAAGCATAGTGATATTCCAAACACCGATGCTGTCATCTGGTGTAAAGGTGAGTAAGTCAATGGTGTAGCATAAGGATAACACAAACACCGATACTGTCACATGGTGTGAGGATGAGTAAGTCAGTGGTGAAGCAGTGATAATCCAAACACCGACATTGTCACCTTGTATGAGGGTGAGTAAGTCAGTGGTGAAGCATAGTGATAATCCAAACACCGACACTGTCACCTTGTGTGAGGGTGATTAAGTCATTAGTGAAGCATAGAGATAATCTCAACACCGATACTGTCACATGATGTGAGGGCGAGTATGTCAGTGGTGAAGCATAGTGATAATCAAAACACCGATACTGTCCCCTGTGAAAAGACAATGCTGAATCAGTTGTATCCATGTTGATACATCAATGAAATCTTTTCACATAAGAAAATGCGTGGATGCAGCTTATGAAGATATCATCGACTGAGTTTGCTATTGGAAACTTTATACAGTCTAACCTTTATTAATCAGCCACCCAAGGGAAATTGCCAAACTGGCAGTTTAACACAGGTGGCTGTTTAATAGAGGTGGGTGTCATGTTCTTTTTTATCATTTTTGTCATGTTCACTATTGTGGTTAAATCATCAACACCTGTGTGATTCCAGGGAGTCATGAGTTATGGCAAGAATAGGATCACTGTGGCATTTGCATGTCGTACGAAGCGGCAAATTGAGTAATACGATAGAATTTGTTGATACTCTGCAGTTCTGCAGGTATCAAGGATCTAGGTTCATTCTGCAGATTCATTTGTCGATGTATTTTTTTTAATCTGTATGTTAATTTGTTGTTTTTGTACATGTAGAGTGAACCTGTTATCCTCCTTCCAGTTGGCATCGAATAACCTATAATGTGTTGCCGTAAAACCCTATTCATTCATTCATTCATTCATTCATTCATTCATTCATTAATAGAGGGTCCATATTTTTACCGAAAAAGCTGAAGTCATGATGTTTATTGTGATCACACATGCATGGTACATGTACCATGCCCATGCCTGTAAGTTGTTTGAAACATAATGTTTCATTTAGCATAAAATAAATCCATATGAATTTTTCATCTAGCAGACGCCGTAAAATTCAGTAAAAATGTGTAGCTCGTATTCTTCCATTATCTCGCGATTACGTTAGGACATATTCTGATTCTGTGTTTGATCGATACCTTTTCCAATAAATCAGATGTTTAACCGCTCTTATACGTTCATCCAAAGTCACACTTTTTTTTCGTAGCAGATATTGTGTACGATATGCATAGGGTCAATTGCAAAAAAAAAAAATTATGATATGAAAAAATTTTGATTAATTAGTAGCATCTACTTTATAAAACAGGCGGTGTCATGCTAGTTTTTGACATTCGTAAACATATATTTTTTTCTATTGTATCAATGAACACTGATGAAATTAAAATATTACACTTTTGTGTCATAAATAACAATGATATATACAAGGATGCCTTTTAATCATGTATGTCCTTTTTCCAAAATAAAACAAAATAAAAGTCTGCATCTAACACAGGTGCATTTTAGATGCATGTCTGCATCATGCAGATACATGTATATAATTTTCAGAAATAGCATTGATAAAAAAATATCAAAAATATTGTTGGTCCCTTTACACTATAAAATAATAAATGATATTAATATAATGAACTCCTTACCTTATGTCAAAAAAAAAAAATTAATGTCAAATTTGAAATTTTCCGTTACTGCACTTTAGATGTTCAGCATAATTATTCAAAAATCAAATCGTCTCAACATTTCATGCTTTCCAGGATTGGCAACCATTCTTAGCAACACTATCTGCAGCTGACAAACGCACACAGATCTTCAAACCCACGTCAATAAAACAAGAGGAAAATGTATCGTTATCAAATATGAAATCCAAATCTGACATTTTATCTAATTTTCGTTTGCAAGATAGTAGCTTGAAACGTCTCAGTGTTGTTTGTTAAATTAATAAGGAAGAAAATCCAATCTTCCTACAGGCAAAATTGTCTCCCGAAAACATTTCATTTAATGAATACGGATATTTATAAAGCTGTAAATTTGGGTAAATTTCATTGTATTTTTTTTTCTTAAAACTTTGAAAGATATCAATTTGCGAATACTTTTTAGACAAAGAAATATTTTAATTTAATTTTGTTTTTATAGTTTTTTCTTCTATGCGTGAAAGAAACCAATTATGAACATATATATTTTTTAGACAAAAAAATATTGTATTTGTATTATTCTTTTCTTTGATTAGTGCTAATCCTTTCAGTTTGACATGGGGAAAATCATTTATGCGATCAGTAAATTACAATGCAGTGTCAGGTTTCCGTCCACCCATAACAACAAACTGCCTTGCGATTTCCCACCACGAAACTGAATCACAATTAGTGTAAGTAATGTTGTTTAAATATTCGATCCCATATGAGAGGAAATTACACACAAACAAGTTAATCAATTACCAATGAATACTGGCAGTCTCTAAGATAATATTTGTAGAAATTAACTTCAGTAGACTGATCTTTCAGTTACCAGCGAACAATTGTTTTGGATGGGCACTTCAATATAAATCTGGAGATCAGATTCCCTGAAATTACTTCAACAAGACTATCTTACATTATTAATTTTATTAATTGACAATTGCTGCTGTCATGTCAAATGTCATGCTTTTCTGACATAGAGTCTTACATTTGCTACCACTTTACAAGCATGCTGAATTTCTATTATGACTTTTTCAACTGTGATTCATTCCATTATCATTGAGAACAAGAACTTGATTAGAATACAGTAGAGCTTTATCAGAACATAGTAGAGCTTGATCAAAACAGAGTAGAGCTTGACCAGAACAGAGTATAGCTTGATCAGAACACAGAAAAAACTTGATCAGACCACAGTAGAGCTTGATCAGAACACAGTAGAACTTGATCAGAACATAGTAGAGCTTAATCAGAACACAGTAGAGCTTGATCAAACTAAGTAGAGCTTGATCAAAACAGAGTAAGGCTTGATCATAACAGAGTAGAGCTTGATCAGAACAGAGTACATCTTGATCAGAACACAGTAGAACTTGATCAAAACACAGTAGGGCTTGATCAGAACAGAGTTGAGTTAGATTAGAACAGAGTACAGCTTGAACAGACCAGAGTAGAGCTTGATCAGAACAGAGTAGAGCTTCATCAAAACACATTAGAACTTAAAAAGAACACAGTAGAGCTTGATCAGAACACAGCAAAGTTTGATCAAACAAAGTAGAGCTTGATCAAGAGTAGAGCAAGTTCAGAATAAAATAGAGCTTAATCAGAACAAAGTAGAGCTTGATGAGAACAGGGTAGAGTTTGATCAGAACAAAGTAAATCTAGATCAAACTAAGTAGAGCTTGATCAAAACAGAGTAGAGCTTGATCATAACAGAGAAGAACTTGATCAGAACAGAGTACAGCTTAATCAGAATAGAGTAGAGCTTGATCAGAACAGAGTAGATCTTGATCAGAATAGAGTAGAGCTTGATCAGAACACAGAAGAGTTCGGTTAGAATAGAGTTGAGCTTGATCAGAACAGAGTAGAGCTTGATCAGAATAAAGAAGAGATTGATCAGAACACAGAACAGTTTGGTTAGAATAAAGTAGAGCTTGATCAGAAAAGAGTAGAGCTTGATCAGAATAGAGAAGAGCTTGATCAGAACACAGAACAGTTTGGTTAGAATAGAGTTGAGCTTAATCAGAACAGAGTAGAGCTTGATCAGACTAGAGTAAAGCTTGATCAGAAAACAGAATTGTTTGGTTAGAATAGAGTAGAGCTTGATCAGAATAAAGAAGAGCTTGATCAGAACAGAGAAGAGCTTAATCAGAATAAAGTAGAGCTTGATCAGAATACAGAGGTGTTTGGTTAGAATGGAGAAGAGCTTGATCAGAACAGAGTAGAGCTTGATCAGAATATAGTATAGCTTGATCAGAACAGAGTAGAGCTTAATCAGAATAAGGTAGAGATTGATCAAAACACAGAAGAGTTTGGTTAGAATAAAGTAGAGCTTGATCAGAACAGAGTAAGGCTTGATCAGAACAGAGTACATCTTGATCAGAATAGAGAAGAGCTTGATCAGAACAGAGTAGAGCTTGATCAGAATAAAGTAGAGCTTGATCAGAACACAGGAGAGTTTGGTTAGAATAGAGTAGAGCTTGATCAGACAGAGTAGGGTTTGAACAGAACAGAGTACAGCTTGATCAGAATAGAGAAGAGCTTGATCAGACAGAGTAGGGTTTGAACAGAACAGAGTACAGCTTGATCAGAATAGAGAAGAGCTTGATCAGAACAGAGTAGAGTTTGATCAGAATAAAGTAGAGCTTGATCAGAACACAGAAGAGTTTGGTTAGAATAGAGTAGGGCTTGATCAGAACAGTGTAGAGCTTGATCAGAACAGAGTAGATCTTGATCAGAACAGAGTAGAGCTTGATCAGAATAAAGTAGAGCTTAATCAGAGCATGGACTAGTTTGATTAGAATATAGTAGAGCTTGATCAGAACAGAGTAGAGCTTGATTAGAACAAAGGAGAGCAAGTTCAGATAAAATAGAGCTTAATAAGAACAAAGTAGAGCTTAATGAGAACAGGGTAGTGTTTGATCAGCACAAGGTAAAGCTTGATCAAACTAAGTAGAGCTTGATCATTACAAAGTAAAGCTTGATCATAACAGAGTAGAGCGTGATTAGAACATAGAAGAGATTTTTCAAACAAAGTAGAGTTTGATCAAAACAAAATTGAGCTTAATCAGAACAAAGTAGAGCTTGATTAGAACATAGTCGAGCTTAAATTAGAACTAACAAGAGCTTCATCAAAATAGAGTAGAGCTTGATAAGATCAAAGTAGAGCTTGAACAGAACAAAGTAAAGATTGATTAGAACAAAGTATAGCTTGATCTGAACAAAGTAGAGCTTGATTTGAATACAAAAGAAACTAACGAACCTATGATCACTGTGATGGTAATTCACCAGGAGAATTATTTAATATATCACATGACTTGAAAGCTTAGTTGGTGAGATTGATTTTACATCAATCCATTTTTCCAAACTGGCAGTGCCCAAATATCCAAAATGGAAGTTTCTCCGAGTCATCCAATTTGCTATAACTGTATTTTACACAAATTCGACCAATCTTAAACGAAGCAGAAAAAAATGTCAAATTAAGTGAAGCATTAATAATGGTTGATCCGATACAGTATCCGTGGTAACAAAATGTTTCTGGGAATTTTTATCTGATCGCTTACTGGTTGATTCTTTCACATTTCTCCAGACACGTGTGATCACAGGGTAAACTAGGGAGGGTGAATGTTTGAGAATAAAACAAGAAATATCACTGGTAAGTATCACATAACCCATAAATTGGCTGAGAAAATAATGTTATATTTTATAATTGGTAGCGGCTAAATGCATGTATCGATCAATATCAATAATAATGGACTGACATCTCAGATTAGACACACAATTTCATGTTTTTAACATTGATATGTAATCTTGACCTTGACATCTGATATATAGGTCTATGTGTTTATACGGGAAAATGCAGATGACACATTATCACGGCATGTTGATCACTTGCGTCAAGTTATTTTAAAATTCCACCATGTAAGATAAAGTTACAGATCAGACATGAAATATCCATTAAACTGGAAGTGTGACCTTAGACTTTGAGGTATGGTTCTGGGTTTTACATGCGACACGTCGTCATGTCATGTTGATCAATTGAGCCAAGTGTTTTTGAATTCATCCATATATGATAAAAGTACAGACAGGACTTAAAATTCAACAGACGCAAAGTGTTGTAAAACAACCTCAAAGTGTGACCTTGACCTTTGAGGTACAGTTCTGGATCTTATGTGTGACATGTTGTCATGTCATCTTGATCAATCGATTCAAGTGTTAAAAAAATCCATACATGTATGACAAAGTAAAGTACCAGACACGAAATCTCACACAAACTCACAGTGTCAAATAAACTCAAAGTGTGGCTTTGACTTTTGGGGTACGGGTGTGTGTCTTCGCACAATACAATATCACACTGATGAAATAAGTTTTTTTTAAATTTATTCATAGGTGACAAAGTTACAGACCAGATATGAAATCTCAAAAAGACTGAAAGTATTGCCAAACAAAGTTAAAGCGTGACCTTGACCTTTGAAATGGGAGTCTGTGTGACACGGCGTCATGTTATGTAGATTATTTGTAGCAAGTTTTCTAAAAAAACAAAGTTACAGGCCGGACACTAAAGCTCACATAAACTCAAAGTGTTGTCAAACAAACTCAAATTGTGACAGAGGTTCTGGGTCTTACATGCGACACTTTATTATGTCATGTTGATCAACTGAGCCAAGTGTTTTTAAAATTTATCCATAGATGACAAATTTACAGACCGGACATCTCACACAGACTGAAAGTGTTGTCGAGACTATGACCTTTGAGGTACGCATGTGGGTCTTACACGTGACACGTTGTAAGGTCATGCTGATGAATTGAGCCAAGTGTTTTTGAAATGTATCCATAGGTGACAAAGTTTCAGACCGTACACGAAATCTCAATCAGAATGAAAGTAACAAAGTTAAATTGTGACCTTGACCTTTGAAGTGGGATTCTGCGTGTAATGCGCGACACATCGTTATGTTATGTTGATCATTTGTAGCTAGTATTAACAAAATCCATCTATGCTAACAAAGTTACAGGCCAGTCACGAAATTTCAAACAGACTGAAATGTTGTCAAACAAACTCAAAGTGTGACCTTGACCTTAGAGGTACAGGCGTGGGTCTTACTCGCGACACGTTGTCATGTTATGTTGATCATTTGTAGCAAGAATCTTTGAAATTCATCTATGCATGACAATGTCACAGGCCGGACACGAAAACTCACACAAACTAAAAGTGTTGTCAAACAAACTCAAATTGTGACCTTGACCTTTGAGGTACAGGTGTGGGTCTTACTCGCGACACGTCGTCATGTTATGTTGATCATTTGTAGCAACAATCCATCTGTGCATGACAAAGTTACAGGCCGGACATGCAATACTGGACGGAAGGATTGACGTACGTCTGGAGCAGCAGTTGTGGGTTGCATTGCCAGTACAGAATGGCATTGTGGGTTTTTTTGGTACTTGTGGATGTTTTATATCATATAAAAACCGCACCCCACAACATCACTTCCACCAGAACGTCCGAAAGGACGGACGGACAGAAAGACGGACGCCAGACAGACGGATGGACGCTGTGATAACTATATGCCATTTAAAAAAATGGGGGGGGGGGGCATGAAAACGTTAGAGTTTGGACTCAATCTTAGCGTTGGTATGTAACACAGGTATTTATATTCTGACCTAAAGTAATATCATTGTTACAAAACTGCAAACACTGGACAGGGATTTGTCTGTTGCTATAACTGACAAGGTCTGCAAATACTGGACTGAATTTTTTCTCTCTAACATTTTGTAAATAAATGTCAAATAGACAGATTGAAATTATCAATACTTTCTAATATGTTTAAATAAATATGTAAAATTCTGGGCAATAAAAGAAAAATTAGATATTTTCTGTTAAATTTTCTTCAACACAACTGACATGAGTTGAAATAAAACAAATATAGGGGATACCAATGCCAGGTTCTCCTGAATTTATGATGTCATTGTTCAACTATGAACTAACGTAAATTCTTGGGAAATTGAAAGCTTTTTTGGAGAAACAAAAAGATTTATGAAGCAAATGCAATAAAAATGTAAATTTTTTGCCATAAAGCATTTTTTTCTTGTCTCAAACTCTGTCTGAATCAGACGAAATGAATAAATTACCCATAATGCCTAAATAAGAGTAAAGAATAAATTACATAAAAATAGAGAGATAGATAGAACTTAAAGAAAATTCCACAACCATATCGCCATAATTATTATATAAATTGGCTAGAATATGGTCTCTGTCAGAAATCAAATCCAAGATTAACACGTAAATTAAATGTCTTGCGTGACATGTATATATTACCATGGCAACACGAGGATAATGATATCAAAGTCATAAACCTGAAATGTCTCTCACTCTAGTAGAATGACTTTTGTTGTACTTAAGGAAGCTATAAAGAACTATTATATACATATCTTAATCACAACGAGTAGTGATACAATTAGATTGTACAAATTGGACATATTATGTTCCAAGTCTTCCTTGATAGAGCCAGTACCAAGCACATCAAGTGCAGATTCACATCCTCCCCGACCAAATCTAGGATCTGATGCTCTACCAATGGGACCATGTACTCCACAAGAAGCCAAAATAAAGTGAACTATTTTGTGAAAAAATACTATAAATCTTCCTCAAACCATAAACTGATCACAATTTACATTTTTAGCTCTTGGTCAGTATATTAAAACATTACCCAAATGGCAATGTTCCAATAATTACCATAAACAAGAGTCTATTATAGATATGCAGAAAATTGTCTTCAATTAAACAGTCACGAGTTTACATAATGCAAACTCTTCAATCCCTTTTAAATGCCAATTTATGTTGTTTTACAAATTAATAACGCAATAATTTAGTATCAGTTTTATACCATCGAGGGCTAACAAACGATCAGTTAACCTAACCTCTCTTTCCTAGGATCCTGGAAGGTTAAGCAGTACTTGAGCACATTCAGCAAGTAATTGATAACTTTCCCACTGAAATCAGTGGTGAGAGACAAAGGCCAATGAGACACAATGTTGTATATTAATCATCAGGAAGACTGTGGTCGGGCAAGCATTCGAGCTCATGACCCCAAGTTTGGTAGTCTGAGACAGAAACCCTAATTGGTGATAGTGGAGTTGTCCTGGTACATATATTCCAGATGTCCGTCCAATGTAAATATGTTTGCTTGTCTACCTCCAAATGGCCTTTACAACATCACAACATCTATTCAGCGGACGTAACGAAAAGTTCATGGACGGACGGACAGAACTGCAGCTTTAATAGATTTCATTTTGTGATTTTACAGATATTGGTCGATTATTAATTCTTTAATAAAACACTAAGTCTTGTGTTGTGCACGTTATACGGTATACTACCTTTAAGTACTTGAGAAACACGGAGGTCAGGCCACACAGGACACCTCTACTTGGCAAACAGAAAGTATAATTTGCATGAGTGTAAAATACAGGAACATCGATTTTAGTGACAAGTTATATTATCATTATCGTTTGTGTAATTAAAAACAAAACATTATTTGGATTTCTGACTACTTGACCTTTTTATGTGGAATATCAAAGTGAATTCCCCAATATAAATGTTAATAAGTACAGACCTGTCTACCATTACAATGACCAATGCATTAACAAGACTGGGCGAATTTAAAATCCAATACATAAGAAAATTTCCTAAGAAATTTGACCACTGGCAAATTTAGAGGGTGGGATAGGATTCAGACCCCAATCTCACCCAAACTCCATCTACTGAGATTTCCTGAGTATAAAAAAAGGAAACTATCTCTGTGAAAATGGAGAAAAAACATACACTTGACTTGTCCCCTCCCCCTCTCCCCTCATCCCCCCCCCCCCCCCCCCCCTGAATTTTGGGACATCCTCTGAGATTCACAAATCCCGGATCTGGATCTGCCCGTGGTCGGCTTAATCTTGGTTTTCTTGACAAATGAGGTAACGGGCTTCTTTTTGGAAGTGGACAATTGAAACTAGATCTGAATTAACAGTGAACTTGGCCTGCAATATGTAAATTAAATTGGAAATTGGGAAAATTTGCAGAGGGGAATAAAGAAACCGTCTTTTGTTTTTTCTTGTTTGCATTCAAATACCGTAACCATTGATTTGTGTCTAGGAAAGGCAGTGAGTAATTGACAACTATCTGCATGAATTGTATTGGTGGCTGCATCTAATATATAATCAAGATTACAATTAAAAATGTGTAGTAAGTATCATTAAAATCCATCTATGCATGACAAAGTTACAAGCCGGACACGAAATCTCACACAGGAAATTGCCGTATATTATTGTTTACACAGTTGCAGGTGCGTGAAACTACAATACCGCGTCGTCTGGTTCCCTAATAAATCGAAAAATCAACAATTTATTAAACGGCCAGGAAACCAGATCAAATATGGCGGAGATCACGGACACTTGATTGAGAACAATAGGTGTTTTCGTGCTCTCGCGAGAAGCACCTGCGAGTCTCTGTATTATGTATCTGTTTTGAACGATAATTTCAAGCATTAACCATCTATTCAACATGGAAGATTGACAAAACTTCATCTGTTTTTGTAGATGACATAAGGGAGTAAAGTAAGTTATGAGAACTGTTTTGTAACCAAACATCTTTAAAATATACAGTTACCATATTGTTATACAATGGATATCAAAGAAAAAATAGTATTCATCTTCAATAACATAAGTATTTGTCTTTTAGCAGAGAAACATTATCTTAAGTGTCTATCTATACCAATATGTCTTCCATTTTTTATCATTAGGTTATGACATGAGCAACGAAAATTTGAAATAGCTTTTTTCTATATGTATATGGTAAATCTAGAATTAAATAATGTTCAACATTTAGTAGAGACTTAAAGTATTTATAATGATAGGCTTTTGGTGAAGTTTCAACATTATCATGCCAATTTTGTGAATAACAATCAATTAAGCGTTGCTTAAACATATTAATAAACCCTATTTCATCCCCAACGTCATGGGAGATCCACACATATCCAAAGTCAAATCTGAAAAGTATATCTTTAATACGCCTTGCCCAAGTTTTTTCTACCAAATTCATGTAGACGTTTTAACATTAGATAACAATGTTTTGGATACCTGTAATCTCCCATACGTGTCAATTTTAACCAATACTTAATACAATTTGACATATAAACACAGTGGTAATCTTCCACATTCACCAAGAGCAAAATAATGTTTTGCGATAAATTACAATATTGTTTGCAGAATTCAACTTGTATACATTCTATTTTATCAACATAATTGTAGCCCCAGATTTCTGATACATAGCATAAAATAAGTTAACCATTAAATCCAAAATTTTAAACATATCAATAGGATCAATATGACCGAATTGTCTTTGAAAGTTAAAAATACAAGCGGATGCTTTAAGACTCTGTAATGAAAGGATTTCTTGGGTTTTAGACACTACTAACTAACGGTATCAGAAAAACTAGATACATCATCTGCAAACATAAGTGTAACTAAATCTTCAATATCATTTGTCACAAAAATACCTCTTTCACATTTTTCATGTAGAAAAGTAACTTAATCGTTTATAAAAAGGGAAAATATTATGGGGCTACCGACACATCCCTGCCTTGTTCCAGTATTGCAGCTGAAGAAACCTGTCAGTCTGTAATTAACGTTAACACATGGTTTAAGTTTTGCATACATAGATTTGATAATAATTAGAAAGCTACCATTTATATTATTTCTAACAAATGCATCCCATAATATTTGATGCTGAATACTATCACAAGCTTTAGCAAACTCAATAAATATACAGTAAACCCTGCCCTTTATCTTAGATCAATGACATTAATTTGAAAATAGTATCTGTTGTTGAATAGCCTTTTCTAAATACTACCTGAGATTCATCAATAACATTATAGTTATCACACCATTTGGTTAGACGAATAGTAAGTATATAAACAAATATCTTACATAATTAATCTATTAAAGAAATACCACGGTAATTGATTGGGTCTAATTTGGAACCTTTTTTATGTATCGGATTAATTATATTTTGACTCCATTGTTCAGGAAAGTCTCCATTTTCAAATATTTCATTAAAAACAGCATTTGAAAAAGGCAAAATAACATGAATAGTGTGTTTATACATTTCAAAGCATACACCGTCAGGTCCAGGTAAACGGTTTGCACGTAAATGATTTATACTTTGCATAATTTTTAAGTCTGATAAACTTATTTAAGGTCTATAAGTCTTTCAAACTACCAATTTCTACCATAGTCTGTGTATCAGAGCAACTGACCCCTAGCATTCTCCACATACAGATGAAAAGTTTAAACCATGCTTCTTGCAAGTGCATCGCTTGGTGTCACAACTCACTTTACAGTTACACCTGATGATCTATAACAGATCATCTGGTGCTGGCTGTGGATGTGTCTCTATTGGTAGTGACAAATCACCAACATTTTTCAAATCCCATTCTTGTGGATCCAAAGAGTTACAATTTCCATCAATCCATTTTTGAAATTGCAAATATACACGCAAGCCGTCATAACTCACAGATGCATTCGTTGGTGACAAGGTATGTACTCTAATATAATGCTAGATGTTGATAATCATTAGCTCCGCCTCTCTATCCGCCAGTCATTAGACTCTCTGCATGTGCCACTTTGACAGCATGTATAATCAGTTCTTACATTTAGCCTTTAGTAGTAAACATCATATACACACTGATGACTCTTGTGTTATATTAACGCCCACACAATAAAGAACATTACATGGTGTCATGGACCTGGACTAATGTTATACTTGTCATAACCTTATTTGTAAATTTTCGAAATCTGAGATTATCTAGTCCTTCATGTGGTATACCATTATATAGACATATAACTGCTTCTTCGCCTGCTTTAATAATAGCGTCGATTTTTGTTGCGTTTCCATTTATGAACACATCTTCATGCTGCTTTAGGTAACTGTTACATCTGAGCTTTTTTAAAGCAGCCCCATTCCCTTCACCAATAAGACGTGGTTTGGTGTCACAACCAGTAAGTGCATTAATTAACAAATGGGTGTTGTTTACACATACCTGAACCAATTGCTTGGATTGTCCGTGCTATATCCCAATTTTCAACACTTTGCATTCAACCTGTTTATATCTCATGTACAGTATAACTTATTAACATCAATGTAACAATGACAGCAAAGAAGATTTAAAATGTCTGTATCTTTATTTAAGCGTGTCGATGAAAGCATGTTTATTTTCCACTTTCGTAAGAAAGTGTCCCTTTTCAGAGCTGAATGGTGTAGTGTCACTGAACAGTTACGCCTCCTCTGAACACGCCTTAGGTGGGTACAATCCTTAGTAGAAGAATCAGTTGATTACCCATCAAAACATAATTGACATGTTTCACAAATACATCCGAATGTATCTCCTTTATTCCAAGCGCCGCAAGAGTTAGCTATCATATAAAATGTATTGTTTCCTGTTTATTGCATTCGCCTAATTACCAAATTCCATTAGCAAATGACGGCCTATCAGCCTCTCTCACAAGACCCAATACTTCAAAAAAGTTGACAGCGCTATCGGCCTTAACCATAGGAAAATATATCTGCCTTATTAGCAAACATATTCTAGTGTTGAATATACACCTGATACGTCACTAGGATTCGTGTCAATCATTGGAAGAAAGTAGACAGACGACTGCCCTGGGTAAGTCCCTTCGGTATCATATGCTTCATTCCAGACCATCCTGGCTTCGAAACTTCAATGGCAAAGCAATCTTTGCTAATAAGTCTATATTATCTGTGGGATCATCAGCACCAAATGCTGGTAGCTTTTCAACTGTTTTTGATAACATTGTATTGTTTTCTTGTCTGTAAAAGTGGATTTTAACTTTTCCAGTTGCGATAAGATAATCAATTATTGCTGAAATCCGTGGCACTACTTTGTTTTCTTTAGTTTCAGGTGAGACACAAGCTTTAATACCCATGCCGTGAAAAGTGTTGTCCATCTAAAGTTCTGACATTATGATCTACATTATTTGCAATGCAAGTTGTGAACTGGCCATTTTTAAGATCGGGGACATTTGTTCCTTGTGAGGCTGCTGCACAGGTTCAAACGTTTTAATCTCGGTATATGATGAGCAGAATCACAACCTATTAAAGGTATCAACCAATTATGCAATGTGAAATGATGGTGTATTTTGTCCAATTTGTAGTCCCTTGGCCAGAAGCCTGTATTACCAATTAACCAATAGAGGCAATCTTCATATCAACATCTTTTTCAATAAAAAGTTCTAGAAAGTAATTTAAAATCAGGAATGTATCTTAAACGTGTTTCCATTGACATAAAATCCGATGGATCTGGATAGATCGGTTTTGTTGCATCTGAAGAATTTATGTCATTCAACAACAACTTCACTGCTGTTTTTATAATTTCTTTCTGGTAAAGAATTATGCGTTTTTGGAATTTCGTAAAAAAACTTTGTAAAATTGATGATGCATTGTTTCTAAATGTGAAACCGTTCCATTTGTTAATGTTTTAAGATGACATGTTGTTCAGTTGACTAGTGTCAAAGTTTGAAGGAGACATACTGTTCAGTTGACTAGTGTTAATGATTGAAGGAGATATATTGGTCAGTTGACTAGTACTAATGTTTGAAGGTGACAGATTGTTCGGTTGACTAGTGGTAATGTTTGAAAAAAACATATTGGTCAGTTGACTAGCGTTAATGTTTGAAGGTGACATATTGTTCAGTTGATTAGTGTTAATGTTTGAGAGTTACATATTGTTCAGTTGACTAGTGTTAATGTTTGAAGGTGACATATTGTTCAGTTGACTAGTGTTAATGTTTGAAGGTGACATATTGTTCAGTTGACTAGTGTTAATGTTTGAATGTGACATAGTGTTCAGTTGACTAGTGCTAAAGTTTGAAAAAGACATATTGGTCAGTTGACTAGTGTTAATGTTTGAAGGTGACATATTGTTCAGTTGACTAGTGTTAATGTTTGAAGGTGACATATTGTTCAGTTGACTAGTGTTAATGTTTGAATATGACATATTGTTCAGTTGACTAGTGCTTAGGTTTGAAGGTAACATATTGTTTTATGGCCCGGCCAATCCAAGATGCATTAAGTGTTATCCCTGTCGGTCTGTCTGCTTGTCCGGTAAAAGTTTTGTTTCCGATTAATTACATCTGAAGGGGTCAAAGATTCTTGTAAAAAATACCGTTATATTTCTCAAGATCAGTCAAATTTATTAGTCAACTTTATTTTCTGTAAATAATGGTTTCTGATCAATAGAGGGGGTTTTAATGTCAACAGACATATTTCTAGTTTTGATAAATACTACAGAACCAGTCTTCGGTAATTCAAAATGTCACCAATGGATTTCAAGAAAAAAACATTTGTACATGACAAAATTATATTTTTTTTTATTTTCAAAAATAAAGTACAATATACAATTTGTCACACTATCTATTACAAACAGAGCTATACCTAAAACATGTGCACGGAAAACATACATGCATACAAAAATCATGATACAGTTGCAGGCAGAATCAGGTACATACCTTCAGGATGATTGCTATAGTTTTTCATGTGCACCAACTTCGTGCATAAAGGGAAGCAGTTTTGTTGAAACCTGCTAGAGTCACTACATACCGCTATACTACAAATGTCCCTATTTTGGATGGCACAATCATTTATGGATATGCCTAAAATTGGTCTCTTATATCGTGTTCAATATATGAAATATACATACTGGTATAAAATACTTGTTTACAGCAATTTAACCTGAATATGAAATATAATAGAAATCTGAACAATCATTTTCAATTAGTTTTAATTTAAAACCGTTAATTTTGCAATTGGAGTTGATGTAACTATGGCATACTTTAAGAGCTATTATTTCTCAAGTTATGCAGTAAAGTGTATTTTCGTTTTTATTGTCATTAGAATCTGTATCAGAAAGTATTTTGTGACGTTTTAATCTTATTTTATCCATACATTATATATAAAATAATAAAACAAATGCTACATTTTTATTACAAAATTGAAAAGCAATTGACACTTTGCTGAAATGATTTTCTTTTTAAAACTCTAAACATTTAAATTCAAGCTCATAATTATCATTTCAATGAAAATTAATATTATATGCATGCATATGTATAGGGTTTTAATTAAATACTAAATATAAACAATTTTAAATATCTATTCCCATTGCTTGTTAAATCTACATTATTTCAAGCACAGGTATGTTTATGGGGAGGTAATACCAACAAATCTGTACAGTAACATGTGTTTTATATTTCTGAAATAGCATGAACAAATATTAAACTTAAAATTAGGAAGTTTAATAAAATTCTATCCATAGGAAAAATGTGACAAAAACTATAGCAATCGACTTTAGCTCCATTAATATACAACAAAGACAGTGTTTATATTACATTCACTGTTAATGTAATGATTTATCATCAACTCTGTATGAAACCATGTAAAATAATTTACATATCAGCAACATTGCAACTACTGATAGTTGATGTCTTAAAACATTAATCTGATAAATTCTTACAGGGACAAAAGGCAGTTTTTACTACACATTTACTCCCCTTTTTGCAATGGTAACATGATTCTTGCACTTATAAAAAAGAAGTCCTATGTAATTTGGTTTGAAATAGTTTCAAAATGGTTCATAGTGGGTATGATTTCTTGCTACTAATGAGAGATGAGTAGAGCAATATCTGGCATCACACATATTGCAATAAAACATCAATGGCCAACCTACCAGTTATTGTGCATTTTTATGTGGGGTTACATTAAAACTATATAAATTGGAATTTATTTTTTACTGTGAAAATTCTACATCTTGTTTTATAAAGAAGAAAGAATAATAAAATTCAACTGTGTAGTGATACCTAAAACATGCTATTTCCAGTTTTAGCAAGATGGAGGGATAATAATAATTTACTCTGTTGCAGTCCGCACATTTTAATTTGTTCCCTAGATGATGTCATTGGCTGCGATTTATCTGTGTGCTTAGACACAAAATAGTCCATGCTTTATATTGGATCTAATAAAATATTTCATATTCTACTGTTCAAAATTCAAAATGGTGGTTAAAATAAAATGAAATAAATTGAGTACAAATTTTAATGATAAAAACAAACAAACGATAAATGTTCTGCGTGATTGAGATAATCCGAATAGCTGTCATTGCAACTTCCTTCATCTGTCACTTTGAACTCACAGCTTATCTATTAAAAAAGATCATGATTTTTCTTTATTCTTTTGATAAATTCATTAAGATTAAAGTATAAAATAAAACAATCATTTTACAGCTTTTTGTACAATATGGAAATATATTGTATCAGTACATATGGTGGTGAAAACAATATTGGACAAGATACCAACATAACCTAATAATCTCACACTGGAAAATAACAGACATCCTTTTCAAGAATGTGAAAATGATAACTACATTGTAAAAATTGTATTAAAATACAATGTATTTACAAGATAATAATTTCAAATGAAATAAAATACATGTACCGTAACACCATGACCAAGTGCTGTAATGTTCAAAGAAATGACAGAAAAAGTTACACAAATAAAACAATTAGCATTGAATAAACAAAGCATCAATTACATGAATAATAACTATATCACAGTTTTATTTTGTATGGAAAAATGTCACAAACAAAAATTTTAAAAACAAATCCATCTTATTTTACATTTATAAAAAAATCTTATATAATGAAAACTACAACTAACATAAATACAGCAACAGAAACTGATCTGCTGAGGTTGTTTCATCTAACCAAGGACTTATATAGAGAAGGATAGGAAACTTGCATCTCTTTACTAAATGTTGACAAAATAGTACATGAAGAATTAATAATTTGACAAAATAATCAATCAGATTTTACAGACAATTGAATGTAAGCTGTATGTAACTTTAGATGTTATAATTATGCAAAACGACCTTGAATCAAAACCATTGTAGTTTGAAGTAAAATTTTAAATGAGAATGTCCTTTTTTTTAGTTGCAGTATATACATTTTGTAATCATAAGTACTTAACAATTTTAAACACAATTTTCTGGTATTGTTTTTACAGAATTTCAATGTGCAAAGAGAGAATTTTGATTTGTATTCCGGAGTTGAATTGATGTTAGTATAACAGTTACTGAAAACGAGATTTTGCGAGATATTGCGTGAATAATGTAACAAGCTTTCATAAAATCTCAATCAGTTGCCTTTCCTTTTCTATATAGGTCCATTATCATGAGCTAAAGGTCTACAATCAATGTATCTTATCATGTACAATCAATTAGTATGTGGTTTGTATAATAACTGCTTGTACAATTAGTGTGTGGTTTGTATAATAACTGCTTGTACAATTAGTATGTGGTTTGTATGATAGCTGCTTATACAATTAGTATGTGGTTTGTATAATAACTGCTTGTACAATTAGTGTGTGGTTTGTATAATAACTGCTTGTACAATTAGTATGTGGTTTGTATGATAGCTGCTTATACAATTAGTATGTGGTTTGTATAAAGACTACCACTTTAAAGGCAGTATGTCGGGAAAATCTGCATGGAAGTCTAAAAAGAAATAAAACTATTTTTAAATGGATACTAAACATCTCATTATCATTTCTAAATAAAATACAAATGGTTCAACTCTTTCACTGCCAATTTCCTCACAGCACATACTTCTCAATGCCAAATATATTTCCAAGAAAAGGCATCTAAATGGGTATATAACTATGCACTAGTGCTTCAGTACTATAATTTACTAATGATTATATTGCTATAAAACTTTCAGGACAGGCTGCATATATATTGTACTTTTCATTTTTGTATCTGCTATGTATCTGGATATCAATGTCACTGATGGGAGACGTTGGCAGTTGGTGGTTGATCGCCAAATGGTGACATAGGCAGCAAAAGTGATATTTCAAATGCGTCAAAACATGATAATGAACAATATTTAATCACAATGAACAATATTTAATCGAAATCCCTATTCTAAAAACAAATTTCAAGCACATTTCTGCTTGGCGACCTTCACCGTGTCATTTGTAATCAACAAAATGTAAATAATGTAATAAATATTATGATGGATCAAATCAAAATCAAAATCAAAATAATTTTTTTTTGTTTTCATCCAAACCTTTTCCTTGGTTAATAAATTTTCTATAATTGCAATGTTATACTTTAGACCTTATCTTCAAATGGAAGATCACCTTTGTAGAGTTGAAATTAAATATTAATGATCACCAAACTGAGGTTAATGTCAGATTTTAAAAATCAAAATCATCTTCCTTTATAGTGTCTTTATCGCTTTCACCCTCAATACTTTCCTCAATTATTTCTTCCTCAACTGTCATTTGTGTTCTAACATAAGAATGCTCAACTGTTTCACCTTGGTCTTCAACCTGACTTCCTCCAAATCTGAAAGACCCTGTTCCCTCTGGTGAAGCCAAAGTCTTTGGAGATGTGTTGCCTGAAGAAGAAAAATCTGCAACAGGTGGGGGTGAAGAAGATGTTGCTGCAAAAGCATCAGCAGAGGCACTAACCTCAGCTTTGGTTGAAAACGTAAGTGGGGCTGATTCCCGAGCTAGTGGGAAACTTTCGTCCAGAAGTTGATCCTTCCTATGCATGTCATCGTTGTGTCTCTGCACTGCCTCTAACCTTTCATTAACGTCCATCATATCTCTTTCCTGTGCATGTATCATTTCACTCATTTCTCTTTCTTTTTCTAAATCTACTTTATCCCTTTCAAGATCTCCCTGTGGATCTCGTCGACGAAGTCTCTCCTGTTCTCTTTGAGCATCTTGTTCTTTGAATTTTTGAAGTTCTGCTTTTAGTCGTTGTTGTCTCTCAGTGGCGAGTCGCTGCTGTTCCTCTTGCATGGTTTCTCGAGTCAGACTTATCTGCTGGTTCCTATTCAACATTTCAATAAGATCCTGTAATAGAGTTTAATCAAATTATTTATTCCATTTGATCTAACATACATGTATCATAATTCATAATTTATTTTATGATAATAGCATCAAAACCATGATCAGATGTTCATGTATGGGCCTGGGCTCGATCCTCTGTCACAGCTATGTGTGGTGTCCATGAGCTAGACACTTTTTCTGAATAAAGTAAGTACATGTTCTACCCAGGAAAACTTTAAGTGTGATTTGCCTAAGTTGTAAGAACATATTTCCAATTAAAGTAAAATTAATCAGTTTAGACTAAGTATATGCAAGAAAGTTATCTCTAGCAAACAGATTTCATATGAATATCTTATAAGCAAAATGAGACTTTGTTGAATAGCAAATATGGAGAAGTGATATGCCCAACTGATGACCCCTGTAACATGAAAAATTTAGGCACCTATGCACATCCTAAAAATTATGTTTTGAGTACTAATTTGAGTTGAGCATAGAAATGTTTCATAACCTCAGATCCTGTGCTCCAGTTTAACTTTTCTTCAAATCAGTTGCATATTTGCGTATTTTCAAAATGTTAATGGTAAAAATGAACATTTTAGTCAAATTTCTATTTAAAATAAACACATCAAACAATTGAATTATCCATGCAATGTATATTTTACCACTGACTTCATTTAGAAAATTCACTGCAATAAATAACCCCAAATACTATTATCTGCAGCACTACAGAGACAGACAGACAGACAGACAGACAGACAAGAAAGAAAAAAAGAAAGAAAATGAGTTAAAGATAGAAAGAAAACAGAGACAGATAAGAAATAAAGAAAGTGAGATAGAGATTGAAAGAAAACACTGAGAAGAAAGATTCACAAAAGAGAGAGAGAGAGAGCTATCTAGACCACACTATGACATGTTACCTGAGATGGGTGCTGCGGGCTGGTTATTGTGCGGGGAGACTGCACAGATCCGGACGATGTTGCGCCGGAAGCAGACACATGTGGAGAAGCTCGGGTGTTAATCAGGTAATCAATAACTATGTTAGAGGAAGGGGCGGAGTGAAGCAAGGGTTCACTAGCTTCGCTATCAAGCTGGGAACAAGAAGAGATATCGTAGAAGGGTTAGTTAAGCATATTAAAGGTAAAGGAGCTTTCAAACAATATCATTACTCTAAAATGTGAATTCAAACAACAGCCTATGACCGCTCATAAGAGATAAATATATGTAATGCCTCATTCTGCAAACCTTAAGTATGTAATAATGGGTGTAAAGTCATTTTCAACACATGACAGACAGATGAGTAGACCCACCAGTCTTCCACAAGTTGTTACTGGCTTATTTTTCAAGTAAAATTTTTGGATCAAGCTGGGTTCAAACCCATGACCTCTGTGGTGAGAGGCAAGTGGTCTATATGGCACCTCAGACCTCAATGGGGTCTGCAAGACAAGTATAGTAAATGTATAGAGTTTTTGTTACTGTTTCAAAGCTCCTGTAGTTAAAGGTAAAATAAATATGGTAGGATAACATGAGAGATTGTCAACATTTAAAGGCAGTAGGTATTTTTTTTTCCTTCAAATGTTTTAGAATTGGCAAAACATTTTTTTACACCAAATCTTACCCTGTGCATGTAATTCTATACTCACTGAACCTTTAAACAAGGATATTTATTAAAATAAAACAAAATATATATCAAATAGGGATTCCCTAATTTCGACAATGCGCCCAGGTTACTTTTCTCCTCAAAATTGTGATACATATTGTTATGTAACAAGACAGTTACATGACATTAATCTGATTTCAATTTCATATATTAATATTGATTACATGTTGAATTTTGGATTCCACTTTGAGTTCACTTGAAATTCCAAATTATATATATTCTAGTTACATCAATGATAATAAGCAACTTTAATTTCAAACTTTAATCTCAATTTTAGACATTTATAGTGAGTTTCCCAGACACACTGCCTTTAAACATCAAGATTGTGTCAGTAACAATAAAACTGTGAAAATAAATATCAGCATAAAGATATGCCTACTGGTACAATGTCTAAAGAACATATTTTAGATAATCAATATTTTTTCTTCAACTTGCAAATTCTTACAATTCTTATATTTATCATTTCAAGTCTTTACATCTGTATACCTTGTATCTGGTGTTCTATTACTTCTTTAACAAGGCTGTACTGATTAATTTTTGTTTTGTTTGAATGGTGTTTAGTGTCACTTTGAATTATTCTTTCAAAAATTAGACAGTGTCTACTTGAGACAGTATTCTATGTGCTGCTACATTAGTACTGGAGTATCATACCACAGACACATGGTATGATATCCCACCAAGTCACATTATTCTGACAACAAGCTGATCAGACCTAGAATTATCCTCTAAATGCTGAGTATGAAGCGATGAAGGCTTCTAGTACCATTTTTTAAGTCTTTGGTATGACCTGGCCGGGAATCGAACCTTCCACATGCTAGCCATACACTCTACCACTTGACCAAGCTGCTGCTGCCTCAATCAGTGTTAATAAATTGGTTTTAAACTTTTCATGGAAGAGTATCAGAGATATATTTGTCTAGTCAGCATCATTGTAACATTTGTAGTCAAAGCATCAACTGTAACCAGTGGCAGTACAGGAGGATGGCAAGTAAAAGATTGTACTCAACTTGCTGTTAAATGTAGTAGAATGAATTATGGTTTCAATGTTTATCAATATTGAGTTTAAACATATTTATTTTACTACAGGAATAATGTTATTACAACTTCAAGTCGCGCTAAAAGTCTGCCTGGGTAGAACCAGTACTAAGAATATGTGGAAAAGGTGTCAAACCCATGACCTTCTGATCCTGAGTACCAATATTTAAAGGTTATACAATGGCATAAGGAACATTCCAGGCTTGCTCTCCACTTACAATAAATTACAAACTTACATACAGATTAAAATATAAACCTGTAGCCATAAGGCCTGTAGAACTGCAGTCAATTATATAGAATCATTTTTTATATTACTGACTCACCCACCAACAAGGGCAAAGCTTTGTCAATTTAAGTGCATTTTTTGGCTATTTCGAACATATGAACTACTTAGCATATTTATTTTTTCTTCAAAATTACAATAAGAGATAATCAAATAACTTATTGCCGGTCCCCATGGAGATCTTAATACATTATTATTGTAAAAGCCTTTTGGAACAGTAAAAGTTATAACACTAGCAGAGCTAGGAGGGTCCTGTGAGAATTGATAATATTCATCGTTTGGAAAATTGATGCATTATGTACTTCACAGTGTGTTGTAAAAGAGATTTATCACGGGGGACAACCTTACTTAAGTACGATTTGTTTACAAACTACTCTTAGCTTTCTTTTGCACTTTGACTTCTGTAGTTGTATCTTTTTTTTGTAAATTTGAACAGTTCCTCTACAAACTATTTTAATACTGTTTTCACAAATACTACAATTACAGTAATATGATTAATTTTTGGAATGGGATTTAATGCCAATTTTCAACACATTTCACTTCATACATTGTGGCTTATCAAGTCATATTAGCAGAGAAAGACCTCAGAATGAATCTGAGTAGATCCATCTTCCTTCCACAAGTAGTGCTGGCAAACTTTCTCATGAAAAAGTTTTTGGACCAATGCAGGGCTTGAAACCAGGACGTTAGCAGTGTGAGGTTAGTGATTTTGAGACAACGCCTTAGATCACTCTGCCATGGAGGACCCTACTGTTGCCATGACAATTGGGCTGTCAGTACAGGCTACTCTTAAATGGACATGATGTGCTCCCTAGCGTTTATTACTCAAGAAAAGGCAGGCTGTTGTGTCATGCTAAGTCAAAATTTCATTAATGGTAACAGGACAATTATGTTATATATATTTAATCAGGTTTAGTGCCATTTCCGACACATGAAGGGTGACATATCTAGTTTTATTGCTGGAAAAAATACCTCAAAATAAATCTGAGCAGGACCCCATCCTTCTGCTAGTAACTAGCAAACTTTCTCACAATTTTATTTTACAACAGCTCCCAAGACCAATCCCAATAATCATGTTTTAACAACACTGCCAGGACTTAAAGACAACAGCTCCATAGACCAATTCCCATAATTATGTTTTAACAATGCTGCCAGGAATTAAAGACAACAGCTCCATACACCAATTCCCATAATTATGTTTTAACAATGCTGCCAGGAATTAAAGACAACAGCTCCTTAGACCAATTCCCATAATTATGTTTTAACAATGCTGCCAGGACTAAAAGACAACAGCTCCCAAGACCAATCCCCATAATCATGTTTTAACAATGCTGCCAGGAATTAAAGACAACAGCTCCATAGACCAATTCCCATAATCATGTTTTAACAACGCTGCCAGGACTTCAAGACAACAGCTCCCAAGACCAATTCCCATAATCATGTTTTAACAATGCTGCCAGGAATTAAAGACAACAGCTCCTTAGACCAATTCCCATAATCATGTTTTAACACTGCTCACAGGACTTAAAGACAACAGCTCCTTAGACCAATTCCCATAATTATTTTCTAACACTGCTGCCAGGACTTAAAAACAACAGCTCCTTAGACCAATTCCCATAATCATGTTTTAACAATGCTGCCAGGAATTAAAGACAACAGCTCCTTAGACCAATTCCCATAACTATGTTTTAACAAAGCTGCCAGGACTTAAAGACAACCGCTCCTTAATCCAATCCCCATAATCATGTTTTAACACTGCTGACAGGACTTAAAGACAACAGCTCTTTAGAACAATTCCCATAATTATGTTTTAACAATGCTGTCAGGAATAATGACAACAGACTCCTTAGACCATTCCCAATAATCATGTTTTAACAATGCTGCCAGGACTTAAAAACAACAGCTCCTTAGACCACTCCCCATAATTATGTTTTAACACTGCTGACAGGAATTAAAGACAACAGCTCCTTAGACCAATTCCCATAATTATGTTTTAACAATGCTGCCAGGAATTAAAGACAACAGCTCCTTAGACCAATCCCCATAATTATGTTTTAACAATGCTGACAGGACTTAAAAACAACAGCTCCTTAGACCAATTCCCATAATCATGTTTTAACACTGCTGACAGGACTTAAAGACAACAGTTCCTTAGACCAATTCCCATAATTATGTTTTAACACTGCTGCCAGGACTTAAAAACAACAGCTCCTTAGACCAATCCCCATAATCATGTTTTAACACTGCCAGGACTTAAAGACAACAGCTCCTTAGACCAATCCCCATAATCATGTTTTATCAATGCTGCCAGGACTTAAAGACAACAGCTCCTTAGTCCAATCCCCATAGTCATGTTATAACACTGCTGCCAGGACTTGAAAACAACAGCTCCTAGGACCAATCATTATAATCATTTTTAACAACACTGACAGGATTTAAAGACAACAGCTCCTTAGACCAATCCCCATAATCATGTTTTAACAATGCTGCCAGGACTTAAAGACAACAGCTCCTTAGACCAATCCCCTTAATCATGTTTTAACAACACTGCCAGGACTTAAAGTCAACAGCTCCATAGACCAATTCCCATAATCATGGTTTAAGAACGCTGCCAGGACTTAAAGACAACGGCTCCATAGGCCAATTCATATAATTATGTTTTAACAACACTGCCAGGACTTAAAGACAACAGCTCCATAGACCAATCCCCATAATCATGTTTTAAAAATGCTGCCAGGACTTAAAGAAAACAGCTCCTTAGACCAATCCCCATAATTATGTTTTAACATTGCTGCCCGGATTTAAAGACAACAACTCATTAGACAAATCCCCATAATAATGTTTTAACACTGCTGCAAGGACTTAAAGACAACAGCTCCTTAAAACCAATCCCCATAATAATGTTTTAACATTGCTGCCAGGACTTAAAAACAACAGCTCCTTAGACGAATCGCCATAATCATGTTTTAACACTGCTGCCAGGACTTAAAAACAACAGCTCCTTAGACCAATTCCCATAATCATGTTTTAACACTGCTGACAGGACTTAAAGACAACAGTTCCTTAGACCAATTCCCATAATTATGTTTTAACACTGCTGCCAGGACTTAAAAACAACAGCTCCTTAGACCAATTCCCATAATCATGTTTTAACACTGCTGACAGGACTTAAAGACAACAGTTCCTTAGACCAATTCCCATAATTATGTTTTAACACTGCTGCCAGGACTTAAAAACAACAGCTCCTTAAACCAATTCCCATAATTATGTTTTAACACTGCTGCCAGGACTTAAAAACAACAGCTCCTTAGACCAATTCCCATAATCATGTTTTAACACTGCTGACAGGACTTAAAGACAACAGTTCCTTAGACCAATTCCCATAATTATGTTTTAACACTGCTGCCAGGACTTAAAAACACCAGCTCCTTAGACCAATTCCCATAATTATGTTTTAACACTGCTGCCAGGACTTAAAAACAACAGCTCCTTAGACCAATCCCCATAATCATGTTTTAACACTGCCAGGACTTAAAGACAACAGCTCCTTAGACCAATCCCCATAATCATGTTTTAACAATGCTGCCAGGACTTAAAAACAACAGCTCCTTAGACCAATTCCCATAATCATGTTTTAACACTGCTGACAGGACTTAAAGACAACAGTTCCTTAGACCAATTCCCATAATTATGTTTTAACACTGCTGCCAGGACTTAAAAACAACAGCTCCTTAGACCAATTCCCATAATTATGTTTTAACACTGCTGCCAGGACTTAAAAACAACAGCTCCTTAGACCAATCCCCATAATCATGTTTTAACAATGCTGCCAGGACTTAAAGACAACAGCTCCTTAGTCCAATCCCCATAGTCATGTTATAACACTGCTGCCAGGACTTGAAAACAACAGCTCCTAGGACCAATCATTATAATCATTTTTAACAACACTGACAGGATTTAAAGACAACAGCTCCTTAGACCAATCCCCATAATCATGTTTTAACAATGCTGCCAGGACTTAAAGACAACAGCTCCTTAGACCAATCCCCTTAATCATGTTTTAACAACACTGCCAGGACTTAAAGTCAACAGCTCCATAGACCAATTCCCATAATCATGGTTTAAGAACGCTGCCAGGACTTAAAGACAACGGCTCCATAGGCCAATTCATATAATTATGTTTTAACAACACTGCCAGGACTTAAAGACAACAGCTCCATAGACCAATCCCCATAATCATGTTTTAAAAATGCTGCCAGGACTTAAAGAAAACAGCTCCTTAGACCAATCCCCATAATTATGTTTTAACATTGCTGCCCGGATTTAAAGACAACAACTCATTAGACAAATCCCCATAATAATGTTTTAACACGATTATGCCAGGACCTAAAGACAACGGCTCCTTAGACCAATCCCAATAATCATGTTTTACATTGCTGCCTGGACTTAAAGACAACAGCTCCTTAGACCAATCCCCATAATTATGTTTTAACAATGCTGCCTGGACTTAAAGACAACAGCTCCTTAGACCACTCCCCATAATCATGTTTTAACACTGCTGCAAGGACTTAAAGACAACAGCTCCATAGACCAATCCCCATAATCATGTTTTAAAAATGCTGCCAGGACTTAAAGAAAACAGCTCCTTAGACCAATCCCCATAATTATGTTTTAACATTGCTGCCCGGATTTAAAGACAACAACTCATTAGACAAATCCCCATAATAATGTTTTAACACGATTATGCCAGGACCTAAAGACAACGGCTCCTTAGACCAATCCCAATAATCATGTTTTACATTGCTGCCTGGACTTAAAGACAACAGCTCCTTAGACCAATCCCCATAATTATGTTTTAACAATGCTGCCTGGACTTAAAGACAACAGCTCCTTAGACCACTCCCCATAATCATGTTTTAACACTGCTGCAAGGACTTAAAGACAACAGCTCCTTAGACCAATCCCCATAATTATGTTTTAACAATGCTGCCTGGACTAAAAGACAACAGCTCCTTAGACCACTCCCCATAATCATGTTTTAACACTGCTGCAAGGACTTAAAGACAACAGCTCCTTAGACCAATCCCCATAATTATGTTTTAACAATGATGCCAAGACTTAAAAACAACAGCTCCTTAGACCAATCCTCATAATCATGTTTTAAAAATGCTGCCAGGACCTAAAGACAACAGCTCCTAAGATTAATCCCCATAATTATGTTTTAACAATGTTGCCAGAACTTAAAGACAACAGCTCCTTAGACCAATCCACATAATCATGTTTTAACATTGCTGCCAGGACTTGAAAACAACAGCTCCAAAAACCAATCCCCTTAATCATGTTTAAACATTGCTGCCAGAATTTAAAGACAACAGCTCCTTAGACCAATTCCCATAATAATGTTTTAACACTGCTGCCAGAACTTAAAGACAACAGCTCCTTAGACCAATCCACATAATCATGTTTAAACATTGCTGCCAGGACTTGAAAACAACAGCTCCAAAAACCAATCCCCTTAATCATGTTTAAACATTGCTGCCAGAATTTAAAGACAACAGCTCCTAAGACCAATCCCCATAATTATGTTTTAACAAATGCTGCCAGGACTTAAAGACAACAGCTCCTTAGACCAATCCTCATAATTATGTTTTAACAAATGCTGCCAGGACTTAAAGACAACAGCTCCTTAGACCAATCCTCATAATTATGTTTTAACAATGCTGCCAGGACTTAAAGACAACAGCACTGCTGTTAAAGAAATAATTGCACTAAGTAGTGATAATGCTGATAAAATATTTACATGAAACATTAATGCTGCCAGGAGGTATCCAGTTTAAAATAGTGCTGACAATGCAAGTATATCTTAAAATAATTTTAATACTAGATATGTCCATGTTTATAGTGCTGACATGTATGTATTTCTTCTGAGCAGATAGGAAAAAATGCTTTTATAAGATGTAGTGAACGTTTCGTGAGTACCAATTGGAAATAATGTGTTATAAAAGTGCTGAAATGGTATGTGTATAGATAATGTGTACTGTTTGATCAAATGTACCAATAAATATAAAAGTGTTGAAATGGTAAGTGTATAAATCATGTCTACTGTTTGGTAAAATGTACCAATAAATGTAAAAGTGTTGAAATGGTAAGTGTATAAATCATGTCTACTGTTTGGTTACATGTATCTATAAATATAAAAGTGTTGAAATTGTAAGTGTATAATTCATGTCTACTGTTTGGTTACATGTATCTATAAATATAAAAGTGTTGAAACTGTAAGTGTATAAATCATGTCTACTGTTTGGTTACATGTACCTATAAATATAAAAGTGTTGAAATGGTATGTATATAATTTATGTGTATTGTTTGGTAACATGTACCTTTAAATATAAAAGTGTTGAAATGGTACGTGTATGTGTGTATAATTCATGTGTACTGTTTGATAAAATGTACCTATCAATATAAAATGCTGAAATGGCAAGTGTATAATTCATGAGTACTGTTTGGAAAATGTTCCTTTAAATATAGAAGTGCTGAAATGGCAAATGTATATCCGACTTATAACATATATATAGTACCAGTGTGAAAAATAATATTTACATAAAAATTCTGAATTGGCAAGTGTGCAATTTACATGTTATGAAAGAAGAAATAATTTAAGTGCAGGACGTGTGGTGGAATGTCAAGGCCATGCTGCTTTAGTGCTGACATGACAAATCAGTAGTTACAGCTTGATGCCATAATCAAGCTAACCAGACAAATCAGATCGTACACTAGGGCCTGTGGTACAAGTTTTATGCTACAATTATACTGACTGGACAAGTGTGGTCTTCATTGGTTCTGACGGAACAAATCCCTATTCACAAGTGCTGACGAAACTGATCAATTGTAAAATGTTTATTTGTTTCTGTTCTGTTGGAACTATCATTCTCCGAGTTATATATCCATTACAATTATTACAGACATTTTATAAATTAATTAAATCATACAGCAGAAAAATACTTTAAAAATATGTTTGCATATTTAGACATAACTAATATGTTAGCTGTTACTTTCTCCCTAGACATGATGATTTGAAGACATAACTAAAAATATATTATGCTCTTTGTGTTTCATTCTGCGCGAACTTCATCTTAGTGACCAATGAAAGAGAATCTAGTCTTTCTAACACTGCAACAGTGGTCTAGGGGTAGAGTGTCTGCCTCATATGTGGAAGGTCACGGGTTCAATCCCTGATCCTGTCATACCAAAGACTTGAAAAATGGTACTAGAACCTTTCATCGCTTCACATTCAGCATTTAGAGGATAGTTCTAGGTCTGGTTGGCCTGGTGTTAGTATAATGAGACTGGGTGGAGTATCATACCACGTGTCTGTGGCACTATACTCCAGTGTGGCAGTGCTCAGAATGCTATCTTAAGTAGACACCATCGCGATATGACTTAAAAACTGTTGGAAGTTATGCTAAACATGATACAACAACAACAATAACAGTGTGTAAAGAAGTTTTATTGTTTTAATTGGTCATTTGTTTCAAGCAATGTCAAACTGTTGGGGCTTTAATAATAAATTTAGATGAAGTTTTAAACACTTAAATTACTAACCTTTGCATGGACTGGAATAATGCATACCTTGATACTGCAATTCTATTTGAGAACTGATATCAGAATGAAATTATTTTAATACCCTTTAATATCTTAAATGCTCTCAGACTGGCATTTAAATGCTCCAAGGATAGTGGTATATGCTCCAGGAAAGGTGGTTAAATGCTTTAGGGATGATTATTAAATACTGCAGGCAGGTGACTAAACATTCCAGGGATGGAAATCAAATGTTTCAAGGTAGGTAACTAGAGACTCAAGGGACGGATATTAAATGTACAAGGGATGGTAATTAAATACTACAGGCAGGTGATTAAATGTTCCAGCGGTGGTAATTAAATGCTCCAGGGATAGTGATTATAAGCTCCAAGTGTGGTCATTAAATGCTCAAGGGGTGGTGATTAAATGCTCCAGGGGTGGTGATTAAATGCTCCAGGGGTGGTGATTAAATGCTCCAGGGGTGGTGACTGAATGCTCCAGGGATGGTGATTAAATGCTCCAGGGGTGGTGATTAAATGCTCCAGGGGTGGTGATTAAATGCTCCAGGGGTGGTGACTGAATGCTCCAGGGATGGTGATTAAATGCTCCAGGGGTGGTGATTAAATGCTCCAGGGGTGGTCATTAAATGCTCAAGGGGTGGTGATTAAATGCTCCAGGGGTGGTGATTAAATGCTCCAGGGGTGGTCATTAAATGCTCCAGGGGTGGTCATTAAATGCTCAAGGGGTGGTGATTAAATGCTCCAGGGATGGTCATTAAATGCTCCAGGGGTGGTGATTAAATGCTCCAGGGGTGGTTATTAAATGCTCCAGGGGTGGTCATTAAATGCTCCAGGGGTGGTGATTAAATGCTCCAGGGATGGTCATTAAATGCTCCAGGGGTGGTGATTAAATGCTCCAGGGATGGTCATTAAATGCTCCAGGGGTGGTGATTAAATGCTCCAGGGGTGGTGATTAAATGCTCCAGGGATGGTCATTAAATGCTCCAGGGGTGGTGATTAAATGCTCCAGGGATGGTCATTAAATGCTCCAGGGGTGGTGATTAAATGCTCCAGGGATGGTCATTAAATGCTCCAGGGGTGGTGATTAAATGCTCCAGGGGTGGTGATTAAATGCTCCAGGGGTGGTGATTAAATGCTCCAGGGATGGTGATTAAATGCTCCAGGGGTGGTGACTGAATGCTCTGGGGATGATGGTTAAATGCTCCAGGGGTGGTGATTAAATGCTCCAGGGGTGGTGATTAAATGCTCCAGGGTTGGTGATTAAATGCTCCAGGGGTGGTGATTAAATGCTCAAGGGGTGGTGATTAAATGCTCCAGGGGTGGTGATTAAATGCTCCAGGGGTGGTGATTAAATGCTCCAGGGGTGGTGACTGAATGCTCTGGGGATGATGGTTAAATGCTCCAGGGGTGGTGATTAAATGCTCCAGGGATGGTGATTAAATGCTCCAGGGGTGGTGACTGAATGCTCTGGGGATGATGGTTAAATGCTCCAGGGGTGGTGATTAAATGCTCCAGGGGTGGTGATTAAATGCTCCAGGGGTGGTGATTAAATGCTCCAGGGGTGGTGATTAAATGCTCCAGGGGTGGTGATTAAATGCTCCAGGGATGGTCATTAAATGCTCCAGGGGTGGTGACTGAATGCTCTGGGGATGATGGTTAAATGCTCCAGGGGTGGTGATTAAATGCTCCAGGGATGGTCATTAAATGCTCCAGGGGTGGTGATTAAATGCTCCAGGGGTGGTGATTAAATGCTCCAGGGATGGTCATTAAATGCTCCAGGGGTGGTGACTGAATGCTCTGGGGATGATGGTTAAATGCTCCAGGGGTGGTGATTAAATGCTCCAGGGATGGTGATTAAATGCTCCAGGGGTGGTGACTGAATGCTCTGGGGATGATGGTTAAATGCTCCAGGGGTGGTGATTAAATGCTCCAGGGATGGTCATTAAATGCTCCAGGGGTGGTGACTGAATGCTTTGGGGATGATTGTTAAATGCTCCAGGGGTGGTGATTAAATGCTCCAGGGATGGTCATTAAATGCTCAAGGGGTGGTGATTAAATGCTCCAGGGATGGTCATTAAATGCTCAAGGGGTGGTGATTAAATGCTCCAGGGATGGTCATTAAATGCTCAAGGGGTGGTGATTAAATGCTCCAGGGGTGGTCATTAAATGCTCCAGGGGTGGTCATTAAATGCTCCAGGGGTGGTGATTAAATGCTCCAGGGATGGTCATTAAATGCTCCAGGGGTGGTGATTAAATGCTCCAGGGATGGTCATTAAATGCTCCAGGGGTGGTCATTAAATGCTCCAGGGGTGGTCATTAAATGCTCCAGGGGTGGTGATTAAATGCTCCAGGGATGGTCATTAAATGCTCCAGTGGTGGTGATTAAATGCTCCAGGGGTGGTGACTGAATGCTCTGGGGATGATGGTTAAATGCTCCAGGGGTGGTGATTAAATGCTCCAGGGGTGGTGATTAAATGCTCCAGGGGTGGTGATTAAATGCTCCAGGGGTGGTGACTGAATGCTCTGGGGATGATGATTAAATGCTCCAGGGGTGGTGATTAAATGCTCCAGGGTTGGTGATTAAATGCTCCAGGGATGGTCATTAAATGCTCAAGGGGTGGTGATTAAATGCTCCAGGGATGGTCATTAAATGCTCCAGGGGTGGTGATTAAATGCTCCAGGGATGGTCATTAAATGCTCAAGGGGTGGTGATTAAATGCTCCAGGGGTGGTGATTAAATGCTCCAGGGGTGGTGATTAAATGCTCCAGGGGTGGTGACTGAATGCTCTGGGGATGATGATTAAATGCTCCAGGGGTGGTGATTAAATGCTCCAGGGGTGGTGATTAAATGCTCCAGGGATGGTGATTAAATGCTCCAGGGGTGGTGATTAAATGCTCCAGGGATGGTCATTAAATGCTCCAGAGTTGTTGATTAAAATAATGTTCCAGGGTTGGTGGTTAAACGCTTAAGAAATGGTCATTATAAGTTCCAGGGGTGAAGGTAACTAAATGCTCCAGCGGTGAAGGTTAAATGCTCCAGGGATAGTGGTTAAATTATCCAGGGGTGATTTGGTACCTTTTTTTTATTTTCTAACATACAAAAACAAAATGTATGCTGTTCATTGATAAAACTGATGTTCATTGTGGAATTATTGGATTTGATAGTGTTTTTAATGGATTAAAGCATGTTGGTAAGTTTTGTTTAAGAAATCACTGGATAGATTTTTCATTAAGTAAGAGACCTTCAATAGAGATATGGCACTTGACTGGGTACACTTGCTAATGCTTTCTAGAAACTTATTATATACTTTAGCAGAAGGTAAGTACAGAACATGTATGTGTGAGGGATATCATACTGAACGGAACAGCTAAACCACCACTTATGTATTTCCAATATTGACTAGCATTATAAAAATTAAAGAAATTGTCAAGTCTAACAATAAAGAATTACTTAGATATTCTTATACAAATGTTCTTTCGTATTCAAGTCCGAAATTCAAGGAAATTGCTTTCTGAGAAAATACATAAAATGCCAGACAGCGGGGTTAGCTGTTGAAAAAACATAAAATGTCAGATGGCGGGTTAGCTTTTGAAAATACATAAAATGACAAGTGGTGGGTTAGCTTTTGAAAATACATAAAATGCCAGACAACAGGGTAAGCTGTTGAAAAAACAGAAAATAACAGGTGGCGGGTTAGCTGTTGAAAAAACATAAAATGTCAGATGGCGGGTTAGCTTTTGAAAATACATAAAATGACAAGTGGTGGGTTAGCTTTTGAAAATACATAAAATGACAAGTGGTGGGTTAGCTTTTGAAAATACATAAAATGCCAGACAACAGGGTAAGCTGTTGAAAAAACAGAAAATAACAGGTGGCGGGTTAGCGGTTGAAAATACATAAAAAGACAGGTGGCGGGTTAGCGGTTGAAAATACATAAAATGACAAGTGGCGGGTCAGCTTTTGAAAAAACATAAAATGCCAGACAACAGGGTTAGCTGTTGAAAAAACATTAAATAACAGGTGGCGGGTTAGCGGTTGAAAATACATAAAATGACAAGTGGCGGGTTAGCTTTTGAAAAAACATAAAATGCCAGACAACAGGGTTAGCTGTTGAAAAAACATTAAATAACAGGTGGCGGGTTAGCGGTTGAAAATACATAAAAAGACAGGTGGCGGGTTAGCAGTTGAAAATACATAAAATGACAAGTAGCAGGTTACATAAAGTGACAGGGGGTAGGTTAGCAGTTAAATACACATAAAATGTAAGGAAACTGGTTAGCTGTTCTGTTCAGTATACTATAGTTACTATTAGAAGGTAAATACACATATAGGTAAAGGAGGCTAGTCACAGTGTTACTGGCATGTTTATTAATAGCCCCTATACCTGTGGGTTAGTTCTTGCAGCTACACTTCTATTCCCTACACCTCCCCGGGGTGCTGCCCGCATGTTACGCCCTACTTTCATCTCCTCCTGAAATATACACAACAAAATATTCATAACATTTTTAGTTCACAAAATGAATTGGAAAATTGAAATTGTGATAATATAAAGTAATATGAGAGGAAAAATAAGAAGATAGCTTGATAAGACAGAAAAAGACAGTCCATTTAAGAATATAGCACAGTAAGGCAAAGAAAGGACAGTCCATTAAAGATTATAGCAAAGTAAGGCAAAGAAAGGACAGTCCATTTAAGAATATAGCACAGAGTGGCAAAGAAAGAACAGTACATTTAAGAATAAAGCAGGGTAAGACAAAGAAAGGACAGTCCATTTAAGAATATAGCACAGTTAGGCAAAGAAGGACAGTCCATTTAAGAATATAGCAGGGTAAGGCAAAGAAGGGACAGTCCAATTAAGAATAAAACAGGGTAATGCAAAGAAGGGACAGTCCATTTAAGAATATAGCAGGGTAAGGCAAAAAAGGGACAGTCCATTTAAGAATAAAACACAGTTAGGCAAAGAAGGACATTCCATTTAAGAATATAGCAGGGTAATGCAAAAAAGGGGACAGTCCATTTAAGAATAAAGCAGGGTAATGCAAAGAAGGGACAGTCCATTTAAGAATATAGCACAGTTAGGCAAAGAAGGGACAGTTCATTTAAGAATATAGCAGGGTAAGGCAAAGAAGGGACAGTCCATTAAAGAATATAGCAGGGTAATGCAAAGAAGGGACAGTCCATTTAAGAATATAGCACAGTTAGGCAAAGAAGGACAGTCCATTAAAGAATATAGCAGGGTAAGGCAAAGAAGGGACAGTCCATTTAAGAATATAGTACAGTTAGGCAAAGAAGGGACAGTCCATTTAAAAATATAACAGGGTAAGGCAAAGAAAGGACAGTACATTTAAGAATAATTAGCAGGGTAATGCAAAACAAGAACATTCCTTTTACGAATACAGCAGTGTAAAACAAAGAAAAGACAATACATTTACAAAAGGAGCTTGTTCAAGAAGTCCAACCAAGGCTGAATATATAAGGTAAGAAATGAATATGTCCAACCATTACACATGTAAGCTGAGAAGGCAAAGAACTTAATCTGTTCAAGAAATCCAGCAATACAATGAAATATGATTTCTTTAAAAAAATCCAGCATAATAAGACAATTAAACAGCTTTCAATTGAAGAATTATACCAGGATAAAGCAATAAAAACATTATAACAGTATGGTTTAGAAACACCATGATGCACAGCATGGTTGGGCAAAGATATAAAAAGTTTTAAATAATTTAAGCAGTTTGTGTTAGTATTAAGTTTGTATACAAAACTAAATGTTCAGTCCACATGTAGATGATAATATTATATTATTAATTTTATCTCAGACTTTGAAGGACTCACACCACCGTTATCTTCCTTGAATACTCCTGACAGATGAAAGAGGAAGAAGTAAAAATTTAGTTCTAATTTTTCTTCTTTTTATCAAGGCTTTATATTGCAGTAATTTATTTTTCTACCATGTGTCAAATGGTCAGAATTTTAGAAATCATCCCTGTAAAATAGATGCTGATGCCAGATTTCTAATTAATTCTGTGTCATTATAGAATTGATAGTTCAAAACACATCTTGGGCGAACAGTTGACTTATTATTAATATTGAAATTTATAGGTATCAGAAAACCATTGAATTCATAAAAAAAAACTGTTCAAGGTATGATTTGTTTTTCTTTATAATTGCAGATCTTGAACCAGTGAAAAATTTGAGTCCAGACACATGCTGCAGAAATTTTATTTTTTCACTGTGTTTTGGTTATAAATGTTACAATGGAGTGCTATGGGAAATGTAATAGTGGTGTAAGAAATGAAATGTTATTATGCGTACATATGCACACCGAATAAGATAACTGAAAACATGCTTTTTATAAATACAATTCCTGTTTTAGAAGAAATGTCACTTGGATTTAATTGCGTGAATTCAACTGATGTCTGGACAGGGTTTTAACAATATCTTTAAATCATTTAACAATGTCTACAGCTATTTTTAGAAGTGTAAGTGCAACATTAAAACACACAAAGTATAAGATTGCTAATGTTCAACACTAAGATTATATCCTGTGTTTAATGTAATACTAACATAATTATCAACACATTGTTCTAGAGATAACACAATTAAGCACTCATCCCCTGGTATATGTAGGTGTCTTTCTTAAAGTTGTCAATGCACTTTACACTTTAAACAAAAGTGCCAAGGCAGCACTGATATGACCATTTCAGGCAATTTATCATATATCTCTCCATAGATGCCCTCAGGGGATGATGTATTTTAATATAGAGGCATTTATTCATTTGAGAGAAATCAAAATTTAAATTTTGTACAAAAAGTGTATAAAAATGCCATAAACCATGCTGCTGTTTATGAAGCATTTATTGAACTTTAAATTCTTTTGTTTCTTTTATTTTATTTTAATTGAGTTTAACACCAATTTCAATACAATTCAGTTTAATATAGTATATCTTTTTTTTATTGGTGGAGGAAGACATTAAAATGAATCTGAACAAACCACAGCTCTTCCGCAAGTAACTTGCAAACTTTCTCAAGTAAATTCTTTTCAGCGATATATATATATATAAACATGAAATGTGTTGCATATGACATAAACACCATTTAAAACAAGATGTAAGGATAATTTATATAAAATATATACTACCGGTACATGTAGTTTGACTGAAAGGTTATTGGGAGGAAATTTGTGAAAATTCCCAATTTTAACCTTATTGCCCCATCCGCCCCCTGGCCGCTTATGGAAATTCAATCCTTTTTATTGAACAAAATTGTTACTAGACAATGCTTTAGATCTCAAATTAAACAACATATTTACCCAAATGGACAAAAAAATGAGAATTTTCCATTTTCCCATAGTATTCCTATGTAAAACTCAAAGACCCTCACAGGGCCTCTATACATCCCAGTGTCCCTTGATTTGTACAAACTTAGATTTCTTAATCATAAGGATAATTTATATCAAATATGAACAAATCTGACTGACCGGTAAACATTTTGAAAATCTGTTGGGCCGTTCATCAGAAGAAGATTTTTTAAGTTTTGGAGTATTTTGACTAACAGCAGCAATCTTGAATTTCAGATTAAAAAAAAAAATGTTCTTTATAATCTCCTATGCAATAGAAACATCAATGTGAAGTTTCAGTTTAATTGGCCTTGTGGTTTCAGAAAAGATAAAAAAATAAAGAATTTTCAGTTTTCCCATAGTATCCCTATGTAAAATTCTAAGTCCCCTTACAGGGACCCTATAAATTTTAGCCCTTAAATTCTTATCTGCAATCAAACCCCTACACAATCATAGGGATAATTTATGCCAAATATAAACAAATCTGACATACCGGTTCTTAAGAAAACATTTTTTGTAATACCCAAATTTTACCCTTTTTGGGCCCCTCCTGACCCCTTAAGACAGTGGAACCCATTCATTTTTACAAATCTGAACCTCTTTCACCAAACAAAGCCCGTGTGGTTCCGGCTAAGAATAGAATCACTGTCGATCTCTGCAGAGGGGTAGGAATCTTCCGAATGGGTGTCATGTTCATTTTATCATTTTTTGTCATGTTCACTATTGTGGTTAAATTATCAACCCTTGTGTGGTTCCAGGGAGCCATGAGTGATTGCAAGAATAGGATCACTGTGGCTTATGCATGTCGTAAGAAGCGACAAATTGAGTAATACAATATAATTTGCTGAAACTCTGCAGTTCTGCAGGTATCAAGGTTCTAGGTTCATTCTGCATATTCATTTGTTGATGTATTTTTTTTAATCTGTAAGTTAATTTGTTGTTTTTGTACATGTAGAGTGAACCTGGAATCTTCCTTCCTGTTGGTGTCCAATAACATATAATGTTTTGGTACGCCCTAAAACCCTATTCATTCATTCATTCACCAAACAATGCTTCTGTGAAGATATAGGCAAAATAGTTTCCATTTAGAAAAAAAAAAAAAAATTTATTATAATGACATGTGTCCCCTAATTGAACCCTCGGGGTGGGGTCATTTTCAACCCTAGGGACACCATTTGAACAAATCTAACAAAACTATAGTTGATTATCATTACTACATAAACATTTTAAAAATCTGTTGGGCCGTTCATGAAAAGAAGATTTCTTAAATTTTGGACTATTTTTAGTAATGGCAGCCATCTTGAATTTCAAATCGAAATAGTCTACTAATGCAATAGAAACATCCTTCAAGACACAAATCAATCTAACAAGGTTTCAAAGAACTAGATAAATTATATAATCTTCTCTATTGTTAATATTCTATTCTCTCTTCTTCCATTCATCATACCATGATAGCAAGTCAGCCTTAAATAGCCAATATATATACTTTATTGCAGCCAAATCTTATGACCATTTATTACATATGATACATACATACATACATAAATACAGTGACAGGTCAAACTAGCATAAAGTTGCCATATATAATGGACAAGTGGCTGACTTTGGCTCCAGCGCGGCTGACCCAATCAGTCACTGTCACATTGTGTTTGAATGGATGCAGAAACAAATACTAGTCACAGGAGTATTCTGCAGTCAATATGTTAATAACAAATCTACATGTCTCTAATAGCAACCGGTTTCTTATTATTCAGAGTATGTATTAATATGTCATACACACACTTTCATACAGATGTAATTATCTCTGACAAATGGTGGAGCTGTTTTCTATTTGCTAGCACACAAAAATGGATCTATTTACACAATATGGAATTATTTGGAAAATGCTGGGGTGCAACATGTTTGTAACAACCCACAGTTTCCTATATGTATCAATACAATGTCCGATACCCCGGGTGTCAATTTCAATACTTGCCATCTATCACATGAACGGAGAGTATCAGAACAGTATTCGACGATGGTATCAGGACATCATACATACAATTTTTATAGACTTGACACTGGCATTTTGACATTGTGTATTTATTCGCATTTAAGGAATACAGACTTTTTCGGCACTCCTCCAAACAATGCTGCAGCATAGAATTATTGAAAAATTGTTGAAAGTGACATAAAGAAATAAATATTAAAAAAAAATAAGATAAGGACCATACCATACATAAATTCTACTGAACTAAAATACAAACTATTCTGTGGAAAAAACAAGAAAAGGTCAAATTAGTTTTCTGAACCTTAAGCAACGTTAATTTAAGGTTTAGCGAATTCAATAAAAAAATTGAAATAATTTTATTTTTTAATTTTTTAAAAAAAAACATTTTTTTCACAGATAGAGTGTTTTTGTATCAGAGTAGAACATTGATTATACTGTTAATAAATATGCAAAATTTGAAAATAATGTTAGATGTAAGGTTTAGAGAAGTTTTAAACAGCATACCCTATTTTCATACCAAAATGTTTTCTTTTTATTTTGGCAATTTTGAAAATTGGAGGATGGTCTAGTCAACAAAGTGTTGTGAAAACATTTTTTACAATTAAGTTTGATGTTGAATGGGGTTTAACGCCATTTTCAACACATTTCAGGTTATATATGGCATATCCAGTTTTACTGGTGGAGGAAGACCTCAGACTGAGTCAGACTGAGTAGAACCACCGTCCTTCCACAAGTAACTGGAAACTTTCTCACATAAAGTTTTTGGAGCGAGCAGGACTCGAACCTATGACCATAGCGGTGAGAGGTAAGTGATCTTGAGACAGCGCCTTAGACCACTCGGCCACGGAGGACCCTTGATGTTGAAAGAACATGATTAAGTTGGTTAGGTGGTAAAGCGCCAGTCCCACAGGCTGATGGTCCTGGGTTTGTTACCTAACCAGGATATATTGATATGAAAAGACTTGAACAATGGTACTAGAATACTGGTCAGTCCAGTTTCATATGATAAAAAACTTGTAGTTAACATCACTAAACACCATACTTTACAAAACAACTAGCATATCGGCTTTGATTCTTAATTTCTTGATTCCCAGCGTGACTATCTGATTCCCAGCACTACCATCCACACACTCAATATCACCAGCACATCTTGATATTCATTCACATCCTTCCAACAAAATTAGTATTCTACTGACAATCATGTCGGCCATTATTAGCGGGTTCCAGAACAGCCAATCCTTGATACCGTGTAAGTAGCCATTCCAGGTCATTACGTGTCTTTGTTTGTAACTATTAAATACAATAAATTGACGTTTATTTTGTCTCAGATAAGGCCAGACTGTTTTTATATATTGGTTTACACAACCAAAACTTTTTTTCTTTTTTTGATGTTTGTTTTGACATTTTTTATTCAATTAGTTAAAGTAGTAATCGTTGTTTGAAGCCATCGTGTAGCCCTTAAAAAAGTGTTTGTTGGCCTCATTATTGGCTAAGTACATTTAACATGTGAGTCATTTTTACCTGTGTAGGATTAGGTTAATTCTTTCTTTTTTGTAATCATTGAATCAGAGAATATTTCCATCTTTAATGACACATAATGACTGAAAATATTTTGAATGAATTTTCCTGAGTACGGAATTGTTGTAGGTTGGCAGAGGCAGCAACCAATGTTTTAATTTAGGCCTCAAAATGCAATTTACTATAATAAACCTATGTTTACTTTTATTATTATGAAAGGCAAATGTTGACCATTTTATTTATAATTTTCTTACTCATAACATGAACTATCATACTATGAGACATTAAGTTGTAATTCCATGGTTCTAATCCCCACCTGGGCAAAGTCTCCATGATAATTGATATATGAACTATAATACCATGAGCCATTAAGTTGTAATTCCATGGTTCGAATCCTCACCTGGGCAAAGTATCCATGAAAATTGATATATGAACTATAACACCATGAGCCATTAAGTTGTAATTCCATGGTTCTAATCCCCACCTGGGCAAAGTCTCCATGATAATTGATATATGAACTATAATACCATGAGCCATTAAGTTGTAATTCCATGGTTCGAATCCCCACCCAGGCAAAGTCTCCATGATGATTGATATATGAACTATAACACCATGAGCCATTAAGTAGTAATTCCATGGTTCTAATCCCCACCTGGGCAAAGTCTCCATGGTGATTGATATATGAACTATAACACCATGAGCCATTAAGTTGTAATTCCATGTGGTTCGAATCCCCACCTGGGCAAAGTCTCCATGATGATTGTTATATGAACATTCATACCATGAGCCATTAAATTGTAATTCCATGTCGTTCGAATCCCCATTATTAAAACCTAGGCCGGATCATACCAAAGACATAAAAAAATGGTACTTGAAGCTTTCTCGCTTGGCACTTAGCATTTAGAGGGTAGTTCTAGGTCTGGTCAGCCCAGTGTCAGTATAACTGGGAGACTGGGTGGGGTATCATACCATGTGTCTGCAGCATGATACTCCAGTGTGGCAGTGCTAACAATACTGTTTCTAAGAGGAGCACTATGCAGCATTAATTGATAAAGGGCCAACTCAATCATAATCTTCATATTCCAATCCAATTACATTGTATCATGCACTGTGTAGGAATACCCAAAATCCTCAGATTGTAGATATGTTATCATAAGAACCTATCTCATGAATATCACATTACAAAAGATCTGCTATCAAACAAAACACATTATACCATTTGTTTTGATCAAATTTTTGTCTCAAATCCAACCATGTTGAAAAATCGATGAAAACACCCAGAATAATTAACTTTAATAGCTGTTTTAATGGAATAAATGGGAAACAAATAATTTCATTTATTGAACTGCAGCATATTCTGGCATCTCACTTATCTGGAAGAACAGTTTAATACATAAAACGAACAACATATCTGCCAATATCTTCTCTAAGAAACACATTATTAGGCACTTTGAAAATGAATTCTTATTCCAAGACATTCCTTAGTCATAAACAGTTGCTCTTTAAAGCTGTGGTAAGGATATGAATGAAGGGTTTTTACAGTTTACCAACGCATTATAGGTTATTCCAATGCCATCTACAGCTGAGTGGTCAAAGGTGTTGTCACAAGATCACCTACATCTCTCAGCTAAGGTTGTAGATTTGACTCCTGCTAGCTCAAAAAACATTATGGGTGAAAGTTTGCCAGTTACTAGCAGAATTAAGGGTGGTGGTTCTACTCAGATTCATTTTGAGGTCTTCTTCCACCAATAAAACTGGATATGCCATATATGAACTGAAGTGTGTTGAAAATGGTGTTTGACCCCAGTAAATTTTCCCCTCCCCCCACTCCCCCCCCCCCCCCCCCCCTCCCACACACACACCCCACCAACCGCTAACCCCACCCCCACTAAACTCCCATATCGTATATTAAAATTCACTATATTTTTACTAAAAAACATGTGTGCCCATTCAGATATTGTGTTACTTGCCCTAAGAACGTTCCTTATAAACCGAAATCCTGGATCAGCCCCTAATAACACCTCAATGGGTTCATTGTATTTGGCTCAGGAGAGCTAAATCCATGGGAATTTAATTGATTTATTCAACTTTCCGTCTTTCTAATCATAAACTCTTCAAGTTGAAAGAGATATTCAAAATACAATAATTCATCCTCATTTTAAAATAAAATGATTACTTAAGCCAGATCAATCATGATCCAATACAGAATGCTTAAACTGCCTACATAAAACCAAACTCTGTCTAAATTAATTCACTATTCACACCAAGATGTGACCCTTTTTTGTCTCAATCATAATTCATTTTCAAGTACAAAATCTAAACCTAAAAAGAATCAATGTATCAAATAAGAACCCAAATGTCTTGATGTAATAAATATGAACCGGAATGACTTGATGTAATAAATAAGAATACAAATGATTTAATATAGTGAATAAGAACCCAAATGTTTTAATGTAATAAATAAGAACCCAAATGACTTAATGTAGTGAATATGAACCCAAATGTCTTGATGTAATAGATAAGAACCAAAATGACTTAATGTAGCATGTAAGAATCCAAATGTCTTGATGTAATAAATAAGAACCAAAATGTCTTAATGTAGTGAATAAAAAAACCAAAAGACTTAATGTAGCAAATAAGAACCCCAATGACTTGATGTAGTAATTGTGAACCCAAATGACTTGATGTAATAAATAAGAACCTAAATGACTTAATGTATCAATAAGGATCCAAATTATTTGATGTAATCAATAAGAACACAAATGACTTGGTGTAACAAATAAGAACCCAAATGACTTGATGTTATAAATAAGAACACAAATGACTTGATGTAACAAATAAGAACCCAAATGACTTGATGTAATAAATAAGAACCCAAATGACTTGATGTAATAAATAAGAACACAAATGACTTGATGCAGTAAATCAGAACCCAACAAGGGTGTGGGTAGAACTGACGGATACTCCCTGAACAAGTGCTTGATTGAGTACATTCACTCACAGTGTTTGCAAAAAGAAAAGGGAGTGTAAAGCAAAGATAATTTGAGAATATTCAAGATCAAGTTTTGGCACATCCCGTGTTGCAAGACTCACTGGATTCCCTTCCATACTTTTGAAGATATACTCCAGACAAGCAAATTAACTGAAAATGAAGTACAAAAGGGGAGATAATTCTGTCATAATTATTATTCAAGATCAAGTTTTGGCACATTCCGTGTTGCAAGACTTGCTGGATTCCCCTTCCATACTTTTGAAGATATACTCAAGACAAGCAAATTAACTGAAAATTAAGTACAAAAGGGGAGATAATTCTGTCATAATTATTATTCAAGATCAAGTTTTGGCACATTCCGTGTTACAAGACTCGCTGGATTCCCTTCCATTTTTTTGAAGATATACTCCAGACAAGCAAATAAACTGAAAATGAAGTCAAAAGGGGAGATAATTCTGTCATAATAATTATTCAAGATCAAGTTTTGGCACATTCTGTGTTCCAAGACTAGCTGGATTCCCTTCCATACTTTTGAAGATATATTTCAGACAAGCAAATTAACTGAAAATGAAGTACAAAAGGGGAGATAATTCTGCTATTATATTCAAGATAGAGTTTCAAATTTTTGTCTCGGCCGCGCTTTCACACATTGCCATTTATTTGTCATTTGTTTGTCTCTGTGCTTCCACACACTGCCATTTGTTTGTCATTTGTTCATCTCTGTGCTTCCACACATTGCCATTTATTTGTCATTTGTTCGTCTCTGCGCTTCCACACACTGCCATTTATTTGTCATTTGTTCGTCTCTGCACTTCCACACACTGCCATTTATTTGTCATTTGTTCATCTCTGCGCTTCCACACACTGCCATTTATTTGTCATTTGTTTGTCTCTGCACTTCCACACACTGCCATTTATTTGTCATTTGTTCGTCTCTGCGCTTCCACACACTGCCATTTATTTGTCATTTGTTTGTCTCTGCACTTCCAAACACTGCCATTTATTTGTCATTTGTTTGTCTCTGCACTTCCACACACTGCCATTTATTTGTCATTTGTTTGTCTCTGCACTTCCACACACTGCCATTTATTTGTCATTTGTTCATCTCTGCACTTCCACACACTGCCATTTATTTGTCATTTGTTTGTCTCTGCACTTCCAAACACTGCCATTTATTTGTCATTTGTTTGTCTCTGCGCTTCCACACATTGCCATTTATTTGTCATTTGTTCATCTCTGCGCTTCCACACACTGCCATTTATTTGTCATTTGTTCATCTCTGCAATTCCACACACTGCCATTTATTTGTCATTTGTTTGTCTTCCACACACTGCCATTTATTTGTCATTTGTTTGTCTTCCACACACTGACATTTATTTGTCATTTGTTCGTCTCTGCACTTCCACACGCTGCCATTTATTTGTCATTTGTTCATCTCTGCACTTTCACACATTGCCATCTATCCATGGTTCAAGTGATCTTTTCTCAAAAAAAGAAATTATCAATTAAGCATTGGCCATATATCATTGAAACGAGAGTTTTGAGAAAATATTTGCAATAAAAATGAAATATTGCACACAAAAAAGACATAGCAAATTGCACAGAACATCAGTTTTACATTACCATAGTACGACTGAATTGTAAAATAATTTAAGGTCACTTTGGCAATTCCCCTGAGAGACTATGGAAGTAGAATAATATTTGAATAACAATTGTATAATAATCATTCATCTTGTTGTTGTTTTGAGTATTTTTCAAATCTTCTTCAATCTCTGACTGCAGCAGAACCTTTCGCATAACTATATTTTTATGGGTTTAATACCATTTTCAACATATTATAGATTACGGTCGTTATCCAAATCTATTGATGAAGGAAGACTATTTCCATTATAACATTTTCTATTATAGAATTGAACATTTTTCTACAAACAACTGCATTTTCAAAGACCAAATTTGTCAAAGGTTAAGCATATAAAGTAAGTGTACAAACAACCTGTGTTTTCTATATATGAGCAACAATAGAATTCTTTATCAGAAATGCTGGCTGCAATTACCATACAGCAGCACTGAGTCAGTCAGTGAAAGAGACAAATCAAGAAAGATCCAAATGGAAAGGACCTTGCAACAAAAGTTTAAATAAACAGATGCGTGGTATTGTTTGAAGACAATATTGTTCTATTAAAGAGAGAATAGCATTCCATTAGTGGTCCACAAATCCTTTCTGCCTCCATCATACACAAAGTATGTACTGTCTATTTTCACTGATAATTTTGTTAAAGTTTCCAGCAATATTGATTTTCACAGATGTTACTACTTTTCTCCTAACAGCATTCTTAATTCCTTAAGTTTTGATAATAAAATTCACCAAATTGTATTTTGTGATCTTAATTGCAGTTCAAAAATATTTGTTCGCTAGAATACAGGCACAATTAAATCCGAATCAGTATAGCAAATGTAAGTAATCTCTTGAGTGGCTTCCAAATATTTCATAAATGGTGCTCATGTGAAACACAAGCTCGCTGCTTCGTTAAAAAGACTTCATTATATTACTCTTTTCTTTTCTTTATTTTAAACTTATTTATTTTACATCCATTGTAAAACAAGTTCTTACAAATCATGCTTAAAGACGACCTGGGCAGAGCCAGTACTAACCAAATGCATATAAAGTGTTTTGCTCAAGGACTGTGACTACACAAAGCCATGACAGGGGGTTGAACCCAGAGCTATCCAATCCTGGAACCAATGTTCTACCACTGGACCACCTGCCAGTGTGACAGAGTCTAAACTATAGGATGAGGTAGGGGTATTATTTCATGGTCTAACAAGGTAGTAATATTATATATTTTCTGATTGCACATCATATACATGCTATATACCTTTTTTTATGTTGCGCCAATGGCCATAATTTATGGCTGGCATCCATTAATTATTTCATAAAATATAATCTTGATATCGAATTTGTACATGAGTATTATAATGTCATGAACATTGCATACCATCTAATAAAAGCTGCCTACCCAAATATCATCAAATAAATGTTCCCTACCCAAATACCATCAAATAAATGTTACCAACCCAAATACCATCTAATAAATGTTCCCAACCCAAATATCATCAAATAAATGCTCCCTACCCAAATACCTTTTGTTCCCAACCCAAATACCATCGAATAAATGCTCCCTACCCAAATACCATCGAATAAATGATCCCAACCGAAATACCATCTAATAAATGTTCCCTACCCAAATACCATCTGTTCCCAACCCAAATACCATCAAATAATTGCTCCCTACCCAAATACCATCAAATAATTGCTCCCTACCCAAATACCATCAAATAATTGCTCCCTACCCAAATACCATCAAATAATTGCTCCCTACCCAAATACCATCAAATAAATGCTCCCAACACAACCACCATCTAATAAATGCTCCCTTCCTATTTTTGGAAAATAAAATGACTGAATACTTCTCCGGAAGCTGGTCTTTCATCCAAGTGGGGTCTAAACATTTTAGAGTTGAACAAATGCCTCATTACCAGCAGTGTGTTTAGTGGCATTTTACAACCATTTCACACACTTTTACAAAATTTTGAATTCTGGGATCCAAATAAAAGGAACCCGCACCCCACTATTGCAAAATGCATTGCCGGCATGAGGATAAACTGGTACAGTTTATTATGTCTTGACAAACAGTTTGATACAAAATTATTATTTTTTCGGATACAATAAAGACTGTCATTCATTTATTTCAGTAAAATAAAAATATCCATAATGCAGTACACCAAGAATATTTCAAAATAAGAAAATATGTCAGTTTTGGAATATTTCCTAAAATATGTCAATAATTCAATCAAATTACTCTATCTCTCAGACACTGGCTATACATGGCGCAACAATGGAACAGATTTCCGCAAAATCAGATTGGCACAGTATCACACTAAATTCTTTTGTAAGAATATGTACGAATATGTACATGCCAAGACAAACTTTTAATTCAGCTGTGTCATGTGACATGCACACTGGGAAACAATTTAAATTTCACAGAATTTCACGCTGTTAACATTTTTAAAGCATACTCACAAAATATTGGATATTCTCAATGCAAGCCTGGTTTGTTGCAAAAACAACAGAAATCATTTTGATATCATATTTCAATTTATATATTCATCACTTGTTTCTCATCATATATTTTTTTAATGGGGTTTAATGCCATTTCCAATATATTTCAGGTTATATAATGACATAATTGTGCAGTTTTATTGGTTGTGGAAGACCTTAGAACGAATCTAAGGAGAACAATCGTCCTTCCACAAGTAACTGGCAAACATTCTCACATAAATTTTTTTGAGCAAGCGGGACTCAAATCTACGACCTTAGCGGTGAGATGTAAGTGATCTTGAGACAATGCCTTAGACCATGTGGCCAAGGAGGACCCTAGTTTGTAGTTCAATCACTCACTTAATTTATCTGTTTAAATCCTTACCTCATTTTTAAAGAGCAACTGTTTATGACTAGGGACACAGGGAAAGATGCTAGGTTTGAGCTCTACATTTTGCTACTGATTATTTTAAGGTCGTGATCCCTGGTGTCACATCTGTATATATGTGTCCCCTGGTGACACCTGGCAGTTGTGAGACTGGTGAGTTTCAAGGGGGTGACCCTTGGTGTCACATCTGTATATATGTGACCCTTGGTGACCCCTGGCAGTTGTGCTACTGGAGAGTTTAAGGGGGTGACCCCTGGTGTCACATCTGTATGTATATGACCCCTGGTGACCTCAGGCAGTTGTGCTACTAGATAGTTTCAAGGGGGTGACCCCTGGTGTCACATCTATATGTATGTGACCCCTGGTGACCCCTGGCAGTTGTGCTACTGGAGAGTTTCAAGGGGGTGACCCCTGGTGTCACATCTATAATTATGTATGTGACCCCTGGTGACCCCTGGCAGATGTACTACAGGATAGTTTCAAAGGGGTGACCCCTGGTGTCACATCTGTATGTATGTGACCCCTGGCAGTTGTGCTACTGGATAGGTTCAAGGGATGACCCCTGGTGTCACATCTGTATATGTGTTGTACATATTATCCTAGCATATTATTTATTGGTGCGGAAGTGTAATAAACGGATGGAATATTTTTTATATTAGTTTAGTGAAAATAAAGGTTGATTCCGTCCTTGTAGTTTTTCTTATTCATGAGAAATTCATTAAAAAAACACAAGTTGGCATTTTCCTTATATTTGTGAATGTTGTAGCATAACCCAACATTGGTAAGTGATTGACTTTATTGTGAGCCACGATTTAGTATTTGATCAACAAAATTAAAGAATTTTACACTACAGAAAAAATAAATAGAGATTCTTACATGAGTGCTCATTTATTATTCAATTTAATAAACTGGCTGGCGAAAATAAATTATGAAAGGCTCTTTATATAAGTTCTATAATAAATGTGTAAGAACGTAATATTCTTTTGATCTGGAAAATTGTAAATTTACAATTTATTAAACAGATTATTGCTATAAATCTATCAGACATACTAGTTTTTGTCAGTCGTCGTATGTAATAATGCCTTTTGACCAAGATAAATGAACATCATTTATATTTCGGGTAAGTCAGAAAGTACTTTGTTGTTCATAGAACTTGCCTCTTGTATTTAAGTTATTATCTGACATGAATGAATCATTGACGTTTACTTGAGATGATAATGGAAAGTAACTTATGCATTTATCATAATGTTGAATACAAGATAAAATATTGTATAAATAGTTCATAACATAAATTTTATTTATTCATAGCATCTTGGAAAACAAATTTTGTGTGACGGATCGACCTTAAAGAGATTATAGAGATGTCCTGTACCACTTTTCTAAATAATGTTTTTTTTAAACTTATTTACTTAAATACATCATGTTCTTTCAGCTTATTTATTTTACGTAAATTGTAAAACATTAGTTCTTAAATACAACTTAGACAATCTCGCTTGACGTGGTCCTGGTTAGAAACAGTATTTGGCTTATGTGGATAAAGTGTCTTGCTCAACACACATAGTGCCTGGCCCGATAAGCTCAGTCGGTTACGTGTTTGACTATTAATCCAGGGGTAGTGAGTTTGAATCCCCCACCCGGCAACAGTCTCTGTGATGATTGATATACGACATTTGTGTCTCATTATCATTCGTCTCAAGTGGGAAAATTATCAGTTACTTGCAGAGATGGGGTGTGCTCGAGTACTGGTTAATCCAAGGGAACAGTGGTTAGGTTAACTGATTGGCTGTTAGTCCTCGATGGCATAAAAAAAGATGCTAAATATTCAATCAATCAATCAATCAACACACATAGCTGTTGAATCAGTTATGAAAATGTCAAACATTTATTTCTAAAAGTATGCAAATTAGGATGCTATTGAAGAAGCTACAATACAAGTATTGTGGTGCATTTTTCCAGAATATAATTGAATTCATGGGTCCATTTAGTTATATATTAATTAATATTAGCATGATTGTGAAGAAAGTTCAAATCTTATATATGAACCTCTCTCAAGTCAGCTTCCTGGGTAGAACCAGTACTGAGTATTGTTTATTTTAGAGACAACGGGTGGAACTTGGGATTGACCCTACGACCTATGTCGCCAACATGCTATTCACTATGCTACTGCCCTGCTTTAAGGGTCTGCAGAATTTTAATTTTCCATCACTGAATAAAAATAATATTTAACAAACAAAAATAGAATTAATTAAAAAATGATCAAAATTGCTGTGTGTTCTTTTAAATGATTTTTTTTCTAATGAGGCAAAATTAATCATTAGAGTTCTGTTTTGACAAAAAGAATTTATATAAACAGAGTTCTACGGAATTCTGCCAAAATATAAGTAGGAACATAATGATTACATCCAATTATTTTTTATTACAAAACTGATTTTCCATCTTTAACCTAGATATTTAAATCAAAATATTTATTTCTGAAATTAAAGGCAAAAAGTATTAATTAACATTTAAAACATGTTAATATTCTTTTACAGAAGGTTTATATTAAGACTATTTGAATCTAAAATCTGTAAACTACTGAAAACATATTCTCGTAATATTAACTGTAACTATTAACTGTGCATATCTATATTTTTATTTATTAATCATATATTTTTATACATCAAAAAGCTTGAAAGACAAGTTAATTTCAGGTGAATTTTGTATTAAATCTTAATTTAAAATCTGACAATACAATAAATTCAAACAAACTCACCTTGCCTCCAATTTATGCAAAAACCAAATATTTTAAAATGTTCAAGTCTATTTACAACATTCGCAAGTAATCCTAACTCAAACTCACACAAACGGAATGCCAAATCATCGAGTTAATCAATAGTAAGTCTTCTATATAGCTGCGAACTCCGCATTTCCAAACTGAGGCTTGTGATATTAGACCCCATTTGTCAAAATTATAACAAACTGTGCCAATAACACTTTACCGAAGTCCGAAGTTTTCCAATAAGAAAGAAAGAAATAACTGTTGAAACTGCAACACAGCCACACACAAAAATCTTGCAACTGTTGATTGTAGTACAGTGTGATAACTAGTATAGGTTTTTGCATTGTTTCTAATGTCTCGCCATCTTGTTCTGCTGATGGGGTCTTTTGTGGTAGAGTGGTCTCTGACCCTGCATCCAGATACTTGACTCTCACTATAGAATTATAGGTTTAAACCCACATTTGTGCACAAATGTTACATAAAAAATCACTCAGCAAAAAAAAAAAAAAAATATTTTTTTAATGTACATGAACATTAATTTGTTTTGATATCAATTCTACATTTAGACATAATAATTTATGGGGTTTTATATCAATAATTTATTCTACATATAGTTGTAATAATTCATGGGTTTTTTAATATCAATTCTACATATATATATAATAATTTATGGGGTTTGATATCAATGCTACATATAGATATACTAATTAATGTGGTTTTTATATCAATTCTACATATAGATATACTAATTTATGTGGTTTTATATCAATTCTACATATAGATATAATATTTTATGGCGTTTTTTTTGTCTAAAAAATAAATAATATATGTTCATAGCAAACAAATAAGAATATTTGAAAAAATTAGGGTATTTTGTGTGAGATCGAGTAAGTCAGTGGTGAAGCATAGGGATAATCCAAACACCGACACTCTCACCTGGTGTGAGAGCATGTAAGTCAGTGGTGAAGCATAGGGATAATCCAAACACCGACACTGTCAACTGGTGTGAGGGTGAGTAAGTCAGTGGTGAAGTATAGGGATAATCCAAACACCGACACTGTCACCTGGTGTGAGAGCAGGTAAGTCAGTGGTGAAGCATAGAGATAATCCAAACACCGACACTGTCACCTGGTGTGAGGGTGAATAAGTCAGTGGTGAAACACAGTGATAATCCAAACAATGACACTGTCACATGGTGTGAGGGTGAATAAGTCAGTGGTGAAGCACAGTGATAATCAAAACACCGACACTGTCGCCTAGTGTGAGGTTGATTAAGTCAGTGGTGAAGCATAGGGATAATCCAAACACTGACACTGTCGCCTGGTGTGAGAGCAGAATAGTCAATGTGAAGCACAGGGTTAACCAAAACACCAACACTGTCACCTGGTGTGAGAGCGAGTAAGTCAGTGATGAAGCAGAGGGATAATCCAAACACCGACACTGTCGCCTGGTGTTAGGGCGAGTAGGTCAGTGATGAAGCAGAGGGATAATCCAAACACCGACATTGTCACCTGGTGTGAGGATGAGTAAGTCAGTGGTGAAGCATAGTGATAATCCAAACACCGACACTGTCACCTGGTGTGAGGGCGAGTAAGTCAGTGGTGAAGCATAGTGATGATCCAAACAATGACACTGTCACCTGGTGTGAGGATGATTAAGTCAGAGGTGAAGCATAGGGATAATCGAAACACCAACACTGTCACCTGGTGTGAGGGTGAATAAGTCAGTGGTTAAGCACAGTGATAATCCAAACACCGACACTGTCACAATGTGTGAGGGCAGGTTAGTCAATGTGAAGCGCAGGGATAATCAAAACACCAACACTGTCACCTGGTGTGAGGGTGAGTAAGTCAGTGATGAAGCAGAGGGATAATCCAAACACCGACACTGTCGCCTGGTGTGAGGGCGAGTAAGTCAGTGGTGAAGCATAGTGATGACCCAAACACCGACACTGTCGCCTTGTGTGAGGTTGATTAAGTCAGTGGTGAAGCATAGGGACAATCCAAACACCAACACTGTCGCCTGGTGTGAGGGTGAATAAGTCAGTGGTTAAGCACAGTGATAATTCAAACACCGACACTGTCACAATGTGTGAGGGCAGGTTAGTCAATGTAAAGCACAGGGATAATCAAAACACCAACACTGTCACCTGGTGTGAGAGCAGGATAGTCAGTGGTGAACCATAGGGATAATCCAAACACTGACACTGTCGCCTGGTGTGAGGTACATTAAGTCAGTGGTGAAGCATAGGGATAATCTAAACACCGACACTGTTGCCTGGTGTGAGGGTTAGTAAGTCAGTGGTGAAGCATAGGGATAATCCAAACACCGACACTGTCGCCTGGTGTGAGGTACATTAAGTCAGTCGTGAAGCATAGGGATAATCTAAACACCGACACTGTTGCCTGGTGTGAGGGTTTGTAAGTCAGTGATGAAGCATAGGGATAATCCAAACACCAACACTGTCCTGGTGTGAGGGCGAGTAAGTCAGTGATGAAGCGGAGGGATAATCTAAACACCGACACTGTCGCCTGGTGTGAAGATGAGTAAGTCAGTGATGAAGCAGAGGGATAATCCAAACACCGACATTGTCACCTGGTGTCAGGATGAGTAAGTCAGTGGTGAAGCATAGTGATAATCCAAACACCGACACTGTCACCTGGTGTGAGGGCGAGTAAGTCAGTGGTGAAGCATAGTGATAATCCAAACACCGACACTGTCACCTAGTGCGAGGGTGGGTAAGTCAGTGGTGAAGCAAAGTGATAATCCAAACATGGATACTGTCACCTGGTGTGAGGGTAAGTCAGTGGTGAAGCATAGGGATAATCCAAACACTGACACTGTCACCTGTTGTGAGGATGAGTAAGTCAGTGGTGAAGCAAAGGGATAATCCAAACACTGACACTGTCACCTGTTGTGAGGATGAGTAAGTCAGTGGTGAAGCATAGGGATAATCCAAACACTGACACTGTCACCTGGTGTGAGGGCGAGACAGTCTGTGGTGAAGCACAGAGATATTCCAAACAACGATACTGTCGCCTGGTGTGAGGGCAAGTAAGATGGTGGTGAAGCATAGTGATAATCCAAACACCAACACTGTCCTGGTGTGAGGGTAAGTCAGTGGTGAAGCAGTGATAATCCAAACACTGACACTGTCACTTGTTGTGAGGGTGAGTAAGTCAGAGGTGAAGCACAGTGATAATCCAAACACCGACACTGTCACCTGGTGTGATGGTGAGTTAGTCGGTGGTGAAGCACAGTGATGATCCAAACACCGACACTGTCACCTGGTGTGAGGTTGAGTAAGTCAGTGGTGAAGCATAGTGATAATATAAACACCGACACTGTCACCTGGTGTGAGGTTGAGTAAGTCAGTGGTGAAGCATAGTGATAATATAAACACCGACACTGTCACCTGGTGTGAGGTTGAGTAAGTCAGTGGTGAAGCATAGTGATAATATAAACACCGACAATGTCACCTGGTGTGAGGTTGAGTAAGTCAGTGGTGAAGCATAGTGATGATCCAAACACCGACACTGTCACCTGGTGTGAGGTTGAGTAAGTCAGTGGTGAAGCATAGTGATAATATAAACACCGACACTGTCTATCAATAAACCATGATGAAATTAAGATATTACACTTTTTTGTCATAAATGACCATGATATATACAAGGAAGCCTTTTAATCATGTATGTTGTTTTTCCAAAATAAAACAAAATAAAAGTCTGCATCTTACATGGGTGCGTTTTAGATGCATGTTTGCATCATGCAGATACATGTATATAATTTTCAGAAATAGCATTTATCAAAGTTTATCAAAAATGTTGTTTGTCCTTTTACACGATATAATGATAATATAATAATAATATAATGAACTCCTAACCTTATGTCACAAAAAAATGATTTAATGTCAAATTTGAAATTTTCCGCTATTGCATTTTGGTTTGATCAGCATAATTATTCAAAAATCTAATCGTCTCAACATTTCATGCTTTCCACAGATGCATCAGGATTGGCAACCATCCCTAGCAACTCTATCTGCAGCTGACAAACGCACACAGATCTTCAAACGCGTCAATAAAACGAGAGAAAATTTATCGTTATCAAATATGAAATCCAAATCTGACATTTTATCTAATTTTCATTTGCAGGATAGTAGCCCGATTCCTCTCAGTGTTGTTTGTTAAATTAATAAGAAAGAAAATCCAATCTTCCTTTGGGTAAAAATTGTCTGCCGAAACATTTCAGTTAATGAATACGAATATTAATAACACTGTAAATTTGGATTAACTTCAAATGCTTGTTTTAATAGTTTTTTCTTCTACGCGTGAAAGAAACCAATTACGAATACATATTTTTTAGAAAAAAAATTGTATTTTTATTATTCTTTCTTTTGATTAGTGCTTATTCTTCAGTTTGACTTGGGGAAAAAAATCAGTAATGCGATCAGTAAAATTACAATGCAATGTCAGGTTTCTGTCGTCCCATAACAACAAACTGCCTCGCGATTTCCCACCACAAAACTGAATCACAATGAGTGTAAGTAATGTTGCTTAAATATTGGATCCCATATGAGAGGAAATTACACACAAACAAGTTAATAAATTACCAATGAATACTCGCAGTCTAATATTTGTAGAAATTAACTTCAGTAGACTGATCTTTCAGTTACCAACGACCAATTGTTTTGGACGGGCACTTCAATATAAATCTGGAGATCGGATTCCCTGAAATTACTTCAACAAGACTATCTTACATTATTAATTGACAATTGCTGCTGTCATGTCAAATGTCATGCTTTTCTGACAATGATCTTACATTTGCTACCACTTAACAAGCATGGTGAATTTCTATTATGACTTTTTCAACTGTGATTCATTACATTATCATTTAGAACAAGAGCTTGATTAGAATGGAGTAGAGCTTGATCAGAACAGAATAGAGCTTGATCAGAATGGAGGAGAGCTTGATCAGAACCGAGTAGAGCATGATCAGAATGGAGTAGAGCTTGATCAGAACGGAGAAGAACTTGATTAGAACCGAGGAGACCATAATCAGAACAGAGTAGAGCTTGATCGGAACAGAGTGGAGCTTGATGGGAACGGAGTAGAGCTTGATCAGAACGGAGTAAAGCTTGATGGGAACAGAGTAGAGCTTGATCAGAATGGAGTAGAGCTTGATCAGAACCGAGTAGAGCATGATCAGAACCGAGTAGAGCTTGATCAGAATGGAGTAGAGCTTGATTGGAATGGAGTAGAGCTTGATCAGAATGAAGTAAAGCTTGATCTGAATGGAGAAGAGCTTGATTAGAATGGAGTATAGCTGATCAGAACCGAGTAGAGCATGATCAGAACCGAGTAGAGCTTGATCAAAATGGAGTAAAGCTTGATTGGAATGGAGTAGAGCATGATCAGAATGGAGTATAGCTGATCAGAACCGAGTAGAGCATGATCAGAACCAAGTAGAGCTTGATCAGAATGGAGTAAAGCTTGATTGGAATGGAGTAGAGCATGATCAGAATGGAGTATAGCTGATCAGAACCAAGTAGAGCATGATCAGAACCAAGTAGAGCTTGATCAGAATGGAGTAAAGCTTGATTGGAATGGAGTAGAGCATGATCAGAATCAAGTAGAGCTTGATCAGAATGGAGTAAACCTTGATTGAATGGAGTAGAGCTTGATCAACACTGAGTAGAGCTTGATCAGAATGGAGTAGAGCTTGATTGGAATGGAGTAAAGCTTGATTGGAATGGAGTAGAGCATGATCAGAATCAAGTAGAGCTTGATCAGAATGGAGTAAACCTTGATTGAATGGAGTAGAGCTTGATCAACACTGAGTAGAGCTTGATCAGAATGGAGTAGAGCTTGATCAGAACCGAGTAGAGCATGATCAGAACCGAGTAGAGCTTGATCAGAATGGAGTAGAGCTTGATTGGAATGGAGTAGAGCTTGATCAGAATGAAGTAAAGCTTGATCTGAATGGAGAAAAGCTTGATTAGAATGGAGTATAGCTGATCAGAACCGAGTAGAGCATGATCAGAACCGAGTAGAGCTAGATCAAAATGGAGTAAAGCTTGATTGGAATGGAGTAGAGCATGATCAGAATGGAGTATAGCTGATCAGAACCGAGTAAAGCATGATCAGAACCAAGTAGAGCTTGATCAGAATGGAGTAAAGCTTGATTGGAATGGAGTAGAGCATGATCAGAATCAAGAAGAGCTTGATCAGAATGGAGTAAACCTTGATTGAATGGAGTAGAGCTTGATCAACACTGAGTAGAGCTTGATCAGAATGGAGTAGAGCTTGATTGGAATGGAGTAAAGCTTGATTGGAATGGAGTAGAGCATGATCAGAATCAAGTAGAGCTTGATCAGAATGGAGTAAACCTTGATTGAATGGAGTAGAGCTTGATCAACACTGAGTAGAGCTTGATCAGAATGGAGTAGAGCATGATCAGAATGGAGTAGAGCTTGATCAGAACTGAGTAGAGCTTGACCAGAACAGAGTAGAGCTTGATCGGAACAGAGTAGAGCTTGATCAGAACAGAGTAGAGAATGAACGGAACAGAGTAAAGCTTGATCAGACAGAGTAGAGAATGATCGGAACAGAGTAGAGCTTGATCAGAACTGATTAGAGCTTGATCAGAACGGAGTAGAGCTTGATCGGAACAGAGTAAAGCTTGATCAGACAGAGTAGAGAATGATCGGAACGGAGTAGAGCTTGATCAGAATGGAAAAGAGCTTGATCAGAATGGAGTAGCGCTTGATCATAATGGGTAAGAGCTTGATCAGAACAGAGTAGAGCTTGATTAGAACGGAGTAGAGCTCGATCAGAATGGAGTAAAGCATGATCAGAATGGAGTAGAGCTTGATCAGAACAGAGTAAGGCTTGATCAGAACGGAGTAGAACTTAATCAGAATAGAGTAAAGCTTGATCATAACGGAGTAGGGCTTGATCAGAACGGAGTAGAGCTTGATCAGAATGGAGTAGAGCTTGATCAGAACAGAGAAGGGCTTGATCAGAATGGAGTAGAGCTTGATCAGAACAGAGTAAAGCTTGATCAGAACAGAGCAGAGCTTGATCAGAATGGAGTAAAGCTTGATCAGAATAGAGTAGGGCTTGATCAGAATGGAGCAGAGCTTGATCAGAACAGAGTAGGGCTTGATCAGAATGGAGTAGAGCTTGATCAGAACAGAGTAAAGCTTGATTAGAATGGAGTAGAGCTTGATCAGAATGGAGTAAAGCTTGATCAGAACAGAGTAGGGCTTGATCAGAATGGAGTAAAACTTGATCAGAATTGAGTAGAGCTTGATCAGAACAGAGTAGGGCTTGATCAGAATGGAGTAGAGCTTGATCAGAATTGAGTAGAGCTTGATCAGAACAGAGTAAAGCTTGATCAGAATTGAGTAAAGCTTGATCAGAATGGAGTAGAACTTGATCAGAACGGAGTAGGGCTTTATCGGAACGGAGTTAAGCTTGATCAGAATCAAGTAAAGCTTGATCAGAACAGAGTAGAGCATGATCAGAACAAAGTAGGGCTTGATCAGAATGGAGTAAAGCTTGATCAGAATGGAGTAGAACTTAATCAGAACAGAGTAGAGCATGATCAGAACAGAGTAGGGCTTGATCAGTAAGGGGTAAAGCTTGATCAGAATGGAGTAGAACTTGATCAGAACGGAGTTAAGCTTGATCAGAATGAAGTAGAGCTTGATCAGAACGGAGTATAGCTTGATCAGAACAGAGTATAGCTTGATCAGAATGGAGTAAAGCTTGATCAGAATGGAGTAGAGTTTGATCAGAATGGATTAGAGCTTGATCAGAATGAGTAGAGCTTGATCAGAACAGAGTAGTGCTTGAGCAGAATGGAGTAGAGCATAATCAGAACCGAGTAGAGCTTGATCAGAAGGGAGTAGAGCTTGATCAGAACGGAGTATAGCTTGATCAGAACAGAGAAGAGCTTGATCAGAACGAGGTACAACTTGATCAGAACCGAGTAGAGCTTGATCCAAAAGGAGTACAGCTTGATCGGAATGGTGTAGAACTTGATTGGAACAGAGTAGAGCTTGATCGAAATAGAGTAAAGCTACCATTGTTGTGCATCATGAATTATAAGTTGAGCTGAATAGCTTGACAGCTATTGGTACCACTTACAAACCAAACAGACCCAGATCAGTCAACTTGACAGTTTACCTGTACTACAGCAGTGCAAATAACCAGTTAGAGTGAATAATGTGTATGGAGTTAAAATATCAGTATCTTTAATTTCTTTCCTCTTTTATGTCATGATTGGTAATTATTAGTCAATGAAAACCAGCCTATCAATCAAATCATTGTGTCAGTTACTGGTTTTAAAATATTCTGGCAGCCAATCACTTATAAATCATCATAGGAAACAGTTTCTAAATCATATGGCATTATTTCAGTTATATGAAACGGCAAACTGCTCTAATGTTGTCTTTGATCTAATGTAAAGAGTCTCAACCTAGATTCTCTAACTTGTTATGCAAGACATGATAGAATGGATTTTAAGAAGTTAAGATTGAAGATTTTATATATGTCAGTCACAGATTCCAACCATGATATATTTTAGTCCTAGGACAAATACATCAGACAATGCTCTGTCTGATTCAACTACAGTAAGAACAAAGTCTGTGTTTGGCAAAATATCCTTTTTATCCCCGCCTCTCCAATATCTGTTAATGTAGCAGCTAACTCAACTTATTTAATATATCACATGACTTGAAAGCTTAGTTGGTGAGATTGATTTTACATCAATTCATTTTTCCAAACTGGCAGTGCCCCAATATCCAAAATGGAAGTTTCTCCGAGTCATCCAATTTACTTTAACTGTATTATACACAAATTGGACCAATCTTAAACGAAGCAGAAAAAAATGTCAAATTAAGTGAAGCATTAATAATGGTTGATCCGATACAGTATCCGTGGTAACAAAATGTTTCTGGGAATTTTTATCTGATCGCTTACTGGTTGTTTCTTTCGCATTTCTCCAGACAAGTATTCTTAAAATCCATCTAGGAATGACAAAGTTACAGGTTGGACACAAAAACACAAACAAACTCAAAGTATGACATTGACCTTTGAGGTATGGGTTGGGTCTTGCGTGCGACACATAATCATGTCATGCTAACGAACTGAGCTAATTATTTTTAAAATTGATCTATAGGTGACAAAGTTACCGACCAGACACAAAATCTCAAACAGACTGAAAGTGTTATCAAACAACTCAAAGTTTGACCTTGACCTTTGAGGTATGGATGTGGGTTTTACACGTGACATGTTGTCATGTTATGCTGATCATTTGTAGTAAGTATTTATACAGTAAAATCTATGCATGACAAAGTTACAGGCCAGACACAAAACCTCACACAAACTCAAAGTGTGACCTTGACCTTCAAGGTTTGGATGTTGGTTTTAGCATGACATGTTGTCATGTTATGTTGATTATTTGTAGCAAGCATTAATATAATCCATCTGTGCATGACAAAGTTATAGGCCGGACACCAAGGGTGGAAGGAAAGACAAACAGACATAGATTACTATATGCCAGACTAAAAATTGGGGTTGGGGCATAAAAATTATAAAAGGTGAGCCCAGAAAAAAACGTACCTATGTTTAGGGGTTATGGTACGTCACCAAAAATACCTGTGTTTAGGGTGACTTGACAAAAACATATAGGTCAGGTAGGTAGGCAACTTTTTCTTTTCTATTTTTATTTCTATTATTTATTTCTTGGAGAAACTGTCATATTAATGAACTATTATAGGCAAATTCATTTTACAGGTAACTTGTTTTTCTATGCTACAAAAAGCTAATTATGATAGTTCATCAATAAAGGACAATACAAATATAATTTTCTTGAAACATTAAGCAGATTCATTCTGCAGTTTTTTGTAGATATACTTTGACAATTTTGAATTTTTATTTTTTTTAAAAAAAAAGATGAAATAAAAACGTTAGGGTAGGGACCCAATTTTAGGGTTGGTTTGTTAACCCTAAAATGGGTATTTATTTTCTGGCCTAAAGTAATATTATTGTTACAAAGAACAAAGTCTGCAAACACTGGTCAGGGATTTGTCTGTTGCCACAATTGACAAGTCCTGCAATGTCTGCAAATACTGGACAGAATTTTTCTCTCTAACATTTTGTAAATAAATGTCAAATAGACCGATTGAAAATATCAATACTTTCTAATATGTTTAAATAAATATGTAAAATTCTGAGCAATAAATTTTTTTATAGATATTTTCTGTTTAATTTTCTTAGCCCGGCAACAGTCTCCGTGATGATTGATATACGACATTGCGTCTCATTATCATTTGTCTCTCACCACTGATTCAAGTGGAAAGTTATCAGTTACTTGCGGAGACGAGGTGTGCTCGAATACTGGTTAATCCCAGGAAACAGTGGTTAGGTTAACTGATCGTCTGTTAGCCCTCGATGGCATAAAAATGATGCTAAATATTCAATCAATCAATCAATAATTTTTTTCAACTCAACTGGCATCAATTAAATTAAAACAAATATACGGGATATAAATGCCAGGTTTTCCTGATTTGATGATGTCATTGTTCAACTATTAACTGACGTTTTTTGGGGGGAAATTGAAAGCTTTTTTGAAGAAAAAAAAAAGATTTATGCAGCAAATGCAAAAAAAAATGTAAATATTTCGCCATGAAGCATTTTTTTCTTGTCTCAAACTTTGTCTGAATCAGTCGAATTGAATAAATTACCCATAATGCCTAAATAAGAGTAAAGAATTAATTACATAAAAACAGAGAGATAGATAGAATTTAAAGAAAATTCCACAACCATATCACCATATTATATAAAATGGTAAGATATGGTCTCTGTCAGAAATCAAGTCAAAGATTTACACATAAATTAAATAGCTTGCATAACTTGCATGGCGTGACATGTATATATTACCATGGCAACTCGTGGATAATGATATCAAAGTCATAAACCTGAAATGTCTCTCACTCTAGTAGAATGACTTCTGCTGTCCTTCAGGCGGCTATTAAGAACTATTATGTACAGATCTTCATCACAACGAGTAGTGAAACAATGAGATGGTTGAATGTCACACTGCAGCAAAGACAATAGGTAGCAGGCATGTGACTTTCATTTTGTTTTAAATTCATTTATTTTACATTGATTGTGGAACAAGTTCTAACAACTTGAACACATCACGTTCCAAGTCTTCCTTGATAGAAACAGTACTTAGCATACTGATTGCAGATTGAACCCTTTCAAAGTCCCCCCACCCCCCACCTAAACACACACACACACACACACACACACACACACACACACACACACACACACACACACTTTCTTTTTATTTTAAGCTTGTTTATTTTACATTGATTCTTACAAATTGGACAAATTATGTTCCAAGTCTTCCTTGATAGAACAAGTACCAAGCATATCAAGTGCAGATTCACCTCATCCCCCACCAAATCTTAGATCTGATGCTCAACCCCAGATTTGATAGTTGGGCAGAAACTCTAATAGTGATAGTGGTGTTATCCTTGTTCATTTATTCCAGAAGTCCATCCAATGTAAGGATGTCTGCTTGGCCAGGTTTAAAATAAAGTGCAGAAGAAAGTACGGGTCTGACTACCCTCCCGATGGCCTTTACAAATCACTAGTCTATTCAGCAGGCCTATCGAAAAGTTCATTGACAGACGGACAGAACTGCAGATTAATAGATTTCATTTTGTGATTTTACAGATATTGGTTGATTATTAATTCTTTAATAAAACACTAAGTCTTGTGTTGTGCACGTTATACGGTATACTACCTTTAAGTACTTGAGAAACACGGAAGTCAGGCCTCACAGGAGACATCTACTTGACAAACAGGAAGTATAATTTGCATGAATGTGAAATACAGGAACATTGATTTTAGTGACAAGTTACATTATCATTATCGTTTGTGTAATTAAAAACAAAAAATTATTTGGATTTCTGACTACTTGACTTTTTTATGTGGAATATCAAAGTGAATTCCCCAATATAAATGTTAATAAGTACAGACCTGTCTACCATAACAATTACCAATGCATTAACAAGACTGGGCGAATTTAAAATCCAAAACAGAAGAAAATTTCCTAAGAAATTTGACTACTGGCAATTTTAGAGGGTGGGATAGGATTCAGACCCCAATCTCACCTCAACTCCATCTTCTGAGACTTCCTGAGTATAAAAAAAGAAACTATTTCAGTGAAAATGGAGAAAAAACATACACTAGACTTGTCCCCTCCCACCCCCTCCCCTCATTCCCCCTCTTCCCGTGAATTTTGGGACACCCTCTGAGATTCACAAACCCCGGATCTGGATCTGCCCATATTGGTCGGCTCCCACTTGACTTGTCCCCTCCCATCCCCCTCCCTTCATTCCTCCTTCTCTCCTTGAATTTTGGGACACCCTCTGAGATTCACAAATCCCGGATCTGGATCTGCCCATATTGGTCGGCTCCCACTTCACTTGTCCCCTCCCATCCCCCTCCCTTCATTCCTCCTTCTCTCCTTGAATTTTGGGACACCCTCTGAGATTCACAAATCCCGGATCTGGATCTGCCCATATTGGTCGGCTCCCATTTGACTTGTCCCCTCCCACCCCCCTCCCTTCATTCCTCCCTCTCTCCTTGAATTTTGGGACACCCTCTGAGATTCACAAATCCCGGATCTGGATCTGCCCATATTGGTCAGCTCCCACTTGACTTGTCCCCTCCCATCCCCCTCCCTTCATTCCTCCCTCTCTCCTTGAATTTTGGGACACCCTCTGAGATTCACAAACCCCAGATCTGGATCTGCCCATATTGGTCAGCTCCCACTTGACTTGTCCCCTCCCATCCCCTTCCCTTCATTCCTCCCTCTCTCCTTGAATTTTGGGACACCCTCTGAGATTCACAAACCCCAGATCTGGATCTGCCCATATTGGTCGGCTCCCACTTGACTTGTCCCCTCCCATCCCCCTCCCTTCATTCCTCCGTCTCTCCTTGAATTTTGGGACACCCTCTGAGATTCACAAACCCCAGATCTGGAACTGCCCATATTGGTCAGCTCCCACTTGACTTGTCCCCTCCCATCCCCCTCCCTTCATTCCTCCCTCTCTCCTTGAATTTTGGGACACCCTCTGAGATTCACAAACCCCAGATCTGGATCTGCCCGTGGTCGGCTTAATCTTGGTATTCCTGACAAATGAGGTAACGGGCTTCTTTTTGCAAATGGAAAATTGAAACTAGATCTGAATTTACATTGAACTTGGCCTGCAATATGTAAATTAAATTGAATACTGGGAAAATTTGCAGAGGGGAATGAAGAAACCGTCTTTTGTTTTTTCTTGTTTGCATTCAAATACCATAACTATTGATTTGTGTCTGGGACACGCACTGAGTAATTGACAACTATCTGCATGAATTGTATTGGTGGATGCATCTAATTTATAACCATGATTGGAATTGGAAACGTTAAAAATACACGAAAAAAAACTTTCAAATTGTGATATCAATATTAATACAATCAGATCTGTCTTCGGCAGCCAAACAAGGGAAGGAACACAAGTGGCCTTTTAAGACAGGGTAAATCTTAATACAGGTTGATATGATTTGAAGGTATAGAAATGGGATACAGTAAATGTGGCTGTTAAAGACAAGTGGCTGCTTAACAGAGGTGATCGCCAACATGGGTTTGACTGTAATATAAAACATTTTTCCTCACACCGGTAACGCTATAAATATTCCTCTCAAAGGTGTAGAATTATCAAATTTTAAAGTAACTACTATTTAACTTAAATAATGACTGCTAACATAAATGTATATACTTTGAAATATGCCATAATTTACAATAACTCAACATGATACCGAGATTGACCCTGGTGTAATTTTCTTGATCAGGTGATGCACTTTCCACCAATCAAAATTATTACTGTTTTAACAAAGTTGTGAGAATATGTTACATGCTTTATGAATTGGGAGAATATGGATTTGAGTAAAACATGAAAGCACTGGTAAAACTAAAACAAAAACAAGGAATTTATTTTTTATATATATACATACTAAATTGTAATAGGTTTAAACAGATGTATCATTGATATTTTCCTGTTGTTATGTGTAAAGTTAATTATACCACTGTTTTGGTGACATTCCTCTTTGACAACCCCCCATTCTGTGTAGCCTGCAGTTAGACAGAGATGAAGTTCAACAAACCCTGGTATCATATACGCCACACATACAAAGACTAAAATATCAAAGATATATCTGTCACCTAACTATTTTATGCACAGTAGGTTTTACATGATAATGCACACTGACTGATAAACAAGAGGCCCAAGAGGGCCTGAGGACGCTCTACTGACTCATGAACCCTCAGAGCGGGGTCATTTTTAACCCTAGGGACACCATTTGAACAAATCTAACAATACTATAGTTGGTCATCGTTACTACATAAACATTTTGAAAATATATTGGGCCGTTCATGAGAAGAAGATTTTAAGTTTTGGACTATTTTTAGTAACGGCGGCATTCTTGAATTTCAGATAGAAAAAATAAATCTTTTGTACAGTCTCCTATGCAATAGAAACATCCATGTGAAGTTTCAGTTTAATTGGCCTAGTGGTTTCTGAGAAAGGATGAAAGAAAAAGAGAATTTTCTTTTTTTCCCATAGTATCCCTATGTAAAATTCTAAGTCCCCTTACAGGGCCCCTATAAATTTTAGCCCCTTAATTCTTATCTGCAATCAAACCCCTACACGTAGGGATAATTTATGCCAAATGTGAACAAATCTGACATACCGGTTCTCAAGAAAACGATTTTAGTAATTCCCCATTTTTACCCTTTTGGGGCCCCTCCTGACCCCTTAAGACAGTGGAACCTATTCATTTTTACAAATCTGAACCTCCTTCACCAAACAATGCTTCTGTGAAGATAGAGGCAAATTCATTTCCATTTCTAAAAAAAAAAAAAAAAAAATATTATAATGACATGTGTCTCCTAATTGAACCCTCGGGGTGGGGTCATATTTAACCATAGGGACACCATTTGAACAAATCTAACATAACTATAGTTGGTCATCATTACTACATAAACATTTTGAAAATCTGTTGGGCTGTTCATGAGAAGAAGTTTTTTTAATTTTTTGACTATTTTTAGTAACGGTGGCCATCTTGAATTTCAGATCGAAATAAAAAAAAATCTTCTGTATAGGCTCCCATGCAACAGGAACATGCATGTGAAGTTTCAGTTTAATTGGCCTAGTGGTTTCAGAATAAATGAAAGAAAAAGAGAATTTTCTGTTTTCCCAAAGTATCCCTATGTAAAATTCTAAGTCCCCTTACAGGGCCCCTATAAATTTTAGCCCCTTAATTCTTATCTGCAATCAAACCCCTACACATAGGGATAATTTATGCCAAATATGAACAAATCTGACATACCGGTTCTCAAGAAAACGATTTTAGTAATTCCCCACATTTTTACCCTTTTGGGGCCCCTCCTGACCCCTTAAGACAGTGGAACCCATTCATTTTTACAAATCTGAACCTCCTTCACCTAACAATGCTTCTGTGAAGATAGAGGCAAAATCATTTCCATTTCTAAATTTTCTGTTTTCCCATAGTATCCCTTTGTAAAATTCTAAGTGCCCTTACAGGGCCCCTATAAATTTTAGCCCCTTAATTTTGGAAAGTTAACCAGTACTCGAGCACACCCATCTCCACAAGCAACTGATAACTTTCCCACTTTAGTCAGTGGTGAGATACAAATAACAATAAGATGTAATATAATATCATATCGATCGTCACATAGACTGTGGCTGGGTGGGGATTTAAACCCATGACTGCTGGATAGATAGTCAAAACGTGTTACCGACTGAGCTAATCAGGTCTGGCATGTATTATTTTAACATGTATAAGATACATATTTAGCTAGATAGTTTAGTTTTGTTTCTATTTTGTTTATTTTAATATATTTTAGCTCAATTGTGATGAAAACTCTGAGCTTATATCAATTGCTCTCAGTAGGACCAGTACTGAGTGTTGTTTTCAAGAGGTCATCAGGCCGAGTGTTGAATCAAACCAAATACCTCTGGTACCATACCAACCTTAAATATTAATCTAACAGCTAGATAAATTGCTAGTTTGACTTTAGCCGATTTACCAAATTTCATATTTAAAAGGAATATATCAGGATTTTTTAAAATGTTAAAATTGGCTAAAAACATTATATTTCAATATACCATGCTTTTATATATTTTTTAAACCTGCTAAAATAATATATTGAAAAGGGCTTTTTATCCTGCGACACTGCCTTTAAACTTTTATTAAATGCAGGTTTTCCATAAACTTATATTGGATGCAATATTAGATTGGTGATTAGTACATGTATCCGTTTCAATTATTTCTTGTTTATCAATGAAATATATAGATTACTCACTTTCACTTGTGAATACTGATGACCGCTAAAAAATCAGTGATGAAATAAAAATGATATTTCACTGAAGCCAACAGTTGTTATTTCACGATTAAATAAGGTGGGGGTGGGGGGGCGGTCCTCCATGGCCGAGTGGTCTAAGGTGCCATCTCAAGATCACTTACCTCTCACCGCTAAGGTTGTAGGTTCGAAATTTTTAGTTTGCCGCTTACTTGCAGAAGGACGGTGGTTCTACTCAGAATCATTCTGAGGTTTTCTTCCACCATTAAAACTTGATATGCCATAATATAACTTGAAATGTGCTGTGAAAATGTCGTAAAATCACATTAAAAAAAATTGATTTTGCTATTTTCACAATGAGAGAATAAAAACTAAGTCACTGAGATTATTTTCTGTGAAATTATTATTAAGAAATTTCTATAATTCCTAAATTCCCATCAAAATATATATTATTTTAAAAACTAAAACTCACATAGTATTGTAATAATGGAACTTTGACAGAATTCTAAAGAGAAGTTATAAACAGCCATTTCTCTCCAAAAATGCTCTTTTTTATCACTGATTTCCCATAAGTTAATTCTGCAGCCATAATTGTTTTGTTTACAGACAGTCTGCCAGATAAATCTTCATTACATGTATTTACAGGTAAAAATAACATAATTTCATCACAGTCACAGTCTGAACTCTGACTATTTTAAAATCAAATCGAAACCAATCTGCCAATCAATTAGCCACTGTAATTACTTGCACAGCTGATCAATTACAAAAGTATCTACCAGAATCGAATGTCTGACTACTGCATTACAATTTCACTAACTGTTGTATGGGTGTAGACACAAAGCGGCATGGTTCGGATAAAGCATGATGTGGCATTGCCGCACCTATAATTTCAACTTTCAGCAAACTTTTTTATATTTATTTTGTATGCCACAGCAATAATTTCCTATTTTGTTTGTTTTATAATTATCTTAAATTTGTAAAATATTTAGCCGCACCAATATCAAATTCGTGTCTACGCCCCTGCGTTATACATACAGTCTGCACAGGTTTAATGGTTTAAGTACAAAGATGAACTGAATTTCTTTTGTTGTTCCATCTTTAGAAAAGAATAGCTCAGGGATGAATGGAGTCTAACGCCATCTTCATAAAAAATTATCAGGTCATATATTATGACCTATCCAGTGGCAAAGGCTGATCTCAGAATGAAATGTAAAATGTTTCAGAAGTTAAAAATGAGTCTCATGGATTAGCATTCAAATATGAAGAATGACACACTTCTATAAAAGTTCAATGAGGGAGTAACATCACAAATGCAAATATCTATAAATATATAATTATATTTCATGAAAAAAACAATCATACCATCATAGTCATTTATTCTGATATATTTAATTAAAAAAGAGACAATACAACGCAGTCATACACTAGATAATTCAGTTGGAAACTTGACCTTTAACCCCAGTCGAAAACATAAATCATGATTGTGACTGTGATATTGAATATTCAGTGTGTAGACACAATAAAGCTATTTCTACGTTTGACATATAAACCAACTTTTATGCGGGTATTAAAGCAACACATCCACGTTTGAACTTTTAAAAAAAAAAAATTTAATTGAGTTATGAGCCGTTTCACATACAAACATATGATCAATTAGCTGTATATGAGCATATAAACACAATCCCGAACAAAATGATGCCCAAATTATAATGCGTGATTAACACTTTATAAAACAAGCTTATAACTCACCCCAGTAAAAAAAAATTGTCAAAATGACTTTCAAGGCAGGTAAAGTACACTACGCACTAAAACGTGAAGTTTTTTAATACGACTCGCATAATTCAATTTGAAGCCAAGTTGGAATCCTCGGCAATTTAAAAATAATTTATAAAGCGTTTGTCACGCTTTATAATTTGAACATCTTTTTTTATAATTCTAAAGCGTTCTGGATAGTGTTTGTTAGCACATATACTGCTCACTGACCATATATTTATGTATGGGAAATGTGCTCACAACTCAATTGAAATTTATTTTTAAAAAAGTTTAAACGTGGATGTGTTGCTTTTATTATATTACACCCTGACAGTTTTCAGAAAAGGAAGTAATATTGTAGTTGTAGTTGTGACTCACAACTTGTGAGTGAGATAAAGGTTACATTAATCTTAACAACAGGTAAAGAAAAGACAAAATGGCGACAGGTGGAAAATTTGTTAGATCTGCTGAAACCTCAGAGGAATATTTTGAGTTTGCGTGCAGTCCCTGTGCTGCAGACGGCAGGCCGGCAGAAGGAATTAAGTATTGTGTGCAGTGTGATGAATATTTGTGTTCCAGGTGTGTTAAGGATCATGGTAGATTTGCTGCCCTAAAATCACACAGCTTACAGGACACGGCAGCCATGACAGGGAGCAGACAACCACAACCGTCTTCCAAGTTTGTGCCAACAGAGAAGTGCTCCATTCACCATGGCAACCTTATTGATACCTACTGTGGGAACCATGATGTGGTGTGTTGTGGGACATGTGTCTCTGTGAATCACAGGTTTGTACTAATAATTATATTTTAATTACCATTGTCACCATGGTTACCCTGTAGTGACCTGACTAGTTGGATAATTGAAATGGGGCAGAGTATTTAATTAATACAAAATGAAACATGAAAAATATATTTAAACAAGAGCTGTCGATAAGACAGTGCACTCGACTATTCCAATATCTGTAACAAAAGTACAAATTTCATGAGACTATTATCTTAATTGTAGTAGGTTTGATGACTGGGAAGTCTTATGTGAACTTTCAATCCAATACATGAAATGGTTACTGAGGTATGGACTTGATGGTACTTGCATGTAAAACTTTAACCAGTTTTTCTAAGTTAAACAAGGGCAATAATTTGCATTTTATTCATGCAAGAGTTATTTAACCTATTGTAGTAGGTTTGATGACTGGGAAGTCTTGTGTAAAGTTCCAAGTCAATACATGCAATGGTTAATGAAGGACTTGCATGCAAAACTTTAATCAAGGTGTGACCCCGACATCCAGTTGAGTAGAATAGTTCTCTTATTCTTCAAAAATGGGGTTTGGGTGTGTTGGACCCAGGGAGGTTCCAAAGTAGATATAGGACAAGGGAAAATAAAAAAAACAGTTTATAATAATAAATAACACACCAAAACCCGTGTTGTTTCTTCAATATACTGAGTATACTCAGCAGACGGTGATTCAAAACATCTAGTTGGGGATTCACCGCGAATTGCCAACTACAGACCCTAAACCGCTCAAGTACCCCATAATTGCACTTGGTTTGCGCTCAGTTTGCACTTCGTTCGTGCTCTGTTCGCGCTTAGTTTGCGCTCCATTCGCGCTCCGTTTGCGTGCACTCGATTAAATGCGGTTAATTTAATGCACTCACATACGCAAGTTTTCGCTTACGAGCGCTGTATATCTGAGTGCTCTATTTAATACTCTTCTTAGCGTTCGCTTCGTTCGTTCAGCGTTCGCTCAACGTTCAGTCCACTCAGTTCGGTTTCCGGTCCAAAACCAATCGCAACATCTCAACTCTTAAAATGATTCTATATTGACTTTTTTATTTTATCTGTTCCAATGGAGCAATAAATAAAATATATCCATGTGATTTAGTCAAGGTAAATTAATTCATAATCCGATTGTGTGTCTAAATATTGTGTCACCCGCTGGGCAAAAGGTTGTTAATTTCCGATAAACTAGTATCGAAAGTAGGCATGTTTAATGGAAGTGTCTATATTTTAATATGTGATCATTGGTCTGGGTGATCAAAGAATATCGCACGCTATACCGGCTTCTGTTATCCAGACGGACATGTGTTTGCGTCAGTAACTTCTTTGATATACCGTAAGGCGTTTGTTACAGGAAAGCAAAAATGTGTGCCCACACAATTTACAGATACATCATCAACATAAACTAAATATATTGTTATTAATAATCAAATTTAATTAATAATTCCATACCGTTGATACCTCATTGGCCTAAAAGTAATCCATAAATTTGCTCAGTGTAAGAAGTGACTTAACAACATGACGATATGTCACTGGTTTTGTTAATGTTCAAACTAAAATAAGCTTTATATAATATAAACTTCAATAATATGCACTGCATGGGTGATAACAAATTTATTATAATCCGGGCGATGCAATTCAACATATGATAAATGAATTTTGAAAAATAATAATCTTGCAGTGATTTTCTCGATTTAGGTCCAAATGTGGCTTCACTAAACTTAAAAAAGATATTCTGATGTTATAAGTTTTTATAAATTTTTTCGTTATCATTATGTATATAAATATATCATAAATATACCTGCAATTAACTTTTTTCAGTGGGTTTCTCAAATTATTCTTTTACTGATAGTATGCTTTATGTTAATATATTATTTAAATGACAAACTATATTAAACTTGTTTGAAACTACACCCACTGTGATATACCGCTACTTATATGACACGCAGCAACACAGACACCCGCGGTGTTAATTACGTTATGTCACATGCCAGTGAGAGCCATGTCAATTAAGTTATACACTAAAGCGGTGACTTATCGGTCTATTGACCACGGAAGATATGTATGATTTGATTTTGATTGTAATTAGAACCAGATGGATGAATCTTAATTGAGCCAACATTATGTGATTGAAAAGAAAAGATAAAAGAAAAACTGCCAGCCAATTAACAACAAATAAAATAATCATTTAAGTAAGTGGTTATCCGAAGTTTCAGAACTCTTAAGTATGTAAATATCAAGATGTTAATATCATTAAATTAACGAACTGAAAACCTCTAGCTGTTACTGAGTGAATGGTAGAAAGTGTGACATACATCTATTAAGGGATGTGTAATCAGGGCAGTCATTTTACCACAGCTGGCTTTCTGGATATTGACTTTTGATGTATGCAACAAATAAATAAACGTGCATGCATGGGAATTATACCTACGATTTAGTGGTTTTATTTTACATAACATATGCATTAATACAACCTATTTGCAGTTTGAAATGTTAGAAATATTAGCATGGGAGGTATGCTTATTTAAGTGATAATAAACACAGTTTTGACAGTTTGCAGTTTTTGTTCGTTAACTGTCATTAATCCCGGGGGTTAAATAAACAAGTCAATTACATTCCAAACCCGCAGGAGATGAATGTCAGCATATCTTTTGCACCAATATTTTATTGCACATTAGAAAAAACAGATATATCACATAATTTTTTATTTCAAGAACTGGGGTAAATGAATACGTGACGTGATAGCGATTTCGTATAAAAAACAGATAAAACTAAAAATCATAATTGTTAATTTCACAAAATAAAAACAATCCTACAATTTTAAAACTAATAAAAATCAAAGACTTGTCTCTAAATAATTCCTTGTAAAAATGTAGTATTTTATTTGTTTTATTATATTTTACTATCTATTATTTTTTAAATATTATTATCATTGGATCAATTATCAAATATATATATATCGACTTATTGATTTGTCACAGCTTTTATATTGGATACGTACGTATGTGCATGTGATCAGTCGTTCATAATTAATAAATCAATTTAATTACTATTATGTAGGCAGAGTTGCATGGCAATCATCAAAACAGACACCAATTGTGAGAACCACATGTGTGTGTCAATAACTATTTAATTGGTGATTTATCGGTCCATTGACCACGAAGAACCCTGTCGGTGTGTAATTTTCATTTTGATTATAATTTGTGCCACACATGTGTGTGTCAATAACTATTTAATTGGTGATTTATCGGTCCATTGACCACGAAGAACCCTGTCAGTGTGTAATTTTCATTTTGATTATAATTTGTGCCAGATAAATGAATCTTAATTTAACCCACGGCATGTGATTGGATAAGAAATATATAGTCAAAAACAATACAAAAAAATACATATTTTTTTATAATATTATTATTATCATCATTATTATTACTATTTATTATTAATATTATTATTATCGTAGCATTTTATTTACTATTATTATTATTATTATTTCTTATTATTATTATTTCTTATTATTGCTATTATTGCTATATTACTTTATTATTATTATATTATTATATTATCATATTATTATTATCTGAGTATTTTTCTTCTTTATTATTATTTTTATTATTATTATTATTATTATTATTATTATTATTATTATTATTATTGTTGTTGTCATTTCTTCTTTGTTGCCCCTATCACAGCTTTTATACTGGATAAATTGTTACGTGCTTACATGCACGTGATCAGGAGTATCGATTTTGTAAAATTAATTTACTATTTTATAGGCGGTGAATACATGTTCTTTTTTGTTTATTTAAACCTTCCTCATGATCAAAAGCTGTTCCTATTCTAAGGTTCTTCAGTCAATATAAAATCACCACCTCAAAAAGGTCACCTAGAAATTTACATTTACTAGTTTGTATTCCCTTATTAGATCTGGTACTGAATTGTATTTTGAGAGGTCATAGGGTAGAGCCTGGGTCAAACTCGCTACCTCTGCCTCTGAAGCCAGCACCAATTCCACTGTACTACTAACCCACTTTATATTTTAGAATACAATTAATTTATCACTATTATTTGCAATTTTTAATGAGATGTGCACGAGTATAATGTTTCCACTTTAATTGCAATATAACAGTTTTACGTACATTTGTTCACAACTAAGCACATACTTGGTGTAACTATGTTTGGGGAAAATATAAAAGTAAAGTCCAAATCAAATTGAAAATTGGCAATTTTTATTTTGCCAAAATACTCAAACAAGTAGAATCATAATCATATAATTTTCCGCATATCTATGTTTTGTTTGATTCACGCATGCTTTGATATTTTTGTATTTGGAGCTGTATACGCTTAAATCGAAATAAAGTACATGTTTTGTATGTTCTATAACTAATCTCTATCGAAATAGCACTGCAAATAGTGAATTCACTGTCATATCTTTTCGAATTGTTATGTAAATAATATATATAATAATTTATATTTTTGTTGCACAAACCAAATCATGTTTAAATATGCAACTAAATTGGCCTTGAAAACGTAGATAACCATTGATGTGTCGTCTGTTGTATAATAGGTATTTTAAACATATTATATTGATCAGCTAAATATTGATATTTATGGTATAATTAACAAGTTGTTGACCAAAATTAGTTTTATCATGCATTATACCATAAAACATTTATATAAACTACATGGTTTATATTTATGTAAAAAAGGTAATTTCTTTTTAATCACGATTTTGATTATCGACTTCACGATCAAATAAATGAAAAAACAGTGTATCCGAATGAACGAGTGCACTCAATAGTGCATGAATAGTTTTGTTATCAGTAATCTTACTGTGTCTAGCTATAGTGTATATACTGCGCATCTGAGTGCACTCAGCGTATCTGAGTGCATTCAGCGTGTCTGAGTGCACTCGATCTATTTCGTTCAGGAGTGCGTTTATCATTCAAAATCCAGCGTTCGCGAACGGTCCAGGTCCGCTTCGTCAGCGCTCAATCTGTGCTCTGTTCGCGCTCCATCTGCGCTCCGCTTATGCTCGCGCTCCGATTACGCTCTGAGTGCACTCCGTTTGCATGCAATTGGGGTAATTGAGCAGTTTAGGGTCTGTACCAACCAGTTGTAAGTTAGGCATTCAAATTTTTTTTCAATCGCTGTTTTATTATTTAAACAAATCAATTTAATAAAAAATACAGTTTATAATAATAAATAGTACACCAAACTGCATTGTTTCTTCTATATACCAAGTAACACATATTGAACTTCAAATCTAACATGTCATTTTTATTTCATGATATTTTTCACGAACTTCTGGATAACCCATTGAATGTCAATTCAAAAGTTTGTAGATTTTTTATACAGTTGTACATTTCAAAAGGTGTGTTGGTGTTCAAATACTTCAATTATTATGTGTAGGTTTTCTACACTGATGTCATAATTGTATCACAATTATAATAATAATACTTACATACTATATAAAAATGTAATTTCAGGTCATGTGTAGATATCGCTTATATAGTGGATGCTGCAGTGGATGTCACCAAAAGTCAGGAATATAAATCCATCAAAGGCACGATCACCAAAGTCCAGTCCCAACTACAGCAGTTGAAGAAATCAAAACAAGATGAACTAACCAGACTTGACAAAGATAAAAGCACATGCCTCACCATGATAAAGGATTGCCGAAATAAACTCAACAGTTACCTAGACCAGCTGGAGAAAGACGCTCGAGACAACGTTCAAACCAAACACAAGGAATATGAAGATAAAGTGAATGCTGATATTGCTACGCTTGAACATATGCTATCAACATTAGGGGAAAGTATTGACAAGCTGAAGAAAGTGAACACAGCAAATGAGCCACAAGTATTTGTCTACACAAAACTAGCCAAACAGAACCAAATTGATAGTGAGAAAGTACAAAAGGAAATGACAACCACCACAAGACAAGTGAGATTCAACTACAAGATAAACACTACCATAGCAGACTTCATCATGGGTGTGAAATCACTGGGAGAGTTGCTGGAGACTGGAGACACAATCTACACATGTTCACTCAGGGGTCATTTATATAAGGTGAAGGTCAAAGATGACTCAGGTAACTGTAATATTACTGGTTCCTGTCTGCTGCCAGATGGAACTCTGCTGATTACAGATTTTAAAAATGATAAATTAAAGCGACTTGGTAGATCTTATAAATTAACAGACTGGTGTAACTTTCCTGATGGTAGTAATCCATATGGTGTGTGTGCTGCTGGTGCTGGGGCAGCTGCTGTTACACTGATGATGGACAAGAAGATTCAGCTTGTATCTGTAGGTCAAACAATGACACTTACCAAGTCATTTAATGTTGGTCAACACTGCTGGGGCATAGCTTACATCAGTGGAGAGCTTCTTGTAGGATGTGATAGTCAGGTACACACCTACACCACTGATGGTACACTACTCCGTACATTCCAGACTGGTGCAGACCACCAGCAGATGTTCTCAATACCGTGGCACATTGCTGTATCAACTGACAACACACTGATCTACGTCTCAGATCGTGATAAAGGAATCATAACACTAGATCACCTGAGCAACAAGGTGTCCGAGTATTCTGATCCTGACCTGAAGGATACACGTTGCGTCTACCCTGAAACCAGTGGTCAGCTGTTTGTCTGCGGCTATAAGTCCAACAACATCATCCAGGTAGGTCGTGGAGGGCAGAAGCTTGGTGTCCTGCTAAATGTGTCAGATGGAGTGATGAAACCAAAGTCACTTTGGTACGACTCTGCCCACTCAAGACTTATTGTTACCATGGAATCCTCTCAGATTGCAGTTTTCAACTTGTCCAGAAAATAAACACTACACATGACAAGAGAATTATTGCATCCAGGCTGAGTTTCTAGACTATAAATATATGTTGTATGGTGTTTAGCAACACATTTAACAGTATTCTAATAAATATGTGTTGTATGGTGTTTAGCAACACATTTAACAGTATTCTAATAAATATGTGTTGTATGGTGTTAAGCAACACATTTAACAGTATTCTAATAAATATGTGCGCAATAACACAACTTGTAAGCATGTACAGTTCATTATCAGTGCACATTTGTTGATTACATTAATTTGAACTCAAATTAAAATGTCCATTGTCATAATGTCATGATGATCTAAAAAAATTTATAGTTTAAACTTATTTATTTCATTTCAGTTGTGTAACAAGTTATTACAACTTAGACATATCACGCTTGTTAGAACCTGTACTATGCATAATCAGATAAAGTGTCTTGCTCAAGGACACCACACATAGCCATGAAGGATCAAACCCATGACTCTCCAATCCTGGGTGTGTTGCTCTACCACAAGATCATGCACTCTTATTCTACAAATATGGTAGACTCCGTACAGAAAAAAAATTGCGTATATATTATAATGTACAGCTTGATTTTCACTTTTCACGGATGGACAGATAAAGAAAAGTATTGTGTTAACTAAGAAGCCTGGCCCTGACATTATATACATAGATCCTTCTTAGCTATACATAGACCATCCATAGCTATATATAGACACTCCACAGCTACACATAGACCTTCCATAGCTATACATAGACCCTCCACAGCTAAACATAGACCTTCCATAGCTATATAAAGACACTCCACAGCTTAACATAGACCCTCCACAGCTATACATAGACCCTCCATAGCTATATATAGACACTCCACAGCTAAACATAGACCTTCCATAGCTATACACAGACCTCCACAGCTAAACATAGACCCTCCACAGCTATATATAGACCCTCCACAGCTAAACATAGACCCTCCATAGCTATATATAGACACTCCACAGCTAAACATATACCTTCCATAGCTATACATAGACCTTCCACAGCTAAACATGGACCCTTCACAGCTGTATATAGACCCTCCACAGCTATATATAGACACTCCACAGCTAAACATAGACCTTCCATAGCTATACATAGACCTTCCACAGCTAAACATAGACCCTCCATAGCTATATATAGACTCTCCACAGCTAAACATAAACCTTCCATAGCTATACATAGACCCTCCACAGCTAAACATAGACCCTCCACAGCTAAACATAGACCCTCCATAGCTAAACATAGACCCTCCATAGCTATATATAGACCCTCCACAGCTAAAAATAGACCTTCCATAGCTATACATAGACCCTCCACAGCTAAACATAGACCCTCCACAGCTAAACATAGACCCTCCACAGCTATATATAGACCCTCCATAGCTATATATAGACACTCCAGAGCTAAACATAGACCTTCCATAGCTATACATAGACCCTCCACAGCTAAACATTGACCTTCCACAGCTAAACATAGACCTTCCACAGCTAAACATAGACCCTCCATAGCTATATATAGACCCTCCACAGCTAAACAAAGACCCTCCATAGCTATATATAGACCCTCCACAGCTAAACATAGACCTTCTATAGCTATAATTAGACCCTCCACAGCTATACATAGACCTTCCACAACTATATATAAAGCCTCCACAGCTATATAAAGACCCTCCACAGCTAAACATAGACCCTCCACAGCTAAACATAGACCCTCCACAGCTAAACATAGACCCTCCGTAGCTAAACATAGATCCTCCGAATCTATATAGAACATCCACAGCTAAACATAGACCCTCCACAGCTAAACATAGACCCTCCACAGCTAAACATAGACCCTCCGTAGCTAAACATAGATCCTCCGAATCTATATAGAACATCCACAGCTAAACATAGACCCTCCGTAGCTAAACATAGATCCTCCGAATCTATATAGAACATCCACAGCTAAACATAGACCCTCCGTAGCTAAACATAGATCCTCCGAATCTATATAGAACATCCACAGCTAAACATAGACCCTCCACAGCTAAACATAGACCCTCCGTAGCTAAACATAGATCCTCCGCAGCTATATATAGACCATCCATAGCTATACATAAAAAATATTATCCAAAATAAAGCATATCTCTGTTAAGATCATGTTCCAACCAATAATTATCAGATATTACTAGTACAGTAACACTTGATATCCCGTGGGATTGTATCCCTAAAATGTAAGAAAAAATCTCTTTTTGTTTTCATTTTAGAATTATTTTTTTGTGTGTCAATTTTGCCGAATATTGGCCTCTGTTTTATTTTCACCTCAATTTTACCAAACATTGGCTTCTGCTTAATAAAGTAAAAAATTCTGACATATCAATGTATGGAGGTCTTGAACTAAATTGGATTGGCATTTGAATCCAGGACTTTTATATTGGATTTTTCATGTTCATTATTGTACAATTTTTCATTTTTGACATATTATGAACCTGGCTTTCAACAGGTTATATAACCACTATCCATTCATCCATCCATCCATCCATTCATTCATTCATTCATTCATTCATTCATAACATTCTTCTTAAAACAATAAACAAAAGTGTACTTACATAAGCTGTTAATGCCTGCAGACCGGGCCTAAAAACAATAATAAATAAAATATATAACAACCTTTATAAAATTATCAAATCTATTTTGTTATAATACTCAAAACTGTGTTTTATATGCAAATCAATTATTAAAATACTATTTGTCCTTTTAAAAATGTTAATTTCATACAATTGAATTAAAATGAATTCTTAGTAACATGCAATCTGAGGAGATTTAATTGAAGATAATTTTGCTAAATTTGCTAATTCAATGCAAACCTTTATTGCATGATAGTTTTGTAGTCTTTTAAGTAATTTGTGATATTGATATTCGACAGTAATATATAGAGAATTGTTGTTAACATATCAGAATGTAACATTTGGAAGTTAACTAGTTAAAATTAAATTTTTCTTTCATTTTTAACATCACATTTTAACCATTAAGTCATTGCTGTCCTCATGTTAATGTTTTTGAATGGTCTTTAGTGTCACTTTCAACAATTTTTCAGTTATATCCTATTGTTGTCTACTTGAGGCAGTATTCTAAGTGCTGCCATACTTAAGTATCATGCCACAGACACATGGTATGAAACCCCATCCAGTCACGCCATACTGTCACACTGGAGTATCATGCCACAGACACATGGTATGATACCACACCCAGTTACATTATACTGACACCAGACATAAAACTATCCTCTTAACCCTTTACTTCATATAGACGCCTTTGGACACCTTTAATATAGAAGCATTTAGACACCTAATATAGAAGGCTTTTGAATTATTGGGTGAATTATGTTTATATTAACTGACAGAGTGGAAAACAGGGCACTGTTTTCAAAGGCCTTCTGTGATTGGTGTGGTAAAACGTGTATCTATGGAGTAAAGGGTTAATGCTGAGCACCTAGAAAGAAGCTTCTAGTACCATTTTTCAAATCTTTGGTAAAACCAGACCAGCGATCGAACTCACAGTCTTCTCTATGTGAGGGGGATGCTCTACCCCTAGACCTGTGCTGCGGTTTATCGAGTTGATAGTTTTATGTTTTGTTCAGCATTTTCTGTTTCTTGTGTTGGTATGCCGTAAAACTCCATTCATTCTGTTTCTTAACCAACTACTTTTGCTGTATTAACTTAACATTATAAACACTTTCACATCATGTTATACAAACAAAGTAGCAGGGTATATCACATTACCTTAGTTTCCATAGATTAGTCTCTAAAACTGTAGGTTAAAATTATTTGCTAAGCTTGGATTTGATTTTTTTTTTAGAATTTAGATGTTGAGTAATAGTATTGATTCTTTAGCTAATTAAATTAACTTAATGCTTTAATCAAACTTATTTGTAAATTAATTCTGGTTTTGCTATGATTTTCACTCAAAGTGATGCTACAATAGCCTGGTAAATAAACTTGGGAAACTTTTCATATCTCACCATTATAACCTTCCAAATACATCTTAGAGGGAGTACAATACTAAGTATTATCAGGATATTTTAAAATTGGCTAAAAACATTTTTTTCCAATACTAGTATACCAGGCCTATAATACTTATTGCAGCCGGGCCCAATTAGCTCAGTCGGTTACGCGTCTGACTGTCGTGAGTTTGAATCCCTGTCTGGCAACAGTCTCCGTGATGATTGATATACGACATTGTGTCTCATTATCATTCGTCTCTCACCACTGATTCAAGTGGGAAAGTTATCAGTTACTTGCAGAGATGGGGTGTTCTCGAGTACTTGTTAATCCCAGGAAACAGTGGTTAGGTTAACTGATCATCTGTTAGCCCTCGATGGCATAAAATGACGCTAAATATTCAATCAATCAATCAATACTTATTGCAAAAGGATATCTATTTAAAAACATGCCAAAATAATATATATTGAAAAGGGATTTCCTAACCGTTGGGCTACGTTAAAATAAAATAGATTTCCCGCTTAAAATTGCAACATATTTTGTGACATGTTATATGAGTCATGCTATTTCATTTTGATTTCAATTTGATCCGTTTATATACAGGTTTACATAGTATCACCTGTAATAGTCATTGATCCCAAATTGCCAAAAGGATATCTAGTTAAACATGCCAAAATAATATATATTGAAAAGGGATTTCCTAACCCTTGGGCTACAAAATAGATTTCCTGCTTAAAATTGCAACATATTTTGAGACATGTTATAATTATGAGTCACATGACTTCATTTTGATTTCAATTTGATCCATTATACATGTTTACACGTAATAAAAATTATTTCACCTTAGAAAGAGTCCGAATGATGATGTGAAGTCATCAAGCAGTATTTAAGTGCTGTTTATTTTTAGAATGGGGATTTCATTTTTAAGGTTACCACTACAAGTTAAATATCGATTTTGTCTTATTTTGGTGGATTTGGCATTTCTAACCATTCAAATTGTATTTATTAATGATAATGAGATGCTTTTTATCCATTTTAATAATTATTTTATTTTTTAAGACATTTATAGCATTTTTTCCTGATATACTCCCTTTAAGACATTTATAGCATTTTTTCCTGATATACTCCCTTTAAGACATTTATAGCATTTTTCTCTGATATACTCCCTTTAAGACATTTATAGCATTTTTTCCTGATGTACTCCCTTTAAGACATTTATAGCATTTTTCCCTGATATACTCCCTTTAAGACATTTATAGCATTTTTCACTGATATACTCCCTTTAAGACATTTATAGCATTTTTCCCTGATATACTCCCTTTAAGAAATTTATAGCATTTTTCTCTGATATACTCCCTTTAAGACATTTATAGCATTTTTTCCTGATATACTCCCTTTAAGACATGTAAAGCATTTTTCTCTGATATACTCCCTTTAAGCTAAGAGTTGTTTTTATTTATTTTGTGTTTCAGTAATATTATTCAACCATTGTATATATAACATTTATAAGATTGAAAAAAAATATTGATTTCTTCTTATTTGTATTCAAGCAACTTTATTTATATTGCTTTTAATGTTTTGAAAATACAACAACTAATGAACGGGATATATGTTACTTGACTATGACTAACAACTGAAAACTACCGTGGTATTGTTGTTTGTGTTAAACTACCGGGGTATTGCTGTTTGTTTTTAAAGAATATTTTGGCTGGGTGATGGCTGGGGATAGTTACCTCGTCAGCAAAATCTATTTATTGAGTTTATAAAGAACATTCCTATTTTGCACATACATTTGAAAATGTATAACATAATAATAATAATAAAGACTTTGTTCATAATTTGGTTAAATTACTAAACCCTAATAATATAATAATGTATAATATGTGTTATATAAAATACAAACTTTTATTTTAAAAAATTCTACCTTTCATGGCATATTGCACTTAACGAAAATATATTTTTTAAACTTTTTATACTTTTACAACATGTTAATGGCAATATTAGATTATAAGAACTTACATGGGTTTGAGGTTTGGATAGAAAATTCCGTTGAAGGCATAACTGTTAAAGCAGAGCTTTGTTTCCACCAAAATAGTTATTCCAACAGACATAATTTTCTATATAAACTGAAAAAGCAATATTGATTTTTATTCTTGCATACCAAAAACATTGCATAATAAATTATCTAACTTAATCCATTGTAATTTTACCATGACTGCTTTTAAGACATCAACTTATATTTACAATGTCACATATTGTTATGTCACATCGTAGATGATTCCAACGTCATTTTTATCCCAGCCCTATATAGGTGAGATAGAAAATAGAAATGTCTAACTCAAGTAAAAAATGCAGATATCCTTATCTGGTATGCAAGAAAAATGTCTGCAATTGCTTGCCAGGCTTTATTTTGTACATGAAGTACCGGTAAATGCAGGTGACGCATCATCATTACATTTAGTTCACTTGACTGTGTCAAGCTATCTTAAATTCCTCCATGTAAGATAGAGTTACAGACCAGACATGAAATATCAAACAGACTGAAAGTGTGACCTTGACCTTTGAGGTAAGGTTCTGGGTCTTAATGCAACACCTTGTCATGTCATTCGACTGTGTAGTGAGACTTTATTTTATATAGAACAAAAAACACAATTCAACTGTGAAGTGAGACCTTATTTTATATAGAACAAAGAACAAAATTCAACTGTGTAGTGAGACCTTATTTTATATAGAACAAAGAACACAATTCAACTGTGTAGTGAGACCTTATTTTATATAGAACAAAGAACACAATTCAACTGTGTAGTGAGACCTATAAGGAGCAATGTCACAAAGGTGAATATTAGGTTGTGAACAAAAATGTAGGCTACTAAGTGACAAATTGTACAAATGAATGAATGATAAATTAACATGCCGGACTTGCAAAAGTCGTGGATAATAATACAGATTCTCTCTCTGTGTATTTGTGTGTGTGTTCTTGTTGTTTTCCATTAAAATTTTATAAAGGATTTCTTTTAATAAACTATACTTTGGCAGAAAGTAAAGAGTTTTGTTCATTTTTCTATGCCAGAAAATATCATTTTTAACCGGTTTTGTTAAATGTTCCTATGGTCAAACTCTTTAATCACAAGGTTAAATTATTAAATTTTATATTTTTTAGTGGAGTTTTATGCCATTTTCAACACATTATTTACTGATTATATGTGACGTCCAGTTTAATGCCATTTTCAACACATAATTTACTGGTTACATGTGACATCCAGTTTAATGCCATTTTCAACACATTATTTACTGGTTATATGTGACATCCAGTTTAAAGCCATTTTCAACACATTATTTACTGGTTATATATGACATCCAGTTTAATGCCATTTTCAACACATTATTTTAATGGTTATGTGTGACATCCAGTTTAATGCCATTTTCAACACATTAATTACTGGTTATATGTGACGTCACGTTTAATGCCATTTTTGACACATTATTTTAACGGTTATGTGTGACATCTAGTTTAATGCCATTTTCAACACATTACTTATTGGTTATATGTGATGTCAAATTTAATGCCAATTTTAACACATTATTTACTGGTTTTATGTGATGTCAAGTTTTATGCCATTTTCAACACATTATTTACTGGTTATATGTGACGTCCAGTTTAAAGCCATTTTCAACACATTACTTACTGGTTATATGTGACGCCAAGTTTAATGCCATTTTCAACACATTATTTACTGGTTATATGTGACTTCCAGTTTAATGCCATTTTCAACACAGTACTTACTGGTTATAATTATGTGACATCCAGTTTAATGCCAGAGGAAAACCTCAGAAATAAATGTGATTACAACCACCGTTTTTTCGCAAGTTACAGGAAAACAGAAAGTTTATTGATCAAGCTGGACTCAGAGGTGAGAGGTAAGCTGTCATGAGATGGCCCTAAGATCACTCTTCCATGGAGAACCATGTACAATTATATCTAAATTATCAGTAGACAGGGAACCAGTCCTGAGATGGCCCTTAGATCACACATCAATGGAGAATCAGGTACAATTATATCTAAATTATCAGTAGACAGGGGACCAGTCCTGAGATGGCACTTAGATCACACTTCAATGGAAAACCACGTACAATTATATCTAAATTATCAGTAGACAGGGAACCAGTCCTGAGATGGCCCTTAGATCACACATCAATGGAGAATCAGGTACAATTATATCTAAATTATCAGTAGACAGGGGACCAGTCCTGAGATGGCACTTAGATCACACTTCAATGGAAAACCATGTTAAATTATATCTAAATTAACGGTAGACTGGGGACCAGTCCTGAGATGGACCTTAGACCACACTTCAATGGGGAATCAGGTTAAATTATATCTAAATTATCAGTAGACAGGGGACCAGTCCTGAGATGGCCCTTAGATCACACATCAATGGAGAATCACGTCAAATTATATCTAAATTATCAGTAGGCTTGGGACCAGTCCTGAGATGACCCTTACATCACTCTTCTTTGGATAACCATGATAAATTACATCTCAATTATCAGTAGACTGGGGACCAGTCCTGAGATGGCCCTTAGATCACACATCAATGGAGAATCACGTCAAATTATATCTAAATTATCAGTAGACTAGGGACCAGTCCTGAGATGACCCTTACATCACTCTTCTTTGGATAACCATGATAAATTACATCTCAATTATCAGTAGACTGGGGACCAGTCCTGAGATTGCCCTTACATCACTCTTCTTTGGATAACCATGTTAAATTACATCTCAATTATCAGTAGACTGGGGACCAGTCCTGAGATGACCCTTACATCACTCTTCTTTGGATAACCATGATAAATTACATCTCAATTATCAGTAGACTGGGGACCAGTCCTGAGATGGCCCTTAGATCACACATCAATGGAGAATCACGTCAAATTATATCTAAATTATCAGTAGACTAGGGACCAGTCCTGAGATGACCCTTACATCACTCTTCTTTGGATAACCATGATAAATTACATCTCAATTATCAGTAGACTGGGGACCAGTCCTGAGATGGCCCTTAGATCACACATCAATGGAGAATCACGTCAAATTATATCTAAATTATCAGTAGACTAGGGACCAGTCCTGAGATGACCCTTACATCACTCTTCTTTGGATAACCATGATAAATTACATCTCAATTATCAGTAGACTGGGGACCATACCTGAGATGGCCCTTAGATCACACATCAATGGAGAATCAAGTCAAATTATATCTAAATTATCAGTAGACTGGGGACCAGTCCTGATATGGCCCTTACATCACTCTTCTTTGGATAACCATGATAAATAACATCTCAATTATCAGTAGACTGGGGACCAGTCCTGAGATGGCCCATAGATCACTCTTCTTTGGATAACCATGATAAATAACATCTCAATTATCAGTAGACTGGGGACCAGTCCTGAGATGGCCCTTACATCACACTTCTTTGGAGAACCATGTTAAATTACATCTTAATTATCAGTAGACTCGGGACCAGTCGTGAGATGGCCCTTACATCACTCTTCTTTGGAGAACCATGTGAAATTACATCTAAATTATCAGTAGACTGGGGACCAGTCCTGAGATGGCCCTTACATCACACTTCTTTGGAGAACCATGTTAAATTACATCTAAATTATCAGTAGACTGGGGACCAGTCCTGAGATGGCCCTTACATCACTCTTCTTTGGAGAACCATGTGAAATTACATCTAAATTATCAGCAGACTACGGATAAGTCCTGAGATTGCCCTTACATCACTCTTCTTTGGAGAACCATGTTAAATTACATCTAAATTATCAGTAGACTAGGGACCAGTCCTGAGATGGCCCTTACATCACACTTCTTTGGAGTACCATGTTAAATTACATCTCAATTATCAGTAGACTGGGGATAAGTCCTGAGATGGCCCTTACATCACACTTCTTTGGAGAACCATGTTAAATTACATCTAAATTATCAGCAGACTATGGATAAGTCCTGAGATTGCCCTTACATCACTCTTCTTTGGAGAACCACGTTAAATTACATCTAAATTATCAGTAGACTAGGGACCAGTCCTGAGATGGCCCTTACATCACTCTTCTTTGAAGAACCATGTTAAATTACATCTAAATTATCAGTAGACTAGGGATAAGTCCTGAGATTGCCCTTACATCACTGTTCTTTGGAGAACCATGTTAAATTACATCTCAATTATCAGCAGACTAGGGATAAGACCTGAGATGGCCCTTACATCACTCTTCTTTGAAGAACCATGTTAAATTACATCTAAATTATCAGTAGACTAGGGATAAGTCCTGAGATTGCCCTTACATCACTCTTCTTTGGAGAACCATGTTTAATTACATCTAAATTATCAGTAGACAGGGGACCAGTCCTGAGATGGCCCTTACATCACTCTTCTTTGAAGAACCATGTTAAATTACATCTAAATTATCAGCAGACTACGGATAAGTCCTGAGATTGCCCTTACATCACTCTTCTTTGGAGAACCATGTTAAAATACATCTAAATTATCAGTAGACTAGGGACCAGTCCTGAGATGGCCCTTACAACACTCTTCTTTACAGAACCATGTTAAATTACATCTAAATTATCAGCAGACTAGGGATAAGTCCTGAGATTGCCCTTACATCACTCTTCTTTGGAGAACCATGTTAAATTACATCTAAATTATCAGCAGACTAGGGATAAGTCCTGAGATGGCCCTTACATCACTCTTCTTTGAAGAACCATGTTAAATTACATCTAAATTATCAGTAGACTAGGGATAAGTCCTGAGATTGCCCTTACATCACTGTTCTTTGGAGAACCATGTTAAATTACATCTAAATTATCAGCAGACTAGGGATAAGTCCTGAGATGGCCCTTACATCACTCTTCTTTGAAGAACCATGTTAAATTACATCTAAATTATCAGCAGACTAGGGATAAGTCCTGAGATGGCCCTTACATTACACTTCATTGGAGAACCATGTTAAATTACATCTAAATTATCAGTAGACTAGGGACCAGTCCTGAGATTGCCCTTACATCACTCTTCTTTGGAGAACCATGTTAAATTACATCTAAATTATCAGCAGACTAGGGATAAGTCCTGAGATTGCCCTTACATCACTCTTCTTTGGAGAACCATGTTAAATTACATCTAAATTATCAGCAGACTACGGATAAGTCCTGAGATGGCCCTTACATCACTCTTCTTTGAAGAACCATGTTAAATTACATCTAAATTATCAGTAGACTAGGGATAAGTCCTGAGATTGCCCTTACATTACACTTCTTTGGAGAACCATGTTAAATTACATCTAAATTATCAGTAGACTTGGGACCAGTCCTGAGATTGCCCTTACATCACTCTTCTTTGAAGAACCATGTTAAATTACATCTAAATTATCAGTAGACTGGGGACCAGTCCTGAGATTGCCCTTACATCACTCTTCTTTGGAGAACCATGTTAAATTACATCTAAATTATCAGCAGACTACGGATAAGTCCTGAGATTGCCCTTACATCACTCTTCTTTGAAGAACCATGTTAAATTACATCTAAATTACCAGCAGACTAGGGACCAGTCCTGAGATGGCCCTTACATCACTCTTCTTTGGAGAACCATGTTAAATTACATCTAAATTATCAGCAGACTACGGATAAGTCCTGAGATTGCCCTTACATCACTCTTCTTTGAAGAACCATGTTAAATTACATCTAAATTATCAGTAGACTAGGGACCAGTCCTGAGATTGCCCTTACATCACTCGTCTTTGGAGAACCATGTTAAATTACATCTAAATTATCAGCAGACTAGGGACCAGTCCTGAGATGGCCCTTACATCACTCTTCTTTGGAGAACCATGTTAAATTACATCTAAATTATCAGTAGACTAGGGATAAGTCCTGAGATTGCCCTTACATCACTCTTCTTTGGAGAACCATGTTAAATTACATCTAAATTATCAGTAGACAGGGGACCAGTCCTGAGATGGCCCTTATATCACTCTTCTTTGAAGAACCATGTTAAATTACATCTAAATTATCAGCAGACTACGGATAAGTCCTGAGATTGCCCTTACATCACTCTTCTTTGGAGAACCATGTTAAATTACATCTAAATTATCAGTAGACTAGGGACCAGTCCTGAGATGGCCCTTACATCACTCTTCTTTGGAGAACCATGTTAAAGTACATCTAAATTATCAGCAGACTAGGGATAAGTCCTGAGATTGCCCTTACATCACTCTTCTTTGGAGAACCATGTTAAATTACAACTAAATTATCAGTAGACTAGGGATCAGTCCTGAGATTGCCCTTACATCACACTTCTTTGGAGAACCATGTTAAATTACATCTAAATTATCAGTAGACTTGGGACCAGTCCTGAGATGGCCCTTACATCACTCTTCTTTGAAGAACCATGTTAAATTACATCTAAATTATCAGTAGACTGGGGACCAGTCCTGAGATGGCCCTTACATCACTCTTCTGTGGAGAACCATGTTAAATTACATCTAAATTATCAGTAGACTGGGGACCAGTCCTGAGATGGCCCTTACATCACTGTTCTTTGAAGAACCATGTTAAATTACATCTAAATTATCAGTAGACTCGGGACAAGTCCTGAGATGGCCCTTACATCACTCTTCTTTGGAGAACCATGTTAAAGTACATCTAAATTATCAGCAGACTAGGGATAAGTCCTGAGATGGCCCTTACATCACTCTTCTTTGAAGAACCATGTTAAAGTACATCTAAATTATCAGCAGACTAGGGATAAGTCCTGAGATTGCCCTTACATCACTCTTCTTTGAAGAACCATGTTAAAGTACATCTAAATTATCAGTAGACTAGGGATAAGTCCTGAGATGGCCCTTACATCACTCTTCTTTGGAGAACCATGTTAAATTACATCTAAATTATCAGCAGACTAGGGATAAGTCCTGAGATTGCCCTTACATCACTCTTCTTTGGAGAACCATGTTAAATTACATCTAAATTATCAGCAGACTAGGGACCAGTCCTGAGATGGCCCTTACATCACTCTTCTTTTGAGAACCATGCTAAATTACATCTAAAATATCAGTAGACTGGGGACCAGTCCTGAGATGGCCCTTACACCACTCTTCTTTGGAGATCCATGTTAAATTACATCTAAATTATCAGCAGACTAGGGACAAGTCCTGAGATGGCCCTTACATCACTCTTCTTTGGAGAACCATGTTAAATTACATCTAAATTATCAGCAGACTAGGGACAAGTCTTGAGATTGCCCTTACACCACTCTTCTTTGGAGAACCATGTTAAATTACATCTCAATTATCAGTATACTCTATTTGTTACAAACCTAGAAGAAGTCAATGGACAGACATAATTTAGGGAGCAGAATTTTTTTTAATAAGTGAAGAATATAGCGTTAGCATGATTTACTTCCTTTTTTTTTTAAATAATGATCATGATAAAGTATTACAAATCAGCAAACAAAAACATACGGCTTGTTATAGTAGTCTGCTTATCATTTCAAAATGGGAAAAAATTAATGACAGATCCTGGTTTGTTTTGTTACCAATATTTGGAATATTTACCCAAATAAAACTGGAACAACAAGAACACTGGTATCTGCATATTACTCAAGTACGGGTAATTTACATAAGTTATGTGTCAACTGTTGCTAGGTTAATGATGTTGGTTTTACAAGGCAGGCATGATCTAGCCAGTTTGTATCTAGGCTGTATTTATTTGATGTTGGTTTTACAAGGCAGGCATGATCTAGCCAGTTTGTATCTAGGCTGTATTTACTTGATGTTGGTTTTACAAGGCAGGCACAATCTAACCAGTTTGCATCTAGGCTGTATTTATTTGATGTTGGTTTTACAAGACAGGCATGATCTAGTCAGTTTGTATCTAGACTGTATTTATTTGATGTTGGTTTTACAAGACAGGCACGATCTAGTCAGTGTGCATGTAGGCTGTATTTACTTGATGTTGGTTTTACAAGACATGTATGATCTAGCCAGTTTGTATCTAGGCTGTATTTACTTGATGTTGGTTTTACAAGACAGGCACGATCTAGTCAGTGTGCATCTAGGCTGTATTTACTTGATGTTGGTTTTACAAGACATGTATGATCTAGCCAGTTTGTATCTAGGCTGTATTTACTTGATGTTGGTTTTACAAGACAGGCATGATCTAGCCAGTTTGTATCTAGGCTGTATTTACTTGATGTTGGTTTAACAAGGCAGGCATGATCTAGCCAGTTTGTATCTAGATTGTATTTACTTGATGTTGGTTTTACAAGAAAGGCATGAACTAGCCAGTTTGTATCTAGGCTGTATTTATTTGATGATGGTTTAACAAGACAGGCATGATCTAGCCAGTTTGTATCTAGACTGTATTTACTTGATGTTGGTTTTACAAGACAGGCATGAACTAGCCAGTTTGTATCTAGGCTGTATTTATTTGATGATGGTTTTACAAGGCAGGCATGATCTAGCCAGTTTGTATCTATTCTGTATTTACTTGATGTTGGTTTTACAAGACAGGCATGAACTAGCCAGTTTGTATCTAGGCTGTATTTATTTGATGATGGTTTTACAAGGCAGGCATGATGTAGCCAGTTTGTATCTAGGCTGTATTTATTTGATGATGGTTTTACAAGACAGGCATGATCTAGCCAGTTTGTATCTAGGCTGTATTTACTTGATGTTGGTTTTACAAGACAGGCATGAACTAGCCAGTTTGTATCTTAGCTGTATTTATTTGATGATGGTTTTACAAGGCAGGCATGATCTAGCCAGTTTGTATCTAGGCTGTATTTACTTGATGTTGGTTTTACAAAGCAGGACGATCTAGCCAGTTTGTATCTAGGCTGTATTTACTTGATGTTGGTTTTACAAGATAGGCATGATATAGCCAGTTTGTATCTAGGCTGTATTTACTTGATGTTGGTTTTACAAGGCAGGTATGATCTAGCCAGTTTGTATCTAGGCTGTATTTATTTGATGTTGGTTTTACAAGGCAGGCATAATCTAGCCAGTTTCTATCTAGGCTGTATTTACTTGATGTTAGTTTTACAAGGCAGGCATGATCTAGCCAGTTTGTATCTAGGCTGTATTTACTTGATGTTGGTTTTACAAGGCAGGCACGATCTAGCCAGTTTGTATCTAGGCTGTATTTATTTGATATTGGTTTTACAAGACAGGCATGATCTAGCCAGTTTGTATCTAGGCTGTATTTACTTGATGTTGGTTTTACAAGGCAGGCATGATCTAGCCAGTTTGTATCCAGGCTGTATTTACTTGATGTTGGTTTTACAAGGCAGGCATGATCTAGCCAGTTTGTATCCAGGCTGTATTTACTTGATGTTGGTTTTACAAGGCAGGCATGATCTAGCCAGTTTGTATCCAGGCTGTATTTACTTGATGTTGGTTTTACAAGGCAGGCATGATCTAGCCAGTTTGTATCTAGGCTGTATTTACTTGATGTTGGTTTTACAAGGCAGGCACGATCTAGCCAGTTTGTATCTAGGCTGTATTTATTTGATGTTGGTTTTACAAGGCAGGCACGATCTAGCCAGTTTGTATCTACACTGTATTTACTTGATGTTGGTTTTACAAGATAGGCATGATGTAGTCAGTTTGTATCTAGGCTGTATTTACTTGATGTTGGTTTTACAAGGCAGGTATGATCTAGCCAGTTTGTATATTGGCTGTATTTACTTGATGTTGGTTTTACAAGGCAGGCATTATCTAGCCAGTTTGTATCAAGGCTGTATTTACTTGATGTTGGTTTTACAAGACAGGCATGATGTAGTCAGTTTGTATCTAGGCTGTATTTACTTGATGTTGGTTTTACAAGACAGACATAATCTAGCCAGTTTGTATCTAGGCTGTATTTACTTGATGTTGGTTTTACAAGGCAGGTATGATCTAGCCAGTTTGTATCTAGGCTGTATTTACTTGATGTTGGTTTTACAAGGCAGGCATGATCTAGCCAGTTTGTATCTAGGCTGTATTTATTTGATGATGGTTTTACAAGGCAGGCATGATGTAGCCAGTTTGTATCTAGGCTGTATTTACTTGATGTTGGTTTTACAAGACAGGCATGATGTAGTCAGTTTGTATCTAGGCTGTATTTACTTGATGTTGGTTTTACAAGACAGGCATGATGTAGCCAGTTTGTATCTAGGCTGTATTTACTTGATGTTGGTTTTACAAGACAGGCATGATCTAGCCAGTTTGTATCTAGGCTGTATTTACTTGATGTTGGTTTTACAAGGCAGGCATGATGTAGTCAGTTTGTATCTAGGCTGTATTTACTTGATGTTGGTTTTACAAGACAGGCATGATCTAGCCAGTTTGTATTTAGGCTGTATTTATTTGATGTTGATTTTACAAGGCAGGCATGATCTAGCCAGTTTGTATCTAGGCTGTATTTACTTGATGTTGGTTTTACAAGACAGGCATGATCTAGCCAGTTTGTATCTAGGCTGTATTTACTTGATGTTGGTTTTACAAGGCAGGCATGATCTAGCCAGTTTGTATCCAGGCTGTATTGATTTGATGTTGGTTTTACAAGGCAGGCATGATCTAGCCAGTTTGTATCTAGGCTATATTTACTTGATGTTGGTTTTACAAGACAGGCATGATCTAGCCAGTTTGTATCTAGGCTGTATTTACTTGATGTTGGTTTTACAAGGCAGGCATGATGTAGTCAGTTTGTATCTAGGCTGTATTTATTTGATGTTGGTTTTACAAGGCAGGCACGATCTAGCCAGTTTGTATCTTGGCTGTATTTACTTGTTGTTGGTTTTACAAGGCAGGCATGATCTAGCCAGTTTGTATCTTGGCTGTATTTACTTGATGTTGGTTTTACAAGACAGGCATGAACTAGCCAGTTTGTATCTAGGCTGTATTTACTTGATGTTGGTTTTACAAGGCAGGCATGATCTAGCCAGTTTGTATCTAGGCTGTATTTACTTGATGTTGGTTTTACAAGGCAGGTATGATCTAGCCAGTTTGTATCTAGGCTGTATTTATTTGATGTTGGTTTTGCAAGGCAGGCATGATCTAGCCAGTTTGTATCTAGGCTGTATTTACTTGATATTGGTTTTACAAGGCAGGCACGATCTAGCCAGTTTGTATCTAGGCTGTATTTATTTGCTGTTGGTTTTACAAGACAGGCATGAACTAGCCAGTTTGTATCCAGGCTGTATTTATTTGATGTTGGTTTTACAAGGCAGGCATGATCTAGCCAGTTTGTACCTAGGCAGTATTTATTTGATGTTGGTTTTACAAGGCAGACATGATCTAGCCAGTTTGTATCTAGGCTGTATTTATTTGATGTTGGTTTTACAAGGCAGACATGATCTAGCCAGTTTGTATCCAGAATGTATTTATTTGATGTTGGTTTTACAAGGCAGGCATGATCTAGCCAGTTTGTATCTAGACTGTATTTATTTGATGTTGGTTTTACAAGGCAGGCATGATCTAGCCAGTTTGTATCTAGGTTGTATTTATTTGATGTTGGTTTTACAAGGCAGGCATGATCTAGCCAGTCTGTATCTACACTGTATTTATTTGATGTTGGTTTTACAAGGCAGGCATGATCTAGCCAGTTTGCATCTAGGCTGTATTTACTTGATGTTGGTTTTACAAGGCAGGCATGATCTAGCCAGTTTGTATCTAGGCTGTATTTATTTGATGTTGGTTTTACAAGACAGGCATGAACTAGCCAGTTTGTACCTAGGCTGTATTTATTTGATGTTGGTTTTACAAGGCAGACATGATCTAGCCAGTTTGTATCTAGGCTGTATTTATTTGATGTTGGTTTTACAAGGCAGACATGATCTAGCCAGTTTGTATCCAGAATGTATTTATTTGATGTTGGTTTTACAAGGCAGGCATGATCTAGCCAGTTTGTATCTAGACTGTATTTATTTGATGTTGGTTTTACAAGGCAGGCATGATCTAGCCAGTTTGTATCTAGGTTGTATTTATTTGATGTTGGTTTTACAAGGCAGGCATGATCTAGCCAGTCTGTATCTACACTGTATTTATTTGATGTTGGTTTTACAAGGCAGGCATGATCTAGCCAGTTTGCATCTAGGCTGTATTTACTTGATGTTGGTTTTACAAGGCAGGCATGATCTAGCCAGTTTGTATCTAGGCTGTATTTATTTGATGTTGGTTTTACAAGGCAGGCATGATCTAGCCAGTTTGTATCTAGATTGTATTTATTTGATGTTGGTTTTACAAAGCAGGCATAATCCAGCCAGTTTGCATGTAGGCTGTATTTATTTGATGTTTTGTATCAATATCTTCCTGTCTTAATATCTAAATAAATACTTACATAACAACAGGAGCTGGATCAGTATAAACAGGAGTGTCAATATCCTAGAAAAGAGTAAAGAATGCTTTATATAATATATTTCACACAAATGTATTATCATCTCTGATCGTAGGTCAGTTATTATATAATATATTACACACAAATATATTAAAATCTCTGGTTATGGGCCAGTCATTATATAATATATTACACACAAATATATTAACCTCTCTGATCATGGACCAGTCATTATATAATATATTACACACACATATATTAACATCTCTGGTTGTGGGCCAGTCATTATATAATATACTACACACAAATATATTAACATCTATGATATGAGCCAGTCATTATATAATAAATTACACACAAATATATTAACATCTCTGGATGTGGGCCAGTCATTATATAATATACTTCACACCAATCTATAAACCTCTCTGATCATGGACCAGTCATTATATAATATATTACAAACACATCTATTAACATCTCTGGTTGCGGGCCAGTCATTATATAATATACTACACACAAATATATTAACATCTCTGATATGAGCCAGTCATTATATAATATATTACACACGAATATATTAATCTCTCTGATCATGGACCAGTCATTATATAATATACTTCACACCAATCTATAAACATCTCTGATCATGGACCAGTCATTATGTAATATATTACACACGAATATATTAATCTCTCTGATCATGGACCAGTCATTATATAATATATTACACACAAATATATTAACATCTCTGGTTGTGGGCCAGTCATTATATAATATATTACACACAAATATATTAACATCTCTGTTTGTGGGCCAGTCATTATATAATATACTACACACAAATATATTAACATCTCTGATAAGGGCCAGTCGTTATATGATATATTACACACAAATATATAAACCTCTCTGATCATGGAACAGTCATTATATAATATATAACACACAAATATATAAACCTCTCTGATCATGGACCAGTCATTATATAATATATTACACACAAATATATTAACCTCTCTGATCATCGACCAGTCATTATATAATATATTACACACATATATTAACATCACTGATCATGGACCAGTCATTATATATTACACTACGCACAAATAATCTCTGATCATGGACCAGTCATTATATAATATATTACACACAAATATATTAACATTATAGCAATAATCATGGCAATAATCAGATTTTTTTACTTTTCATTTCAATCTATGGGCAATAACTGAAAATATTTGATTATCAAAGAAGATTTTCTTGATAAAATGGATTTATTTTTTTATTTACACTGCTTGAGGCTTACAGCAGCTTGATCTAGTGGTAGAGCATCTGCCTCACATGTGGAAGGTTCGATCCCTGGCCAGAAAGTTTGAATTTGCATTACATTCAAACCAGTGTTAGTGGTCACCTCTATTAAGTAACCACTTGTCTTTAACAGCCACATATTCTATTTACATGTTTTATAATTTTAGTTTTAATCAACTTATATTAAGCAGCCACCTGCCTTTGCAACTTCCCTTGAGTGGCTGCTTAAGACAGGTTTGACTGTTTATAAGAGAAAATTTCAGAGGGTGCTTCAGTAAAGAAGAGAGCATCAGCTGGAGATGCAACGATTGTTTCATCAAATTAACCATTTAATTCCATGGCAGCCAACATTTAAGTGAAAATGTGAAAAAGCATTGTCACGTTTTCATTAAAAATAAATACATGCAGTCACACTAGTGTGAATCATCACTGAACGGCAGTTTTCAGAATTTTAATGGATTCTTTTTATAATGGGATTAAAGCCATTTTTCGACACATTTCAGGTTATATATGGCATATCTAGCTTTACTGGTGGAGGATTAGACCTCAGAATGAATCTGAATATAACCTCTGTCCTTTTGCAAGTAACTAGAGTGTTTAGGTTCACAAACCATCAGAAAGTCTCCCCCCCCCCCCCCCAACCTCCTCGATGGAATAATAAAGATGCTAAATATTCAAATATTCAGTTAAAATCAACGACTGGTACATATACAATCAGATCAGGGACATATTCTAATCAAAAATGCAGTGTGTGTCAAAGAACAGCAGAAATAAGATAAACTGCAGTTGGTGTTATAGAACAGCAGAAATAAGACAAACTGCAGTGGGTGTTATAGAACAGCAGAAATAAGACAAACTGCAATTGGTGTAACAGAACAGCAGAAATAAGACAAACAGCATTGGTTGTCATACAACAGCAGAAATAAGATAAACTACAGTGAGTGTCATAGAACAGCAGAAATAAGATAAACTGCAGTGGCTGCAGTGGGTGTCATAGAACAGCAGAAATAAGATAAACTGCAATGAGTGTCATAGAACAGCAGAAATAAGATAAACTACAGTGAGTGTCATAAAACAGCAGAAATAAGATAAACTACAGTGAGTGTCATAAAACAACAGAAATAAGATAAACTGCAGTGAGTGTCATAGAACAACAGAAATAAGATAAAATGCAATTGCTGTTATAGAAAAGCAGAAACCAAAATAAACTGCAGTAGATGTCATAGAACAGCAGAAATAATATAAAATGCAGTGGCTGTTATAGAACAGCAGAAATAAGATAAACTACAGTCGGTGTCATAAAACAACAGAAACAAGATAAACTGCAGTGGCTGCAGTGGGTGTCATAGAACAGCAGAAATAAGATAAACTGCAGTGGCTGCAGTGGGTGTCATAGAACAGCAGAAATAAGATAAACTGCAGTGGCTGCAGTGGGTGTCATAGAACAGCAGAAATAAGATAAACTGCAATGAGTGTCATAGAACAGCAGAAATAAGATAAACTACAGTGAGTGTCATAGAACAGCAGAAATAAGATAAACTACAGTGAGTGTCATAGAACAGCAGAAATAAGACAAACTGCAGTGAATGTCATAGAACAACAAAAATAAGATAAAATGCAGTGGCTGTTATAGAAAAGCAGAAACCATAATAAACTGCAGTAGATGTCATAGAACAGCAGAAATAAGATAAAAATACAGTAGATATCATAGAACAAATGAGAAAAATTGCTGCAGTGCAGATCATTGAACTGAAAAACAAGTTATGGAAACTGTAGTGTGTGTCACAGAACAGCAAAAATAACTTTAAAACTGCAATGGGTGTCATAGAACAACAGAAATAAGATAAAATGCAGTGGCTGTTATAGAAAAGCAGAAACCAAAATAAACTGCAGTAGATGTCATAGAACAGCAGAAATAATATAAAATGCAGTGGCTGTTATAGAACAGCAGAAATAAGATAAACTACAGTCGGTGTCATAAAACAACAGAAATAAGATAAACTGCAGTGGCTGCAGTGGGTGTCATAGAACAGCAGAAATAAGATAAACTGCAGTGGCTGCAGTGGGTGTCATAGAACAGCAGAAATAAGATAAACTGCAGTGGCTGCAGTGGGTGTCATAGAACAGCAGAAATAAGATAAACTGCAATGAGTGTCATAGAACAGCAGAAATAAGATAAACTGCAGTGGCTGCAGTGGGTGTCATAGAACAGCAGAAATAAGATAAACTGCAGTAGATGTCATAGAACAGCAGAAATAAGATAAAAATACAGTAGATATCATAGAACAATTGAGAAAAGTTGCTGCAGTGCAGATCATTGAACTGAAAAACAAGTTATGGAAACTGTAGTGTGTGTCACAGAACAGCAAAAATAACTTTAAAACTGCAATGGGTGTCATAGAAGAAGATGACAAGTGCAACAATATGTTGAACTGCAGTAGGTGTCATAATACACCATAAGACAATTCAACTGCAGTAGGTGCCATAATACACCATAAGACAATTCATCTGCAGTAGGTGCCATAATACACCATAAGTGGGTATCATAGAAAACCAGAAACAGTGTCAGTCATGCTGCTATGAGTGTCATACAACAGTAACCTGCAGTCCGTGTCATGGCGCACTATGAAACAATCAACTGCAGAAGGCATAACAGAACACCAAAAACTAATTTAACTGCAGTAAATGCCATACAGTACTCTGAGTGTAAAGAGAAAAAAAAGATTAAAATGATCAAATCAGACAAAATCAACTTCTACAAATGCTACAGTTTTAACCCTTTACTTCATAGATATGCGTTTTCTGGCACCAATCACAGAAGGCCTTTGAAAACAGTGCAGGAAGAGTTCAGATTGTTCGTAACGAGCAATCTGAACACTTCCTGCACTGTTTTCCACTCTGTCAGTTAATATAAACATAATTCACCCATTGCTGATATGTGGTGAATTAATGCTTTCAATATTAGAGATGTCCAAAGGCGTCTATATGAAGTAAAGGATTAAGCGACCTTTAAATGTATGCTATCGAAACAGCTAACCAGACATCTAGGATTTTAGTTGATATCGCAACTAACTGAAATCAGATTTTATACAAATTTGGAAGGAAGTAAGAACAATATGTTACGGCAATTGTCAGCAAATTTTATTTGTTAATCTTAATTCGATCATTGTGTAATCATAATTTAATGACAGCAGTACTTAAATTCATTTTCGCAAAATTTTATAATCAGCATTAGAATCGAGTGTGGCCTCCATTCGCCTGAATAGCTGCCAAGTAGTGACTTCTCATGGAGTCACGGTAAAGATGCAGGTACCATTGAGGTTGCCGGTTCCACAACTCAGCAGAACCTGGAGAACTAATTTAACTTCATGAGGAGTCACTGTCAAGCATTTCTTCTAAACGGCTGGGTGCATTTTGGGTCATATTTAGCCGGGGTTTTTTAAAAAATAAAAAAAAAATAAAAAATTGAGAAAAGAAATAGTTGATCAATGCTACGTGTAATTGAATATGTTTTTGTTTGAAAATCGATATTATCATCACTGACATCATCGCTGCTGTTGTCTAACATGATGTCAAAAGTACAGAGAAAATGCACAAAAAAAATGCAAGGTTTTCAACATATAAAAGAGAGAAACAGCCGACATCCAAAACCACATATATACTTAAGGTCTCACTACACAGTTGAATTTTGTTCTATATAAAATAAGCTCTAGGATCTCCATGGTATAAAAAGTATTCCACATAGAATTATTTTTAAACTTCTATGTGGAATACTTTTTAATAAAGTATTTTTTTTTTCATAGCAGGAATGTATACCATAATCAAAATTCACAATAACTGGTAGGTTGACCAGCATGTGTTTTTTTTAAAGAGGGTGCAGTGACACACTGAGATTTTTTGAAAAAAGAAGTCCTCAAATGCTCATAAATACATGCATATGTTATGTTGAAATCCTATAAAAGTCACTTTTTTAACACCAGTGATGTCTTATTGCAGTATATGCTATGCCAACTTTTGCTCTACTCATCTGCAGCAAGAAATCACAACCACTATGAACCATTTTGAAAATATTTCAAAACCAAATTACATAGGCTTTTTTTTAAGTGTAAGAATCATGTTATCATGGGAAAAAAGGGACGTAACTGTGTAGTGAGATGTTAACTGTGTCATGTTTTCTTATTTTCTAAATAATGTATATATAATTTTGGTTGGTGTGTATCTTCATAGTTCAATTCATATTTAACTGTATCAATAATGTTCCCCAGCCTCCTGCAAATTTGTTTACTCTGCTGGAAATGGTGGCAGTTTGCGCAGTGGATATAAGTAAGTCTAACTCTTTTTCGAAAAGGACACATTTAACATGGATAAAATAAAAATTGTAACAAGAGTTGTCAGAAGACAACTAAGCTCGCCGATGGGATAAAACTCACCACCGATGCAAAGATTAAGATTGGAGGCAAACACCAAAACTTAAACGCATCTAAACGCAAAAGTTTAACCTGGGTGTGTACAGACCAAAAATTAAGTCTTAAAGGACCATAACTCTGCCAAAATGCAACCCAGAGTTATTGTTTTGTCTCTGTGAGTTGAATGATGATGTTGAACACACATGCAAAGTTTCATTCATATTCAATGATTGGTTGCATAGATTTCTTACGTGATAAAAACTTTAACCTGAAAAATTAAGTAAAAAAAGGGACATAACTGTGCCAAAATGCAACCCAGAGTTATGGTTTTTGTCTCTGTGTGTTTCAATAATGATGGTGAACACACATGCAAAGTTTCATTCATATCCAATGAGTGATTGCATAGATATCTTACCTGATAAAAAACTTTAAGCTGAAAAATTAAGTCGAAAAAGGGCCATAACTGTGCCAAAGTGCAACCCAGAGTTATGGTTCTTGTTTGTGTGTGTTCCATTGATGATGTTGAACACATATGTGAAGGTTCATTCACATCCAATGAGTGGTTGCATAGATATCTTAAACTTAAAAACAACTAAATGCAAAGTTTAACCTGGGTGTTTAAGTCCAAAAAGGGCCATAACTGTGCCAAAATGTAATCCAGAGTTATGGTTCTTATCTCTGTGTGTTCCATTGATGATGATAAACACACATGCAAAGTTTTATTGACATCCAATGAGTGGTTGTATAGATAACTAAAACTTAAACGTAAAAGTTTAACCTGGGTGTCTACAGACGACGACGCTGACGACGCCACCGAGGTCAGGACAATAGCTCTCCTTGGATTTCGTCCCAGCGAGCTAAGAAGTAGACAATTATATATACTTGATTGCTTTTTCTGGGTGAATTTGATACAATTTCACATTATAGCAAGGACCCTTAATTCCTTGGTTACATGTAGAAAGAATATATTTTCTTGGTCCAAGGGTTAGTAAATAATTTAATTCATCATGTATTGAATTAATGACCTAATTCCTCAAACACACAATGGACTTATATCTCTATCTCTCTCTCTCTTATTTCATATTCCCTGGGTGTAGTTTGTACTTTTTGTATCTTTATCAAGAAGTTTGTGGAAAGGGGAAGCTGGTGGGGAACAGCCCCCACCCACTTCCCTGGGAAATTTGATATTTCAAACCTCAATCAAATGCTGCATTCTAACATTTTTTTTAAGATTAAATCTGTGTGTGAAAATCGAATTCTCCTTATGGTGATAAATTGTCTATGCTTTTTTGTATTACTATTTCCCCCATATTGCTTCATGCTCCTGTGGGAGGTTGGGTGAAGAAAGCTGTAAAGTTGGTTTAATTCTATTGAGAAAATACACTGTGATATATTACACCTTGTGAATGATTACAGTAATATATCTATGGATAAGCTTCTACATTCTGTTTTAGTTGCTATTTATGTATTTACTTTTCATATTAGCTAGAATACTCTCTAGCTATAGAACATCCAACTTCATTTATTTGAAATCTGCATCAGCCTATTAAGAACGATATCGATTTTTAACCCTTTACTCCATAGATACGCGTTTTCCCGCACCAATCACAGTTAGCATTTGAAAACAGTGCAGGAAGAGTTCAGATTATGAGCAATCTGAACACTTCCTGCACTGTTTTCCACTCTGTCAGTAAATATAAACATAATTCACCCAATAATTCAAAAGCCTTCTATATTAGAGGTGTCCAAAGGCATCTATATTAGAGATGTCCAAAGGCGTCTATTTTAGAGGTGTCCAAAGGTGTCTATAATAGAGGTGTCCAAAGGCGTCTATATAATTAAAGGGTTAATGTTGTAATTTATGTTGAACATGGATAGAAATGCTGTGTCACTTGACGATCGGCAATGTCAGAAATGGCGTTTTTAACTTTATAGGGTAACTGATTTTCAGGGGGGGAATGATAAAATAATAAGTAATGAACAGAATTATTTCAATTATAAATAAATTTTTTGTGTTTGTAAGATGTTGTATTTTATCAATATAGCTCTTTTATATAATTATATAAATGGGCCAAATATGACCTAAAACGTATGCAGCCCTTCGGATAAAATCAGATTTCAATGAGTTGAGATATCGACCAAAATCCCAGGTCTCAGGTGAGCTGTTTTGTTTAGTATATATAAAACATGAACTAATGTTAAGAACACGCAACAATTAATTTGTAAGCAAATCTCATGTATGAGATTTTCACACTCAAATACCGGTAAAACCCCGACAAAGCAAAATCTACCAGTCCTCAGTGGTCCTTAAAGTGAGTGTTGGCATTTAAACCTCCTTTTTGTAGTTCAAAGAAAATTTTGGTCAATTTGGCCTTTGGGTCAATTAAAAATGAAAATTGTGCTGACTGGCATTGTTCATTTCATACAGTAAGCATACATTCATGTTATTTTCATTTAAAGGGTCACACAACAATTACAAAACTGATTCTACACATAATCTCATTTTGTATCCATAAGAAACACAATCGCAAGGCTATGTTAATCTACAAGTATTACCATCCTATAAGTAATGTCATATTAACTGTACAGAAAAAATAAAGAATTTCAGAGCCAAATTGTCAAACTATTGCCAATAATATTTACAATTTTAGAACATGTATTTAAGGGTATTTCATTAAAGATTTTTTCAATAAGATGAAATACCTTTACATACATATTCTAAAACTATTAATATAGCTTAGCCCTGAAATTCACCCGTTTTTTTCTTTGTCCAGTCACCTTTCAGTATATTTACATTTCTTCATAAAACAAGCGGTGTCATGCTAGTTCTGAAAATACGTGTGAATAAATCTTTAAAAATACCAATTGATTTTTCTTAATTTTTTTTCTTTCATTCAAATAAATAAAATTAAAATACAGGTTACACTTTTTGTTTGAGATGTATCATACCAGAAATCTGCCAAATAGGATGCATTTATCACAGTTATGCCCCTTTCCACAATAGACACAAATTTAAGGGTCGGCATGTTTACTGCGGCATTCCCCTCATGTAAATACATATTTTTCACAAAGATGTTGAGAGATTTTTTTTTTAAAATTGTCATGTGTCCCTTTAAAATAGAAATTGCAGAAAATTATAATTACTGTACAAAGATGATAATTACTGTAAAAAGTAGATAGTGTAAAATAAATTATATAGCATTTTTCGTCAAGCTACTGTTGGAGAAGACCACAAATCTGCGAAGTAGTTATGCTTATTTCCAAAAAATGAAACAATATTTCAAGTATATACATAGGTATACAACTTTGAGAAATACTCTCAAGCAAAACATTTATCAAAACATTAAATGTCAGCAAGGACTTATATAAAGAAGGAATAGCAACTAATTGAAATGTTATGAAAGCAAAATCACGCGAAATCTCATTTTCAAATATCTTAACTTCCATTAATCTCAGAAATACAAACCAAAATTGTTTCTTTGCACAATGGCATTCTCTACAAAAGCAAGATCACTCCCAGAAAGTTGTGTTTAAAATTGTTGAGTAATTATGATTACAAAATTTGTAACTGAAAAACTCAAGGAAAGTACTTGAAATTTTATTTCAAACTTCCACATTTTACATTCAAGACTGTTTTGTGTGTTTAAAACATCTTAGGTTACATACACCTTACAATAATTTATGTATCAGAAATCAGTTGCCTGTGAAATTTAAATGATTAATTTGCCTAATTATTAATTCTTTGCATGCTATTTTATCAACATTTAGTAGAGAGATGTAAGTTTCCTATCCTTCTATACAAGTCCTTGATATCAGTTTCTAGACATATAGGTGATTTATGTTATACTGGGAAGAACAATTATGCAGGTGCATTACCTCAAGAACAAAAAACCAGGTAACGGTAAAGATAAACAAGAGTTGTCAGAAGACCAACAAAGCTCGCCTCTGGGTGTCTTAGTCCAAAAAGGCCATAACTGTGCCAAAATGCAATCCAGAGTTATGGTTCTTGTCTCTGTGTGTTCCATTGATGATGGTGAATACACATGCAAAGTTTAATTCACATCCAATAAGTGGTTGCATAGATATCTTAAACTGAAACGCTAAAGTTTAACATGGGTGTCTACAGACGATGCCGACAATGACGCCAACGACGCCGGGGTCATGACAATAGCTCTCTTTGGTCTTCGTCCTGGCGAGCTAAAAATCTCAAAGCCTCCCATATTGGGTATGAAGCTCTATGTGACATTTATAATATATGTGTTAACCTGTTGGGAAAGTAATGCTGATGTTGTCACATGGGTGAATACAGTAGATCTTTTCTTGGAATAGTCAAATCAAAATTACTGTTAAAAACATTTTAAGGAGGGAAGTCAAAAACTAAAGACCTGTTGCGCCATTCTTGCAAAATGCTACCCAAAATTGATAATCTGCATTACATATTACAATAAGCTGACTTTCACCAATCTGTTTCTGCTCACCAAAATGACCCGTTCAAAGCATGAGAGTATATAAAAACTTTCATCAGTCTTACTTAAGAATACTCCTGATAAAGTCAATATGATTCATGTAAGTTATATCAGACCTAATCAATAAATTAATTAAAAAAGTTGTAAAAAGAGAATTCGGACATTTTATTGTTTTGAGGTTTGAACTTTTCAGTCATTGGTACAAAACAGAGATCAATGCCACCACATTGCCACTTTAACCAACCACGGAGGCTGTGAATCACCGTACCACCGGATCCTGTTTATCCGATATGATGCTGCTGTCATCATCTTGCTCTGACTGTCGAATAAATCAACATGTTATAAACTTAAAGCAACACATCCATGTTTGAACTTTTAAAAAAAAAATTTTAATTGAGTTATTAGCACATTTCCCATACAAACATATGATCAATCAGCTATATATGAGCATATAAACACAATCCCGAACAAAATGATGCCCAAATTGTAATGTGTGACTAACACTTTATAAAACAAGCGTGTAACTCAACCGAGTCAAAAAAAATTGTCAAAATGACTTTCAAGGCAGATAAAGTACACTACGCACTAAAACGTGAAGTTTTTTAATACGACTTGCATAATTCAATTTGAAGCCAAGTTGGAATCCTCGGCAATTTAAAAATAATTTATAAAGCGTTTTTTATAATTCTAAAGCATTCTGGATAGTGTTTGTTAGCACATATACAGCTCACTGGCCATATATTTATGTATGGGAAATGTGCTCACAACTCAATTGAAAAACTTTTTAAAAAAGTTTAAACGTGGAAGTGTTGCTTTAAGTATTAAATGCAAGACTGGTGTACATATATTATACATGTATTATATCCTAGTTAATACAAATAAATTGAAAGATATGTAACAAGCTTGCATTCAACCTTCCAATGTTGTCTCTAACTACTGAGACTATATGTAACTTATAATAATATACAGTTTCAACAGTTACGAGAGAATGAAGAAAGTATGAACTGTAGGAAAGACAGAACAATTTGTGTGGGAAAGAATATATACAGAGGCAAGAGAAAACAGTTACATTAACAAAGCAGACATTCACTGTCATTCTATCCGGTCAAGAAAAAAAATATATCTCGGTAATAAAATTCATGAGCTATAAGCTTCATTCTTCTTATACAGAGAAAGCCCTTTTATTGTTTGCATTCATTTATATTGATAGTGCTTTGCATTTAAATTTATTAAACAAGTTGGAAAAATATAGTATGCGAAGCTTTGCCAAGCATTATCATTTTTTGCCAACAAGTTTAATAAACTGAATAATAAATGAGCACAAATGTAAGATTACTTTTATCACGTAACTCATAAAAATAGTACATTTACCTTTAATTTAACATATCATGTCTACAAGGAACGAGAAAAAAACAGCATATTGTTTCCGTCATTCGTCATGACGTTATGTCACAAAATAACATCATTTTACCATGACAAATCACTGTCATTTATTCATTCAGGGAAGTTGGAATGTTTATTGGCATTTTACAGAAAACACCGAGCAATGAATCAGAAGCAATATTACAATAGGTTAATCTTAAAAATATGTCATTGGTTAATAACTTCTTGCACTGTAAAATGTGTGATAAATAGTATAGGGATGTAAAATATATACTGACACTAGTCCCTGTGGTCAATATATGGCTTCCTTTGTTAAACATTAGTCTCATGAAGCTACGGCGAGCAAGATGATTTATTTTACAGCTGATGGTTTAATCAACTTTTTAGTCTGATATACACAGATATTTATATAAAAATAGAAAAATGGAAATATCTGTGTCCTTGATCATATTGTTTTAATGTGTCATTTTATCAACAAAAATTGGTATGAATGGGAAAATCAATGTTTTTACCGATTATTTTTGGCAATATCTCAAAGCTCAAATTTACAAAATCAATAATATTAAAGCTGCAAAAAGAGGTGAAAATTGCATTAGCACAAAAAATAACAAAATATGAAGGGGGTATCAAATTCTTTGTCATTCAGAAAATAGTGTGTTGTTTTGTGGATTTTTTATGTCAGGGGCTCATTTCACTAACCTTTGTAAGACTTAAGATTTTCGTACAAATAAATTGTGATACCCAGGTAAGTTTCATATGCTTAATATTTTTTAAAAATTTAAAACAATTAATATTTACAAGGCATACATGTGAAAGTTTGTATAATAAAGAAAGCAAACAATTAAATGATTTTCCTGACTTTTTTCGTTACCTCAAATTTTACACTGAGAAGTTAAAACTTACAAACGTTTGTGAAACAGACCTCTGTTGAATAGCAAATGTCTGGAAATATATAGAAATTACAATAGTGTCATCAAATATTTGGGATTTTTCTGCAGAGTTTTAGATTTAGAAGAGTTACTTTAAGTCAAGCATAGATAGGGAAATAAATGATGTACCACCCCTTCTATAATGACCATATACATGTATGTGTGACACCTTTTCCTCTAAAATGTAACAAAAATACTGGACTAATAAAACATCATATGGTAACCAGTAACAAGATGAATTTGTTCCATAACCTTCCCCCCCCCACCCCCCCCCCCCACCCCATCCCATCCCTCAACATCATGTCATGGTTACGGGTAACATCATGAATTTGTTCCATAACCTGCCCCCCTCCCCTCCCCTCCCCCAACCCTCAACATCATGTACAAGAATTGTATAATGTACAATCTTGCCACTAACCACTGCCCAATCTGAAAGCCTGAATTTGCCTTGATTTGTGTGTTCTTTTATAAATTTTGTTTTAAAAACTCAAATCAGGAGAGGCATTTATCTGCTATAATACAATATGGGCACTGCCAAGACAAGTGTCCATGTTTTTTTTTAAATCAGTACATTTCAAGGATCCGCAACTGGTCTCAAATGGTAACAATTTCTGATTTTTTTTAACCAAAAGGACATTTCAAGCATACGAAATGGCCTCAAACGGTAACAATCTTAGTACTTACTCCATTTCAAGGGTAGATAATATCCCTTCTGTAAACAATTTATTCATCACAAAAGTTACTTCCCTTTATTGTGTTTTTTTTTTTATATTATACTATAACATTATATTATACTAAATATATTGAAGAGACTAATTCATTTATGTGTGTGTGTGTGTGTATTGATTAGTATAAGTTAAGTTGTTTGCAAAGGGTATCATCAACATAAACATCAACATGGTTTAACCACGCCTTACAAAAAAGTTACAGAATCTCCACTTTAGGATTGATTATTATTTGGATTTTTCAATGTGGCTTAACGCCATTTTCAACACTTGGCAGGTTATGTATGGCATATTCAGTTTTATTGGTGGAGGGAGTCCTCAATATGAAACTGAGTAGAACCATTATCCTTCTGCAAGTAACTGGCAAACTTCCTTATATCAGGTGTTTTCGACCAAGCTAGGCTCGAACCCACGGCCTCATTAGTGAGAGGTAAGAGGTTGTTAGGTACAGAGCCCTAGAGTTATCAATGGTAAAGCTCACCTTAGTATGGACTGATGGCCATCTGCTGTCAATTGAAGAAGAGCTGGGAGGAGTTGGTACATGGTTTGGCCAATGTGGTAAGTCCCGAAACTGAAGTCTAGCACCAGATTTCACCTGGGAACTTCCCTTCTGTCCTCCAACACGTCCCATCTTCGTGACATGCTCAAATACTCGAGGATCATTTATTGCCATCTGAAATTAGTAATCAGTAATATTCTGTATTAAAATGTAAACAGTGGGGTGAAATCGCTGTGTTGGGCACTTGTGCTAGAGGTTGCAGGTTCAATCCCATGCTCGACCCAACTGCCTCCATAAAACAACACTCAATACAGTTTCTAAGCAGGAAACAGACTAAAGAGTTTTTCATACAGCTATGAGCTTACCTATTTCTCGCTTGAGCTAAAAAAAAATTACCCGGTAGTATAAACTAAATAGTTACCAGGGGAAATGTCAAAATAATACGTCAATACGTTATGTTAGAAGACACAAAAATATTAAAACATTTTATAAAGTATTCAGTTTCTGTCCACCTGTTTTTGTAGTAAATAATAAGAATTTAAGGTAGTCCGCAACGTTCCTATCAGATTTTTTGACATCTGGCATAAATTATCAAAAATCTGTGCATTTATACTATGAAGAATCAGTGTTCATTTTAGCTTTGTTTTTTTAATAAATTCGCACAAAATCGAGTTAACAATGCCTCCTAGCAATACGTGTTATTCGGACAATTTTCACCATTTTTGCCTTAATTGAAAATTGTTTTTAAGGACATTATTATAATTACTTACTCTATTTCCTGTGATAAGATTATAAGTTTAATAAAGATAAAATGTGATTTGTGTTACCTTAACATTTTAATCATTACACCGAGGTTGATTAAAAAGTAGGTATAAAAACAACAAATTTAGAACATTCATGCTTGATTGCGTAAAATTGCTCTGGTATATTAGTTCTTAAATTTCACATAGCCTGAACACACCCTCTTTATAGTTGTTCATATTTTAATGAAATTAATAAAGTTTAACATATATGAAATTCACGAACTTGTTACGATGTACAGAGCATTTTCATGCAATCAGTTGTGAATGTTAAAAAAAATTGTTTTCAGACCAGCATTTATATCAACCCCAGCATAATAATTAGATGTAAAGGTAACACAAATTTATTTTATCTGCATGAAAGTTATAATCGTATCACAGGAAATATAAAAAACGGTGAAAATAGTCCGAAAAATATGTACCGCCTGGGAGCGCTATCAATGAGAAACTGCAGTACTATATTAAATCAAACAAAGCTTAAACAAAAGCTGAGCATTCAAGGATCAATTGTACAGATAGTTGATAAATTATACCAGATATCAAAAAATCTGATAGGAATGCCATGACTTACCTTAATTTCTTATTACATAAAGCTTCAGCAAAAAAAAGAACCCACAAGGTTTTCAATCACTTGATTGTCCAGAGAGGACAGGTGGACCTTTTCTTTCTCAAATTGATTTCATCCCACACATGATGCCTCTACATGACATTGAGAGCCTTGGAGGGAACTGGCTTTCAACTTTCAACTTCTTATAGGTGTTAAGTTTGAAATTCTTTATTCTACTTTGACTGTGAAACAAGTTCTTGCAACTTCTCACACTCAAAGTCTTCCTGGGTAGAGCCAGTACTATGCATTTGCGGAGAAAGTGTCTTGCTCAAGAACACCAAACATAGCTGTGGTGGAGGATCAGACCCACAACCGTCCGATCCTGGGTCCAACGCTCTATCAATAGACCACACACTCCACACCTTACAGGTTATATATTGTCATTAGTTCTAATGATGGAAAAAGACAATTAAGCATAGAATAAAGGCAAGAAATGTGATTTTAAAACAATTTTTTTTATCGGTACATAATTATTGAAATTGCTTGCTTCTGCAAGTCTTGTTAAATTGTTTAAATTTTCATTCTTTGTATATTTTAATAAAAGTCCATTCTCAGAATCAAAATAATGATGAATTTAGGTCCAGTACTCAGCATATACAGATAAAGTGTCTTGTTCAACGACACCACCTATGCCACAGTGAGGATTCAAACCCAATACTGAATATTGAGTATCACACAAACTTCATATAAGTTGCAGCATTGAAATTGTTTCAAATGTAAAATAAGTTTTTAGATATAGTAAATGACAAGATGGCCATGATAAGCCATCTTATTTTACCCTTAGGTAGAGTGTATTGTTGCTTTTTACAATCATGGATGAAGACATGGAGAGGGTGGCACTGTTACATGTACAGGAATATATCACCTTCGCTAAAAATGTGAAAAAAAAATACCAAAAGCAAAAAGGAATAATATAAAATATTTACTTACAGCTTCAGCCATTGTTGTTTCTGGAGATGATGAATTTACTTTGTATGGCAGTTTGTAATCGGCTTTGAAGTTTACAGATTCAAACTCATCACCAGCATACTCACTTCCGTCGGTGTAGCTGTCTGTGGTATAGTCTGTTGTATACTCGTCTGCCACCTGATTCTCCCTGTATAATATAATTTTGTTTCTATAATTTTAATGGAATCTTTCAGTTCATTGTTTCAAATGGGTCATGAATTGTTCAAGGGGTCATCAATTTGATTCCCTGCCTGGTTTCCTCCATATCCTTGCTAGTTTTATAAAATAAATCAAATTAACAATATCTATAAAATGATGTTCCAGATAGTTATACTTGGAGATTAATGATTTCATATGGTGGTAGTTCATAGATCCAAGGACTTAATATAAAAGGATAGAAAACTTGCATTTCTCTACTAAATGTTGATAAAATAGAATGCAAAGAAGTAATAATTTGGCAAATCAAGGACTTATTTAGATGGATAGGAAACAAGCATCTCTTTACTAAATGTTGATAAAACTGAATGCGAAGAATTAATAATCTGGCACAGGCAACTGATTTCTTTTACATAAAATGTAAGATGTATGTTACCTTAGATATTTTATAATGTTTTTAAAATGCAAAATGATCTTGAATTTAAAATATTGCATTTTGAGGTAAAATTTTAAATAATTGCTTTGATTTTTTCGTTGCAGTATACACATTTTTTAATCATAAGTATCCCTTATATAACTAATTACCGTGAATGCCCGTATAATAGCAATGTTTATTACTCAGCACACTTAAGTAACTTTATTACTGTTTATTAATGATGCCATTAATTATATGGATGACAAAGTTTTAGACTCACGGTAATAGGTATAACCTGTATAATCCAACAATTTTAAACACAATTTTCTGGGAATGGACTCGGTTTGTAGAGAAATATATTGTTTAAAAAAGAATTTTGATTTGTATTTCTGAAAAATTGGTTGACATTAGATATTTTAAAATGAGATTTTGAATGAAAACTGGAGCATTCTTAATATCTCAATCAGTTGCGTTTCCATCTCTATGTAAGTCCTTGATAGATTAACTATTTGCTGTGTAAACGCACGTAGGCGTATCGATTTCAACATTGTTGTGTGTCCCTTAAGTGCTGCAACCTGAAACTAACATACTTACTATTATAAAAGTACAGTATCTGAATAACGCATACAATTCTCTAAATATCAAACTCACGTTGACTTTATTAAAAACGAAATGTTTTAACTTTTAAATAAAAATAAAAACGAAAGTACAGAAACTTGTTCGTACAAGTTTGTCATTTGTAAATCTTTATCGCATTAAAAACATTGTTTATTATATGTACATTTGTTTTAGTTCAAATATAACGATAACATACCTTTTCTGTTTTATAAATTAATATGCAAATGCGTTCATATGGCAATTATGTCAACAATCAAATAGGAAGCAGGTGCGTTAGACTGGCTCGTGCGGATAATGTAGACTGTCTCTAAAAATTTGACGAATGGTAATGGACGAACCTAATGTTATAAATAGAGCCGCAATAAAATTAAAACCCAAAGTAATTCTTTCACACACAGTCCCATAGTTTAGTAAGTAAATATATAGCAATTATTTTGTATCATTAATAAATGAAACCAACACACGGATATACCCATGAGTTATGGATATGCTCATCCAAAATATTTGTTACCACTTTATATTTTGGTGACGTTTTTTCTGAAAACTCTATTACCAGTGACTTAATTACAGAAATGGCAGGTTAGTATAAATTTAACGTACACGACTGAAATTTCGGGTGGTACCTTTAGTATTTCTTGAATAACTCTTTGAACCTTTTTTTTAATTCGATATTGTTGGTACCAAAGGAAAGCTAATAAAAATGTTGGTTGACTCTTTCCAATTATCAATTATTTAATATATTAATTATATATATATATATGTTTAAATGTCTCAGTAATTAAGTCACTTGTCATTACTTGTATATCAACTGAAAAACAAAAAGTAGTGTTAAAAGTAGTTCCGTTCAGATTAAAATGTATAATTATACATAATGAAGTCACGGAATATACATAATGACGCCATATATTGATGTGTGCCTGATAAACTTGCAATGACGTGATAAACCTATGTTTACCAGACAGGGCCCGGTTGTTCAAAGCTTGGTTAGCTTAACCTTAGGTAAAGTTAAATTTTCAAATCACAATATTTTTAGATTTTCAACTTTTTAGGATATTATTTTATTATATATTATGAAAGTATGTCATTGTATTTCTAAAAATGTATTTAAACTGTCATAAAATCATTTAAGTATAGAAAATATTGGAGATACAAAATTTCACTTAACCCAAGGTTAAACTAACCAAGCTTTGAACAACTGGGCCCAGGCAGTTTATCAACAGAAATGAATGCATTGACATGATTAAAATTAATGACGTATAGCAGTGACTGTTTATATATCTCTGCGTATAGACGTGTATAGACGCTTGGCTTGTCTGCGATTTTTAGTGACATATGATGTAATTATAAATGCGCATGCTCCGATTGTCTATACAATAGTGTCCCAGATACATATATGTTCTATATTCTGTTCATATAAACAATTAATTAAGTCACTGATTGTACTAGTATTTTATTTAACCGACCAGGCGTTTACTGCTGTGTCGATAGACGTCACTAGTTTCAACTTTGCACGTCACAAGCTGGCTTCGGTAAATAATCATATTATCAAACGACTAAGAATAGTTTATGTATTACAAGTCACTTGATAACATCAACATATAGAAATACAATTCCTTGATAACATGTATATGATTCTGGCATTACATCGGCCAGTTAGCATTATTGTAATTACCATTTTGTACACTGGACTGTGTTTACTGCTCAGTGCCGTTAGATAATAAATACATTTCGCTGTCTGTACTGGTACACCAGCCCTATCGTGTAATGCGTGCTAACCGTTGGGGATTGAGCTAGTGTCTAGGTAAACTAAATTGGACGATGTTAGCAATCGTCAGGTCTGTAGATCGCGATACGCGCGTATCATTAGAAAAGGTTACTTTCATATTTAGAGAGAGAAAAAAAGAAAACTTTAAAAATGCATTAAAAGTTGATGGTTAAGGGGGTTAGGGGAAGACATTGACGATTATGTTATTAGAACAAGTTTCATTTTCATTAAGTACAGTAAATGAGCGCTACTTAAATAATAATTTTCTAAGGCTAATATAGCACATACTTCCCATCCTTGAAATGCGAATGTAAGTAACGACACTTCCGGCGGATAAAATGAAAAACAGTTATGTCCCTTGAAAGGAACGTTTATCGTTGAACCTATACTGTAATCCGAATGAATTATTTTGTTTACAAAAGCGGTAAAATTTAAACATGGCAGAGTGAAATATCAACCCGTCACACGGTGATATTTTTGAAAGAGAATCTTCAAATACTAGCTTTGACGACAATTCACGCATAGAATTGTTAAAGTCAAAGTGAGAGAGCGTGCACAGCTTCAATTTTCCTAGCAGGTAACTATGTTTTCATCATTTAAAATAAAATATTAAAATGCTTACATGTAAATAATATAAACCTATAAAACATATTAATATATAAAATAAACCGTAAATTTTAAAGAGCACGTTCACAGCCTCGTTCACTGAGCACTATTGAACGCAGCCCTGAACCAGTGGTACATAAACACAAGTCACTGTCTGGACTACGGTAAGAAGATAGTATTACTTTAAAATTTGGCAATGTTTCTACTGTCCCATGACACAGGATCATACGATGCTGCTGATATAGGACTTGTTCTGCTGTGCGGCAGCGTGACGGCCGATATAAAACTTATACAGTGCGTGTGGTAGTGTATGCCAGTTGCTCGTGTTTTCGTGTCAGGCTACAGCTACGTATACCATCCCAAATCTCTCTTGTACTATTTAATATCCAACAGAACACTTGGACTCTATCATCGTCATGCAAACACGGGCGATTATCTGGGCATCAGGGAATAACAAACTTTTGTCTGTATATTGTATCTAGTTATCTAGATTATACATCGATGTGTGTGTGTGTGTGTGTGTGGGGGGGGGGGGGGGGGGGGGGGGGGGGGGGCTTGGGAACACTGCATCCTTTCCAATATGTACTTTTGTTAATGTGATTAATGTTGAAATCAACACGTTCGTCGTCCATTATTCCGCATGATTGCAAGTAAGTGTGAATAAAAACTGTTTTTAATTTGTAAATGTTCAAAATAAAATCGGCTTTATAATCAATAATACGAGTGATCTGTTATTAGGTCACCGTGTTTAAACTACATTGGCTCAGTGATTTAAAAGGGGGGTGGGGACTTGAGGGGATACGGAACACTGACATTTTCTGAATATTGGAAATCAGTGAAAATGGGTACGAACGTATATCTGGACCCCACTGAAATTGTATGACCTCATCCCAGATAACAAAATGTGCACAGGACCCTACAACCCCAACTATTCCTGCATCCAGTCTATATATAGAACCTGATATCTCCCGAATCAAGTCCAATGAAAAAAAGCAGGGACTTCTATGTATGTCCGACAATTCATAGCAATTGAACGCCTACTAAACTAGCCGTCATTCAAACTTTCCCTGAAGCAACTGATCAATTAATATGCTCATGTGTGCTGCTATTAACGGACCTAATCGGGGGAGCTGGAACCGTACTACATACTATTCCTGCTTCCGACTCCGCCTACGGGTTACGCTGTCAGCCGATACAGCAATAACTAAGTCTGTAGTATGCCCAACTTTCTCGATTGGGTCCGTTAAATACCAATGTTGGGAAAGCCACATTTGAGCACGTTGATTGGTCAGTTGTTTCAACTGAAAGTTTGATGATGTCACAGTTTAGTAAGCGCTCAGCTGCTATGAATTTCCCTGCTTTTCCATTTGGTGGTTAATAAAGCTGATTTGGGAGATATCAGGTTAGTCTATCACAGAACCTGATATCTCCCCAATCAGGTCTATCAACCACCAATGAAAAAGGCAGGGAATTCTATGCCTGTCCCACAATTCATAGCAATTGAACGCTTACTAAATCATGACGTCATTCACACTTTCCCTGAAGCATCTGGCCAATCAGCGTGGTCGTAACAATTGCTATTTAACGGACCCAATCGGGAGAGCTGGGTTCGTTCTACAGACTAGATATAAGGTTCTGAGACTAGACTAGCATTAACTACTGTTGAGTACCCAAAAGTGTGGTAATGACATTAACGCTGCCTCAAGATTGCTTATCTCTCAACGCAGAGATCGCATTGAAACGGGGATATCCCAACCTCAATTGGATGTCTGACAATCGTCATTATCTAGTGTGACATGTTGCACGTCTGCACGGTTTATTTTTTGCGTTTCCCGAGACAGCAGATCGGATATCCTAATAAACAAAAGCTGTCCATTCATGCCTTATTTAATCAGACTATGCCATTATCATATTCAAAATAAGACTTAGTCTTAGTCCTGGGTCCGAGGTTATATATATATTTTCCATGCTCAACTCAAGATTTCATTCATGCTCAACTCAAAGATGTCTCAGCTCGTTATAACAAAATAAACGTAAATACGTATAATTTTCTACCTCAAATCTGCTTTAATACTCTAAAATTCGAGACCTAGGCAAGTGTTTGCGCTTTAAATTGGGTTAGTATGTGACTCCTAGAAATTGTGTTTTGAGTACGAATTTGAGTTGAGCATGAAAAAATTTATTACCTCAGGACCTGAACTCGTCCGTCTTTTCTTTCAGTTTATCTTTTTATTTTAATTCTAAATCAATGATTAATTATAAAAGTTTTTTTTTCTTTTAAAACTTAACAGCGCATACAACTATCGATGTAACTTTATAAAACTGTATTTTGTTGATATGTCAAAACTTACCTAATGAATTGTATAAGTTACTAAGGAGAGAAACTATATAAGAATTATTTTCTTTCGTTTCAATCCTTTCACTATGTATATTGTGGAATATGATGTACATACTTTATGAATAGAATATGTTTAAACCAAATTAGGCTAAATGCATCTATAGGTAGGGAAAGAAAGTTTATAAACGAAAAAATGAAAAAGCAAAAAAAAATCAACTAAAAGAGATACGTTCTTCAGGTTTCCGTGTCATATATCTACATTGTAATCTGAACGGAACAGCTAACCCGCAACCTGATATTTTTATTTGATGTGTCTGGCAGTTTATGAATTTTCATTGAATATTGGACTTGAATAAGAAAAAAAACACTGCTATATCAAATCAATACATAATTGTCTGTTTATGTCGTATACACATTCTTACAACGCTGCTCAATACCACGACGAAGATATTGGAATACAAAAGTGGCGGGTTAGCTGTTCCGTTCAATATAAATCTTAGTTATATTGATTTAATGTATAGATCAAAATTTGCAAATTACAAAAAAAACTCCATGTACATGCATTAATATTATATAATGAACACAGTACATATAATTACCTTTGTATAGCATGCCGATAGTCCTCCACAGTCCATGGACGACACTCTGCAAATACTGGATTGGTTACCCCTGGTAGTGGATTATGACCAGAAACGTCATCAGGATCGAAATAAATAGTATTTTCCTGTTTTGGGTCAAGTTTGTTGTTGCCGCTTCTATATTTGCCTTTCCCAGCGGAATTTTTATTTTTACGTTCATGGTTTGACTGTGGCGGCTTTTTTGATATTTTATGTTTTTTACTCATGGCTTTATTCTTATCATGTGAACTGGTTTCCATTGGAATAAATACCTCGTCCTCTATATCTCCCTCAATGAAGTTATTGACACGTTGCATATTTCCACCAAAAGTAAGCGACGAATAAACTGGATTCATGAGAAGTTGATTACTATAGCTTTGTACTGCACTGTTGGATAGCGTCTGTCTATGTGTTCGGTTTGTATTTACACTTTGATGAATACCGCGGTTCTGCTTTATGCGTTGCAGAATTTGCGATGATGTGAATTGGTTTTGAACGTTGGGTTCGCTTGGATATTCTTTAGTTTCGATGTAAACGTCATCCCCCAAGCATGTTTCTTCGGCACCAGATTCATCAGATTTGTAAACTAAGTTTTCAATTCTGGATCGAATATCAGAATCGTTGCCAATAATATCTGAATGTATATCGTTTGTGTTAAATTCACCACCATATTCACTAACGTCAAGATAATCAGACAATGGTATATCAGTAGCGTCGTCAGATGTATCACTGGCAGCTTCGTTAATAACTTCATAATAAGTATTTCTCGCACGTTTCAATACATTAGATTTATTTAAATTACCGTTAAACACTCCATTCCCTTTTATCTGCGGATCATTTTCGTGAATAGAACTTTTATTTTGCGAATCACCGTTAGTTGCTTTATTTCTTGTTTTATCAATATTAGTGCGTCTTGCATTGGAAATGATATTAGAAGAGTATGCGCTGAATTCACGTTCATTGGCCTGGCTTAACGTGTCATTGGGAATGCTTTCTGTATCATTCTGCCAACCTGACAGATTCTCTTGAATAGCCTGCAGTATATCAAGGCTTGTTCTTGAACCATCACCGGGCACATTGGTTAGACAATTATCTCCGTTCACCGGCGATACAATGTCAGGTGTTCGTATTTCAGACACATTAAATCCCAATTTTCGTAGCCGTTCCACTCTTCCGCTTGGAGAACACATTTCAGAATATGCTCTTCGAAATGGCGTGCTTCCATCGAACACCGATGTTTGGTGACCGGTCGATCGATCGAATGGCAGTAACTTATGTATATTGTCAACGTCCTTCTTCGAGACAACCTCTCCCTTGTTTATATCAATCGTCAGCTCAAAATCTGCTAGAGTTGGCTTTTTCTGAATAAGTAAACAAGGCAAGGCCAACATTAAAATACTTTTGTTTACTTCTCCCTTCCTACATTTAAAAACAGCCTACATTGAACACCCCCTCCAATTGTTTTGGAAACAGGAAACATATTTATATCATTCACGTATATACATAACATTTTTTGTATCTTTTACATGATAATAGTTTTTTTGAAAACCAAACATTTTCCCAACCTACCTGCCAATTTTTGAAAGCTGTGATTGGGAGAAAGCAATTCTCTAACAATTTTTCTTCAGTCTTGTCCGTTTATTTACATTTACATGTATGTATGTATGTCTCTTTTTATTCCTTCATTCATTTACATTTATTTGTAAATGGTTTTAACTATATTTTTGATTATAATTATTTAATATATTATTGTTTATTAATCTGTGCGTTCACAAAATGGTATGTATATATATTGACGTGCCGTAAAACAAAACACCATACATTCATTCAATCAATTAGTTAGTCGGCCAGCCAGCTAGCCAGTCAGTCAGTCAGTCAGTCAGTCGATTATACGATTTAGATAATGTTCCCTTAGTTTACGCATGCGTATATTTTGTCAATTTACGCACAAATTGATTACAGCAATGACGTCTACATGTAAATTAAGTGCATAATTCAGCTAAGCTTGCACATGCGTTTATTCATGAACATTGAATTCAATCAATTTTGCAGATAAAATATGAAACAGATTCTTTTTTTGTCATTTATGTCGAGGAAAATGAAGTACGATGTATTGACAAGAAATAATTTTAGAGTTCATCGAAGTAAAGTTCACTCTTGTCACGTGTTACGTGGATCCGCAGGAAGGAGTAACGGACCATGGTTAGTCCCCCTACCGCATTTAATGTTCAATCCATCATTTAACAAAAAAAGACAAACATAAAGTTTTACTTTTTTGTAAATATGATGCATTGAGCATAGATTTGATTTATTTGTATAAATTGAAAAAAAAGCAGATGGTCTAGGGGGACTAACCAAGGTCCATCACTACTGCCTGTGCATGGATCTATATCTCTCTAATTCCTTGGTCTATACAATGAAATAAAAAAAAACGACGGTCCGAAACATGTTTTTTTTTCTCTTTCTAAAATATTTATTTTTAATACAGATGCTATTTTATATTGATTTAAACAAGTAATCATAAAGAGATTTATAAAATAAGTTTTTCTTACCAGACTCTGAGATGTAAACTGTTTGGATTTCTTTGATGACGTATATTTTGTCTGCCTTCTCTTTGGGCAATAAATTATCAAAACAATTATTGTTATGACAACACACCCGCTTGGAATACCGATTAAAATAAAGACCAAGGTCGTAAAGAACGGTGTCGATTCTGTAGGCGGTTCAGTTGTCATGGAAACCGATGCTACTGATTTTATCACCTGCAAAAAAAACAAAACACGTTTAATTATTTAACTATAAAATCTCAACTGTCTAATAGGTGTTACCAGGAACGTCAATAACCAGAGATAAGACAACACAGTACATATCGTAACATCTCGGGGGAAATGGCACTTTGGCACCTGCATGAAACATATTCAACTGCATTTACTATGTATAATCCGAGTATTGAAAACAGTTGCTGATAATAGGGCGCGATGGGTTTTATTTGGTTTTTAAATTTAAGAATTTAAAACAAATACAGTTCAAGAAAGTTCCTTTGTCGATTTCTTTTATAAACAGACTAGGCCAACTTCATACTGCTTATTTCTTTTTGTTATCTTTTTTCTACGATGCGTTCTGAAAAAAAGTTTTTTTTCTGAATCAGGGGCACTTATAACCTCTTTTACTTGTACAAAATATATGAATTATCTTAACTAATTTCATTAATTAGTGTTATCATTAGTAGTAGTAATAGTAGTAGTAGTAGTAGTAGTAGAAGTAGTATTAGTATTAGTATTAGTATTAGTAGTAGTAATTATTGTTATAATAATGCTATTTTTGGTATTGTTACTGTTTTTTTTTCTTTTGTTAACTTAACTGTTATTGACATTTTGATTGATGTTAAGTTTTCTTTTTGATATATTCATTATTATTACTATTATTATTATTATTATTATTATTATTATTATTATTAATATAACTATATTTATAGTACTAGTAGTAGTAGTAATAGTAATGATTATAATAATAATGATAACAATAACAATAACAATAACAATAATAATAATAATAAAAATAATAATAATAAAATTAATAGAAGTAGTAGTAGAAGTAGTAGTAGTAGTAGTAGAAGAAGTAGTACCCAATGTCACAATGGTTATTGTTATCTACTTTATTGCTGTTATTGCTAATGTTATTGCTAATGTTATAACTTTTGTTATTGCTGTTAATGCTAATGTTATTACTGTTATTGCTTATGTTATTATTGCTATGGCTAATGTTATTACTGTTATTGCTTATGTTATTGCTTATGTTAATAATATTATTACTTAACTTATTACTGTTATTGCTTATGTTAATTTTGTTTTTACCAATGTTGTTTCTGTCATTACTTTTGTTATTACTGTTATTGCTTATGTTTTTGTTATTGCTAATGCTATTACTGTTATTGCTAATGTTATTTATTACTGTTATTGCTAATGTAATTACCGTTATTGTTAATGTTATTACTGTTACCACTAATGTTATTGCGTATGTTATTACTGTTATTGCGTATGTTATTACTGTTATTGCGTATATCATTACTGTTATTGCTAATGTTATTTCTGTCATTGCAAATGTTATTACTGTTAATGTTAATGTTTTTTCTGTTATTACTTATGTTATTTCTGTTATTGCTAATGTTATTACTGTAATCAGTTATGCTCAGTATTATTGGTAGTTGTCACTATTCTGAGATATTTATATTTACTTTGAGTACCGGGTATGTGAGAAATGCACTTGTTTCCACTGGGGTCAGCACTGAAAATACGCCCACGGCTTCTGTTGCCGCCAGGGTCACGCCGTCATCGCTTAGATAAAATTGAACATCTACATTTGACGTCAGCTGCGAGCCTCGATAAACATTTGTAATCTGTAAAATAAAAACAAATAAAAAACATTCACGAAACTGCTCTTACATTTCATTTTACAAAACATGGAGAGAAAAACGCACGCATATATATAATTATAATATCATCATTCCACGTAGGCTAGCAGCGAATGTTATATTTCTTTTCATTCTCTAAATCAAGTACGTCAATAAATGTTCATCACACACTATGTCGTATTGTTGTATATTCTAAGGTTATTTTACAGTTTTTTGTACAATATGGGAATATATTGTACGAGTACGTATTATTTCAATCAGATACCTCAATCTGAAAGAAATTATCAAAAGAGAAAAAGAAAATATCAAGTAAATAAACCGTAAGTTCAAAGCGGCAGACGAAGGAAGTTGCAGATTTTCTCAACGTCATCGTGATGCTTTGCCGGTTGTTTGTTTTTATCGTTGAAATTTCTACTAAATTTATTTTCTTTCTTTTTAAGACGCCATCTTGAATTTTAAACTGTACAATATAAAAGTTATTGGATCCGATCAACTTCTACATAGTGTACGGTCACGTGGTAACATATGAGGTAGGTGATTGGCTGTACATTTACAGGTATAGAACAAACAATGAAAAAAATGCAGGGGCGAATCAAGAATTTCAGTTTAGAGAGGGATTGCGGACACAAAATCTAAATGGGCACACATGTTTTTCTGTAGATATATAGTTGACGCCGTTTTTTTAAAGCGTAGATCTGCCATTGGGATGTCTCTTTTATGGATAGACGAGTTCACGGCCATTTACTCGATGTTTGTCTAAAAATAGGCGACCAAATTTTTTTCAGATTCAAGACTAAAAATGAATCTTCCGTTTAGACCACCCAAAAAACTAACCAAATTTAAAACTTTAAAAATAAATTTAAATTACGTACTCCGTTATGCAATTCATATTGAAAAAAAAACATTAGAAAAGTTAATACTATCTGATAAAAGGCAATCTATTTTTCGGAAGTCTATAATTCGGAAAAAAACTCCGGGCAAAAAACAATAGAACGTGTCAATTCTTTTTGTTACAGACAGAAATATAATTAAATGAAACGCTATCTGCCAGATAAAACAGTACAAGCACCAATGAAACTTCCATGCTATACGATGCTGTTATTTGTCAAAAACATCAGAGAATCTATTGTAAAAACTTACATGCACTTGTAGATCATAAGCCGATACGGTACCGCCACTTCTCTTTCTGCGACGCTTTACATTATTGATCCTGGCCAATCCCTCGGTGTAGCACAACAGCAAACCTTGTAAAAAGTACATAATATCATCGTAGATGTAAGTGTTGTGTACTAACTTATTTTAGCCCGATTGCGAAGTAAGTTTAAAGATTATATTAATTTATCTCAAGCTCGTTTTTTTGTTGTTGTTGTTTTTTGTTTTTTTGTATCAACATATTACACTACACGACCGCTCCGCTTCAAAGATATTGAAAAAGTAAAAACAGTTTCACTGCCCATGCCCGTTTTACAAACTGACAGCTGTTTACAAAGACGGACATGCACAGTGAGCCAGTGAAAACTAATTTATATCCAATGCATTTCTCTATCTTAGCTGTTTTTAATAATTATTGAAAACCACAACAGTATCTTGGTGACAATTAGAAAATAATTAAAAATAACTAGAGTTTATACAAATTATGAAACTGCTTTATTTGAGACGCATTTGACAGTATTTACTGGACTTGGTATCATTTGAATATATATCTTCGGAGGATTGATATCAAGTTTTGTACCAACCTCTTTGTATTGGAATACGTCAATGCACTACGATTAGAAATACAATGCATACTACTTAAATAAATCAAACAATATAGTTCTTTTGTACATACCTGACTTAATAGAATTCCGAAACTCTTCGCCATTTATACCAACGCTTGGCTTCAATTGAATACCAATGAACATCAGACTGGATAAATTGGCGATTGGAACTGTCGCTGTTGTTGATGTTGACGGTAAAATGACACTCGATGCCGTTGTTGGGCTACTTGAGAACGAGGTCATGGTGCTCACTGGCTGTGTTGACATGGTAACAGAATGATTAGGCTCTAATGACGACGTTGAAACAGAACAAGTTTTAGCAGAAGTCGTTGATTTGGAGATTGGGGTGAAAAAGGAAACCATGGCCGATTGGGGTTTGATAGTGGTAGATAACAGAGATAATGGTAAACTGTCATATGAAGGAATGTCATAAGTTGAATACACTTCAGGCGATGTCGATAACGATAACAATGACGTTGTCAAACGCATTGTATCAATGACATTTGCTGAAAATGACGACAGCAGCTTTGCATTTACAGAGGTCGACATGATTTCTATACTTGATACTGATAGTGATGTAACGTCTGGCAAGCGTGGAGAAAGTGATGTTTCTACGGATAATGAAGCAGTTGAAGTAGACATCACCGATTGGATGAATGACGATGTATTGAACACAATCGAATTTGGTGTTGAAAACAATGTAGCATTGTAAGATGTTGCAGTCGATGACGACGTTTTATTTAACGTTGATGAAGTAAACACGCGCGTTGTGCCTGTATATGGTGAAGATATGTCACCAGTGATCGCGGTGGTTATAGACGATGTTGTAAACGGTAATATGTCAGTCGTCAAAGCCAAGGTTGATGCACTGTTGATAAAGGAAGAATCTGAAAACATTTTCCCTGTGATCGATGTGGTTATTGATACTATATCTTCTGAAGAAGGTGTAAGCGAAATTTTTACAGTGTCCACTGCTGGAGTTGAAGTATCTTTAAACGACGATGTCGGCAACAATACATCCATTGTTACAGTGGATTGTGATGTCGTACTAATTGAATTTAACGTCAACGACATTTCGTCAGAGAACGGAGTTACAAGTGAAATTGATGATGGCGTTAAGAATATGTCTGAGGTGGCAGCGATAATTGGTATCGTAATAAATGAAGATGGTGTGAACGATAATGTGTCAGTGATCGGAACAACAGTCGATACGGTGTTGGTAAACGACGTGTTCTCAGTGAGTGGAGCTGATGGAGTGTCAATAAACGACTGTGTCTGCAACACTTTGACAGTTGTTAGTGATGATGTACCCCATGAAGATGGTATTGGCGACATGGTCTCAGTGATCGGAGCTGATGGAGTGTCAATTAACGACTGTGTCGTCAACACTATGACACTTGTTAGTGATGATGTACCCAATGAAGATGGTGTTGGCGCCATGGTATCAGTGATCAGAGTTGATGGAGTGTCAATTAACGACTGTGTCGGCAACAATTTGACAGTTGATAGTGAAAATGTTCCCAATGAAGATGGTGTTGGCGACATGGTCTCAGTGATCGGAGCTGATGGAGTGTCAATTAACGACTGTGTCGGCAACACTATGACACTTGTTAGTGATGATGTACCCAATGAAGATGGTGTTGGCGCCGTGGTATCAGTGATCAGAGTTGATGGAGTGTCAATTAACGACTGTGTCGGCAACACTTTGACACTTGTTAGTGATGATGTACCCAATGAAGATGGTGTTGGCGACATGGTCTCAGTGATCGGAGCTGATGGAGTGTCAATTAACGACTGTATCGGCAACACTTTGACAGTTGTTAGTGATGATGTACCCAATAAGGATGGTGTTGGCGACATGGATTCAGTGATCGGAGCTGATGGAGTGTCAATTAACGACTGTGTCGGCAACACTTTGACAGTTGTTAGTAATGATGTACCCAATGAAAACGGTGTTAGCGACATGATCTCAGTGATCGGAGCTGATGGAGTGTCAATTAACGACTGTGTCGGCAACACTTTGACAGTTGTTAGTAATGATGTACCCAATGAAGACGGTGTTGGCGACATGGTCTCAGTGATCGGAGCTGATGGAGTGTCAATTAACGACTGTGTCGGCAACAATTTGACAGTTGATAGTGACAATGTTCCCAATGAAGATGGTGTTGGCGACATGGTCTCAGTGATCGGAGCTGATTGAGTGTCAGTTAACGACTGTGTCGGCAACACTTTGACAGTTGTTAGTAATGATGTACCCAATGAAGACGGTGTTGGCGACATGGTCTCAGTGATCGGAGCTGATGGAGTGTCAATAAACGACTGTGTCGGCAACACTTTGACAGTTGTTAGTGATGATGTACCCAATGCAGATGGTGTTGGCGACATGGTCTCAGTGATCGGAGTTAATGGAGTGTCAATTAACGACTGTGTCGGCAACACTTTGACACTTGTTAGTGATGATGTACCCATTGCTGATGGTGTTGGCGACATGGTCTCAGTGATCGGAGTTGATGGAGTGTCAATTAACGACTGTGTCGGCAACACTTTGACACTTGTAAGTGACAATGTATCCAATGGAGATGGTGTTGGCGACATGATCTCAGTGATCGGAGCTGATGGAGTGTCAATTAACGACTGTATCTGCAACAATTTGACAGTTGATAGTGACGATGTACCCAACGACGATGGTGTTGGCGTCATGGTCTCAGTGACCGGAGTTGACTGAGTGTCAATTAACGACTGTGTCGACAACAATTTGACAGTTGTTAGTAACGATGTACCTAATGAAGATGGTTTTGGCGACATGGTCTCAGTGACCGGAGTTGACGGAGTGTCAGTATATGACTGTGTCGGCAGCAATTTGGCAGATGATAATGACGATGTATCCAATAAAAATGATGTTAACGACAATGTGTCACTAACTGGTGATAGAGCGGAATAACGACTGGTTAATTGCGGTGTCGGCGTTAATGTGACTGCAGCTACAGTGGCTATTGATGCCATATGAAATGAAGATGTCTTGAACGAAAATGTGTCGGTAACGCGAGTAAGAGTTGACGTAGTGTTGATTAATGATGTTGTCGGCAACAATGTGTCCATGGTTATATTGGATATTGGCGTCTCATAAACTGAAGATGTTGTAAACGACAATGTGTCGGTAACGTAAGTTAGAGTTGATCTAGTGTTGATTAATGATATAGTCGGCAACAATGTGTCAGTGGTATCAGTGAATGTTGGCGCCTCATCAACTGAAGAAGTCGTGAACGACATTGTGTCGGTAACGCGAGTTAGAGGCGACCTAGTGTTGATTAATGATACTGTCGGCAACAATGTGTCCATGGTATCAGTAAATGTTGGCGTCTCATCAATTGAAGAAGTCGTAAACGACAATGTGTCGGTAACGTGAGCTAGAGTTGATCTAGTGTTGATATATGATACTGTCGGCAACAATGTGTTAATGGTATCAGTAAATGTTGGCGCCTCATCAACTGAAGACGTTGTGGACGACATTGTGTCGGAAACGCGACTTAGAGGGGATCTAGTGTTGATAAATGATCTTGTCGGCAACAATGTGTCCATGGTATCAGTAAATGTTGGCGCCTCATCAACTGAATATGTTGTGGACGACAATGTGTCGGTAACGTGAGTTAGAGGGGATCTAGTGTTGATTAATGATCTTGTCGGCAACAATGTGTCCATGGTATCAGTAAATGTTGGCGCCTCATCAACTAATGATGGCGTTAACAACAACTTGTCAGTGACCTGGGTAAGTGTTGATGCAGTGTTAATTGACGATGGTGTAGGCATAAATAGGTATGTGGTCGAAGTAGAAGTATCGATTGAAGATAGTGGAAATGACATGATCTCAGTGACAGAGGTTACAGTTGATTGACTGTTGAATAACGACGATGTCGACAAAGGTTTGTCAATCACCTCAGTAGATATTGAAGAAGTATGAACAGAAGTTGATGTTAACGGCATAGTCTCTGTAACAGGGGTTTTATTTGTAGAACTGTTTATTAACGACGATGTCTGCAAAGGTTTGTCTATCACCTCAGTAGATATTGAAGAAGCATGAACGGAAGTAGATGTTAACGGCATGGTCTCTGAAACAGGGGTTTTATTTGTAGAAATGTTGATTAACGACGATGTTGGCAAATGTTTATCTATCACCTCAGTAGATATAAAAGAAATATGAACAGAAGTAGATGTTAACGGCATAGTCTCTGAAACTGGGGTTTTATTTGCAGAAATGTTGATTAACGACGATGTCGGCAATGGCTTCTCTATCACCTCAGTAGATATTGAAGAAGTATGAACGGAAGTAGGTGTTAACGGCATGGTCTCTGAAACAGGGGTTTTATTTGTAGAAATGTTGATTAACGACGATATCGACAAATGTTTGTCTATCACCTCAGTAGATATTGAATAAGCATGAACTGTAGCAGATGTTAACGGCATTGTCTCTGTAACAAGGGTTTTATTTGTAGAAATGTTAATTAACGACGATGTCGGCAATGGTTTGTCTATTACTTCAGTCGATATTGAAGAAGCATGAACGGTAGTAGATGTTAACGGCATTGTCTCTGTAACAAGGGTTTTATTTGTAGAAATGTTAATTAACGACGATGTCTGCAATGGTTTGTCTATAACCTCAGTTGATATTGAAGAAGCATGAACGGTAGTAGATGTTAACGGTATGGTCTCTGTAACAGGGGTTTTACGTGTAGAAATGTTGATTAACGACGACGTCGATAATGGTTTGTCTATAACCTCAGTTGATATTGAAGAAGCATGAACGGTAGAAGATGTTAACGGTATGGTCTCTGTAACAGGGGTTTTACGTGTAGAAATGTTGATTAACGACGATGTCTGCAATGGTTTGTCTATCACCTCAGTAGATATTGAAGAAGCATGAACGGTAGAAGATGTTAACGGTATGGTCTCTGTAACAGGGGTTTTACGTGTAGAAATGTTGATTAACGACGATGTCTGCAATGGTTTGTATATAACCTCAGTTGATATTGAAGAAGCATGAACGGTAGAAGATGTTAACGGTATGGTCTCTGTAACAGGGGTTTTACGTGTAGAAATGTTGATTAACGACGATGTCTGCAATGGTTTGTCTATCACCTCAGTAGATATTGAAGAAGCATGAACAGTAGTAGATGTTAATGGTATAGTCTCTGTAACAAGGGTTTTATTTGTAGAAATGTTGATTAACGACGATATCTGCAATGGTTTGTCAATCACCTCCGAAGATATTGAAAAAGTATGAACGGATGTAGGTGTTAACGACATGGTCTCTGTAACAAGGGTTTTAATTGTCGAAATGTTGATAAACGGCGATGTCTGCAATGGTTTGTCTACCACCTCAGTAGATTTTGAAGAAATTTGAACAGAAGAAGATTTAAACGGCATGGTCTCTGTAACAGGGGTTTTACGTGTAGAAATGTTGATTAACGACGACGTCGATAATGGTTTGTCTATAACTTCAGTTGATATTGAAGAAGCATGAACAGAAGAAGATGTTAATGGCATGGTCTCTGTAACAGGGGTTTTACGTGTAGAAATGTTGATTAACGACGATGTCGGCAATGGTTTGTCTATCACCTCAGTAGATATTGAAGAAGCATGAACGGTAGTAGATGTTAACGACATGGTCTCTGTAACAGGGATTTTATTTGTAGAAATGTTTATTAACGACGATGTCGGCAATGGTTTGTCTATCACCTCAGTAGATATTGAAGAAGCATGAACGGTAGTAGATGTTAACGGCATGGTCTCTGTAACAAGGTTTTTACGTGTGGAAATGTTGATTAACGACGACGTCGATAATGGTTTGTCTATCACCTCAGTAGACATTGAAGAAGCATGAACAGAAGTAGATGTTAATGGCATGGTCTCTGTAACAGGGGTTTTACGTGTAGAAATGTTGATTAACGATGATGTCGGCAAAGGTTTGTCTATCACCTCAGTAGATATTGAAGAAGCATGAACAGATGTAGATGTTAACGACATGGTCTCTGTAACACGGGTTTTATTTGTAGAAATGTTAATTAACGGCGATGTCGGCAAAGGTTTGTCTATCACCTCCGAAGATATTGAAGAAGTATGAACGGGTGTAGGTGTTAACGACATGGTCTCTGTAACAAGGGTTTTATTTGTAGAAATGTTGATTAACGACGATGTCGGCAAAGGTTTGTCTATCACCTCAGTTGATATTGAAGAAGTATGAACAGATGTAGATGTTAACGACATGGTCTCTGTAACAAGGGTTTTATTGGTAGAAATGTTGATTAACGACGATGTCGATAATGGTTTGTCTATCACCTCAGTAGATATTGAAGAAGCATGAACGGTAGTAGATGTTAACGGCATGGTCTCTGTAACAGGGGTTTTACGTGTAGAAATGTTGATTAACGACAACGTCGATAATGGTTTGTCTATCACCTCAGTAGATATTGAAGAAGCATGAACAGAAGTAGATGTTAATGGCATAGTCTCTGTAACAGGGGTTTTACGTGTAGAAATGTTGATTAACGACGATGTCGGCAAAGGTTTGTCTATCACCTCAGTAGATATTGAAGAAGCATGAACAGATGTAGATGTTAACGACATTGTCTCTGTAACAAGGGTATTATTTGTAGAAATGTTGATTAACGACGATGTCGGCAAAGGTTTGTCTATCACCTCAGTAGATATTGAAGAAGCATAAACGGTAGTAGATGTTAACGGCATGATCTCTGTGACAGGGATTTTATTTGTAGAAATGTTGATTAACGACGATGTCGGCAATGGTTTGTCTATCACCTCAGTAGATATTGAAGAAGCATGAACGGTAGTAGATGTTAACGACATGGTCTCTGTAACAAGGGTTTTATTTGTAGAAATGTTGATTAACGACGATATCTGCAATGGTTTGTCAATCACCTCCGAAGATATTGAAAAAGTATGAACGGATGTAGGTGTTAACGACATGGTCTCTATAACAGGGGTTTTAATTGTCGAAATGTTGATAAACGGCGATGTCTGTAATGGTTTGTCTACCACCTCAGTAGATTTTGAAGAAATTTGAACAGAAGTAGATTTAAACGGCATGGTCTCTGTAACAGGGGTTTTACGTGTAGAAATGTTGATTAACGACGACGTCGATAATGGTTTGTCTATCACCTCAGTTGATATTGAAGAAGCATGAACAGAAGTAGATGTTAATGGCATGGTCTCTGTAACAGGGGTTTTACGTGAAGAAATGTTGATTAACGACGATGTCGGCAATGGTTTGTCTATCACCTCAGTAGATATTGAAGAAGCATGAACGGTAGTAGATGTTAACGGCATGGTCTCTGTAACAGGGATTTTATTTGTAGAAATGTTGATTAACGACGATGTCGGCAATGGTGTGTCAATCACCTCAGTAGATATTGAAGAAGCATGAACGGTAGTAGATGTTAACGGCATGGTCTCTGTAACAAGGGTTTTACGTGTAGAAATGTTGATTAACGACGACGTCGATAATGGTTTGTCTATCACCTCAGTAGATATTGAAGAAGCATGAACAGAAGTAGATGTTAATGGCATGGTCTCTGTAACAGGGGTTTTACGTGTAGAAATGTTGATTAACGATGATGTCGGCAAAGGTTTGTCTATCACCTCAGTAGATATTGAAGAAGCATGAACAGATGTAGATGTTAACGACATGGTCTCTGTAACAAGGGTTTTATTTGTTGAAATGTTAATTAACGGCGATGTCGGCAAAGGTTTGTCTATCACCTCCGAAGATATTGAAGAAGTATGAACGGGTGTAGGTGTTAACGACATGGTATCTGTAACAAGGGTTTTATTTGTAGAAATGTTGATTAACGACGATGTCTGCAAAGGTTTGTCTATCACCTCAGTTGATATTGAAGAAGTATGAACAGATGTAGATGTTAACGACATGGTCTCTGTAACAAGGATTTTATTGGTAGAAATGTTGATTAACGACGATGTCGATAATGGTTTGTCTATCACCTCAGTAGATATTGAAGAAGCATGAACGGTAGTAGATGTTAACGGCATGGTCTCTGTAACAAGGGTTTTACGTGTAGAAATGTTGATTAACGACGACGTCGATAATGGTTTGTCTATCACCTCAGTAGATATTGAAGAAGCATGAACAGAAGTAGATGTTAATGGCATGGTCTCTGTAACAGGGGTTTTACGTGTAGAAATGTTGATTAACGACGATTTCGGCAAAGGTTTGTCTATCACCTCAGTAGATATTGAAGAAGTATGAACAGATGTAGATGTTAACGACATGGTCTCTGTAACAAGGGTTTTATTTGTAGAAATGTTGATTAACGACGATGTCGGTAAAGGTTTGTCTATCACCTCAGTAGATATTGAAGAAGCATAAACGGTAGTAGATGTTAACGGCATAGTCTCTGTAACACGGGTTTTATTTGTAGAAATGTTGATTAACGACGATGTCGGCAATGACTTGTCTATCACCTTAGTAGATATTGAAGAAATATGAACGGAAGTAGATGTTAACGGCATAGTCTCTATAACAGGGGGTTTATTTATAGAACTGTTGATTAACGTCGATGTCGGCAAAGGGTTGTCTATCACCTCAGTAGATATTGAAGAAGCAGGAACAGATGTAAATGTTAACGGCATGGTCTCTGTAACAAGTGTTTTATTTGTAGAAATGTTGATTAACGACGATGTCGGCAATGACTTGTCTATCACCTCAGTAGATATTGAAGAAGTATGAACGGAAGAAGGTGTTAACGGCATGGTCTCTGTTACAGGGGTTTTACGTGTAGAAATGTTGATTAACGACGATGTTGGCAAAGGTTTGTCTGTCACCTCAGTAGATATTGAAGAAGCATGAACGAAAGTAGACGTTAACGGCATAGTCTCTGTTACAGGGGTTTTATTTGTCGAAAAGTTGATTAACGACGATGTCGGCAGTGGTTTGTCTATCACCTCAGTAGATATTGAAGAAGCATGAACGGAAGAAGGTGTTAACGGCATGGTCTCTGTTACAGGGGTTTTACGTGTAGAAATGTTTATTAACGACGATGTCGGCAATGGTTTGTCTATCACCTCAGTAGATATTGAAGAAGCATGAACGGTAGTAGATGTTAACGGCATGGTCTCTGTTACAGGGGTTTTACGTGTAGAAATGTTGATTAACGACGATGTTGGCAAAGGTTTATCTATCACCTCAGTAGATATTGAAGAAGCATGAACAGAAGTAGATGTTAACGGCATGGTCTCTGTTACAGGGGTTTTACGTGTAGAAATGTTGATTAACGACGATGTTGGCAAAGGTTTATCTATCACCTCAGTTGATATTGAAGAAGCATAAACAGAAGTAGATGTTAACGGCATGGTCTCTGTTACAGGGGTTTTACGTGTAGAAATGTTGATTAACGACGATGTTGGCAAAGGTTTATCTATCACCTCAGTTGATATTGAAGAAGTATGAACAGAAGTAGATGTTAACGGCATAGTGTCAGTAATAGGGGTTTCTTTTGTCGAAATATTGATTAACGACGATATCTGCCTCAAAGTCTCTGTTGTATCAACTGATGGTGGTATTAAGGATATGGTTTTAGTAACCGGGGTTGCAGATGATTTAGTATTGACTAACGACGGTGGCAGTACTAACTTGACTGTGGACGAAGTTTTGTTTACTACAGATGTTGTTGACGACGATGTGTCAGTAAACCGAGCTATGATTGGTGTAGTGTTGATTAACGATGTTGTCGGCAACAATGTGTCCATGGTTATATTGGATATTGACGTCTTATCAACTGGAGATGCTGATGAAGACCATGTTTCAGTGTTCCTAGTTATAGTTGATGCGGTGTTGATTAATGATGTTGTCGGCGACAATGTGTCCATGGTAGCAATGGATATTGACGTTTTATCAACTGATGATGGTGTTAACAACGATATCACGCTGGCCGGAGTTGAAGATGCTGCATTGCTGACTAGCGATGACGAAGATAACACTTTGTCTGTGATTGAAGTGGACAATGAATTTCTGTCAACTGAAGATGGTATTAACGACAATATGTCACCGACCGAAATTAAAATTGACGGAGTATTGATAAATGACTCTGACGACAACAATATATCTGTAGTTGCAGTGGCTATTGATGTCATTTGAACATTTGATGTATCTGTAGCCTGTGTTGATGCAGGATTGATAACTGCTTGTGACGACAACAACATGTCTGTAGCTGCAATGGCTGTCATTTGAACATTTGATGTATCTGTAACCTGAGTTGATGCAGTATTGATAAATGACTGTGACGACAACAACGTGTCTGTAGCTGCAGTGGCTGTCATTTGAACATTAGATGTATCAGTAGACTGAGTTGATGCAGGATTGATAACTGACTGTGGCGACAACAATGTGTCTGTAGCTGCAGTGGCTGTCATTTGAACATTTGATGTATCAGTAGCCTGAGTTGATGCATGATTGATAAATGACTGTGACAACAACGTGTCTATAGTTGCAGTTGCTGTCATTTGAACATTTGATGTATCAGTAGCCCGAGCTGATGCAGGTTTGGTAACTGACTGTGACAACAACAACTCTTCCAAAGTAGAAGAAAATTTTGACGTCTTATCTACTGAAGATTGTGTTAACAACGATGTTCCGCCGACCGGAGTTAGAAATGATGCACTGTTGATTAACGACGGTGTCGGCAACAAGTTCCCTGCGGATGCAGTGGATACTGATTTTGTTTCAAATAAAGATGATGTCAACGACAATGTGTCGGTTACTAGAGTTGTTAGTGAGATGTTGCTTAACGATGTTGATAGCAAGACTTTGCCATTGGTTGAAGTTGGTATTGATGTGGCGTCAGCTGCAGATGAGATAAACGGCGAAGGCATACTGCCTGAAGTCGAAGTTGGTGCATTGTTGATTATCGATGATGTCGGTAAATTTTTGACTGTGGTATTATTGTATATTGACCTCTCATCAACTGAAGATGATGTTAGCGATCTTGTGTCAGTGACCAATGTTATAATTGATGAATTATTAATTAACAATGATGTCGACAACAATTTGACTGTAGTTACAGTGGGAAGTGAAGTTGTATTATATGAAGATAATGCTGCCAACGACATTGTGCCTTTTGTCGGAGTTAGTATCGATGCACTGATTAGCGACGGTGTCGGCAACAATGTTTCCGTTATCACAGTGAATATTGATGCAGTATTAATAGAAGATGGAGGTGATGACCAAGTATCAGGGACCGTTGTTACCAAAGAAGAAGTGTTGATTAAAGAGAGTGTCGGTAAGAATTTGGATGTTCTGGCAGTCGCTAATGACGTTGTATCGAATGAAGATGGTGTTGAGAATAAAATGCTATCGACATATTTTACACTTGATGTAGCGTTGAATGCAAACGAAGTTGACAATTTGTCTATGGCTGCAGTGGATATTGATGTTGTATCAACTAAAAATGGTGATACCGACAATGTCTCAGTGGCCGAAATAACAGTCGACACAGTGTTGATTACTGAGGGTGACGGCAACAAATTGACTATGGTTGGAGTTGATATGGAGGTTATATCCACTGAAGATGGTGCTAACGACGATCTATCTGTAAACGGAGTTACACTGCTACTTAATGACGTTAACGGTAACACGTTACCCATAGTAGCAGTGGAAGTTGACGACTTACCAACTAAAGACGGTGTTAACGGCATCATGTCAGTGAACGGAGTTTCAGTCGATCGAGTGTCTATTAATGACGATGCCAGCAATACGTTGTCCGTTGCTGCAACGAATCGTGATGTCGCATCAGGTAATGATGGTGTTGATGACATCGTATCAGTGGACGGGGTGACAGTTAATGGGGTGTCAATTAACGACGGTGTCGGCAACAGTTTGTCTGTCCTTGAGATTGGTGTTGATTTTGTTTCAACTGTAAACGATATTAATGACGATGGGTCAGTGTCCGGAATTAGAGTTGATGAAATGTTTATAAACGACGATGTCGACAACACTTTGTCTATTGTAGTGGTGAATATTAATTCCATGTCAACTGAAGACGGCGCAAATGACATGGTTTCTTTGGTAAAGATCACTGTTGGTTGAGTATTGATTAACGTTGATGTCGACAACACATTATTTTGCGTAGTGGTAAATATTGATGTCATATCAACTGAAGCTGATAACAACATGGTTTTGGTGGTCGAGATCTCTGTTAGATGATTGTTCTTTAATGAAGATGTCGACAACGATCTGTCGGTATTGGTAATATAGATTGATGTCATATCAACTGGAAATGGTAGAAATGATATGGTTTCAGTGGTCGACATCAAAACTGACTCACTGCTGATTAAGGAAGATGACGGGAAGAGTTTGTCCATACTCGCAGTGGGTTTTGATAGTTTATCAACTGAAACTAGCGTTGATGACCAATCGTCAGTGACAGGGGTCACAGTTGATGGGCTGTTGATTATTGACTGTGTGAACAATAATATTTCTTTGGTTGTTGTGAATATTGATGTTATATCCACTGAAGATTTTATTAGCGTCGATGTCTCTCCGAGCAGAATTGAAGTGGTAATGGTGTTGATTAGTGATGGTGTCGATATCGAATTGACTGTTACAGTTGAAAGCGTGTTGAATATGGTCGCTTTTACAGAAGATGGAGTGTTGAATAGCGACGGTGTCAGCAATAGTTTGGTTCTAATGGATATTGATAACGTATCGTCTGCAGTTGGTGTCAACGATGATGTGTCAATAAACGGAATTAGAAGTGACTGTGTGTTGATTAAAGAAGATGTTAGCAACATATTGTCTATTGTAGTAGTTGTTGATGTCGTTTCAACTGAAGATGGTGTTATTGTCAATGTGTCACCGACCGGAGTTGATTGAAGGTTGATTAATGACGATGTATCCAACAATTTTACTATGGTCGCAAAATGTATTGACGTATTATCAGCTGATAATGAGGTCAATGTCATTGTCTCAGTGTTCAGGATCACAGTTGATGTAATATTGATTAATGACGGTTTTGCCAGTGATTTGAATGATGCCCCAGTGGATGATGATAGTGTTTCAACTGAAGACGATATTAACGACATTGTCTCAATGTCCGCTGCTACAGTTGATGGAGTATTGATAAACGATGGTGTTGACAGTGATTTGAGTGTTGTCCCAGTGTATGCTTCTATTGTGTTAACTGAAGATGGTTTCAAAGACATTGTCTCAATATCCAGGGTTACGGTTGATGGAGTATTGATTAACGATGGTGTTGGCAGTGATTTGAGAGTTGCCCCATTGGACGCTGATATTATGTCAACTGAAGATGGTGTCAACCACGATGTCTTAATGTCCGGAATTACTGTTGAAGGAGTGGTTGTTAACGGAGATGTCGGCAATGCTTTATCTGCTATAGTAGTGGGCATTGACGCACCAACAGAAGATGGTGTTAACGACATAGAGTAAATGGTCGAGGTTGCAGCTGTTGAAGTGTTGATTAACAACTCTGTTGGCGACGAATTATCTGTTGTAGAAATGGATATTGGTGTCGTATCAACTGAATACGGTGCTAACGACATTGTCTCAATGGTCGAGATCGTAGTTGGTGCAGTGTTGATTAACAGCTCTGTTGGCGACGAATTGTCTGTTGTAGAAATGGATATTAATGTCGTATTAAAAGAAGATGGTGTTAAAGACAATATGGTGTCAGAGAACAGACTTACAGTTGATAGAGTGTTAAAGTTGGTAAACGATGATATTAGCAACATTTTGTCCATGGTGGAAGTAGTAACTGATGTCGTATCAGCTGATGAATGTGTTAACGGTGTTTGTGTGTTGGTTATCAAAGATGTTTGCAATACTATGTCTGTAATTGTAGTAGAAATTGATTTTATGTCAACTGACGATAGTGTTAGCGATGAGTTAGTGACCGAAGCTATAGTTGATGAAGTGATAGCTAACGAAGATATCTGTAATACGTGTATGTCTTTGGTGGAATCGGATATAGATGCCGTAACTAAAGGTGACAGTGGCAAGTGCTTGGTCTCACTGGTCGGGATCGCAGTTGGTTCATTGTTAACTGTCGTAGATGTCGCCAATAATCTGCTTTTAGTAGAAGTTACTATTGATACCTTATCAACATTAGATATTGACGTATTATCAGCTAACTCAGAAAACTCAATGGCAGTTGATGGGGTGTTGGTCAACGAAGACGTTGGCATCACTTTGTCTATATTAGCAGTGGATATTGGTGGCGTGTCAGCTGAAGATGGTGATAACAACATAGTTTCAATGACTGGCTCAGTGTTGATGAACAAATATGTCGGGAACACTTTGTCAATTTTAACAGTGGATGCTGGTGGCATATCAATTGAAGATGGTGGAAACAACATGGTTTCAGTGATTGATTCAGTGTTTATTAACGAAGAAGTCGGCGACAGTTTGTCCATAGTCGCAGTTGATATTATTATTGTATCAACTGAAGAAGGCTCTAACGACGGCGTGTCACCTACCAGAATTATAGTCGACAGGGTGTTGAAAAATGATGGTGTCGTTATCGATTTGACTGTAGCTACAGTGAATATAGAAGTCATATCAGCTGATGATGGTACTAACAACGATAACAGATTGTCTATTATCTCAGTGGATATTGGCGTCTTATCAATTGAAGAGGGAATTGAAAACCATGCGTCAGTTATCAAAGGAGTGTTGATTGTGGATGGTGTCGCATCATTTACTGAAGATGGTGTTAACGATTTGGACTTTGTAACAGAGGTAACAAATGATGGAATGTTGATTAACGACGGTCGTGACAATGATGTAATTGTGGCCAAGGTTGGTATTGATGTTAATGACGACGTATCTGTTCTCAGAGTAACACTTGTTGGGGTTTTAATTAACAAAGATGTTGACAACGATTTTTCTTTTATTGTAGTAAATGTTGATGTTGGCAGTATCGATGTCGTTTCAGTATTGGTGATCTCATCTGATTCAGTTTTGATTAACGAGGATGTCGATAATACTTTGTCTGTTGTAGTAGCTGATTTTGATTTGGTCACAACTGAAAATGGTATTAACGACATGGCCATATTGGTTAACATTAGAGATGATGGAATGTTGATTAACGAAGAGGTCTCCAGCTCTTTGTCTTTTGTAGAAGATGGTGTTAACGATACTGTCTTATTGATCGTGGTTGCTTTGATGACTATGGAATGTGTAGGTAACACTTTGTCTGTGGTAACGCCGGACACTGATGTCGTTTCGAATGAAGATGACAGTAAAAACAATGCCTCACTTTCCACGGTTACATTTGATACAGCGTTGATTAAAGAAGGTGTCGGTGACAATTTGACAATAGTAGAAATGATTGTTGATATCGTATCAATTGTAGATAGTGTTGACGACATTGTCTCTGTAGTCGGACTCACAGTCGAAGCAGTGTTGAATAATGACGAAATTGTGTCTGTGGTAGAAGCTGATTTTGATTCTTTATCAACTGGTGCTGGCGTCAACGATATTGTTTCACTGACCGTGCTGACCGTGGATATGGTTGATTCAGTGTTGATTGACGAAGATTTTGGCAACATTTTTTCCGTGTTCACAGTAGACAGTGGAGTCTTGCCAAGTGAAATTGATGTTAACGATAATATCTCACTGACCGGGGTTACAGTTGATACAGTGGTGATTATCGGCGATGTAGGCAACACTTTGACTACGGAATTGGCGGATATTGGTTTCGCAACAATTGAAGATGACGTTAACGCCATGGTCTCAGTGATCGAAACCACATTCGGTTCATTGTTGATTAACGACGATGTCAGCAGCACTTTGTCTTTTTTAGCAGTGGATATTGATTTCGCAACAAATGAATCCGGTGTAAGCGACACGGAATCAGTGGTCAAATTAACAGTTGATGAAGAGTATTTTAGCGGTGATGTCGGAAGCAATTTGTCGTCTATTGAAGTAATGAATGTTGATATCGTATCAATTGTAGATTGTTTTAATATGGTATCTGTGGTCAAGATTCCAGTTTGGACAGTTTTTGTTAAATACGTCGTTAGCAACAATTTATCTATGGTTGTACTGGATATTGGTGTTGTATCGATTGTAGATGGTGTCAACAAAATGGTCTCAGTGGTCGAGGTCACGGGTGACTTTTCAGTCGATGGTTCAGGCGAATCTATTTCAGTAAGAGATGAGTAAGGTGATAACTCGGTCGATATGTTAATTGAATTAATGTAAAAAAATGATGATGGATGTGGCAACTTTTTCGACGGTTCCGGTGGATCTATGACTGAAACAGATGACTCCTGTCGTAATTTGTTCGAAGGGTGATGTGAATCGAAAACAATAACGGATGATTCAAGAGATACATTCATCGATGCTTGAAGTGAATCTTTGCCAACAATTGATAAAACATGTGGCAAACTGTTTGAAGGGTGAAGTGAATCTTTGACAATAACAGACGATTCAAATGAAATATTGGTTAAATGTTGAAATGGATCTTTGATGATAATAGATGAATTACGTGGCACATTAGTCGATGATTGAATTGACTCTTTGACAATAACAGAAGAATCACGTGGCACCTTGGTCGATGATTGGAGTGACTCTTTGAATATAACAGAAGAATCACGTCGCACCTTGGTCGATGGTTGAAGTGACTCTTTGACAATAACAGAAGAATCACGTCGCACCTTGGTCGATGGTTGAAGTGACTCTTTGACACTAACAGAAGAATCACGCGGCACCTTGGTCGGTGGTTGAAGTGACTCTTTGTCAATAACAGAAAAATCACGTCGCATCTTGGTCGATGGTTGAAGTGACTCTTTGACAATAACAGAAGAATCACGTGGCACATTGGTCGATGATTGTATGCCAATAACAGATGATTTAAATGACACTTTGGTTGATGGTTGAAGTGAATTTTTGTCAATAACAGATGATTCAAATTGAGCCTTGGTGGATATTTGAATGTCAATAACAGATGATTCAAATGGCACCTTTGTCGGTGGTTGAAGAGAATCTTTGTCAATAATAGATGATTCAAATTTCACATTGGTCGATGGTTGAAGAAAATCTTTGACAGTAACACTGGATTCAAATGAAACCTTGGTCGCGGGCTGAATTTCAATAACAGATGATTTAACAGACACCTTGGTCGATGGTTGAAGTGAATTCATGTCGATAACGGTTGATTCAAATGACACATTGGCCGATGATCGAAGTAAATATTTTTCAATAAAAGATGGTTCTATTGGCAATTTAGTTGATGGTTGAAGTGAATCTTCAACAATAACAGTTGATGCAAATAACAACAAGGTCGACGATGGTTGGTGTGAATGGAAGTGAATAACAGAAGATTCAAGTGCCATCTCTTTTAATGGCTGAAGTGAATCTTTAACATTGACAGATGTATCAGGTGGTATCTTGGTTGATGGTTGAAGCGAAACTTCGTCAATAACTGTTGAGTCAGGTGGTAACCGGGTCGATGTTTGAAGTTTCTTTTCTAAAACAATCGACGATTGAAACGGTACGTTAGTTGATGATTGAAGTGAATCCATATCAATAACAGACGATTTTAGTGACACTTTTGTCGATAGCTGATGTGAATCTTTGTCAATAACAGATGCATCATGTGTTAACTCTGTCGATGAATCTATGTCAGGAATTGGTGATTCATGTGACAATTTTGCCGATTGTTGAAGTGAATCATTGACAATAACAGATGATTCAAGTGACATATTGGATGATATTTGCAGTGAATATAAATCAACAGATAATTTTAGTGGCAAAATGGTGGATGGCCGAAGTGAGCTGATGCCAAAGTCTGAAGTTTCTGTTGACAATAGACTTGATGTTGTCGAACGTTTAGGAAATTCTGAAGATTTCAATGAAAATGACACAAAATTCCTTGTTGATAGTGATCGGCTAGACGTAATTACGACAGAGGTATATGTCGATAACGAAACAAGCGATGATCTGTGTGCAACAGACGCAGAAATGAATAGCGGTATCACAGAACCTGAAGTCTTATCACTTACCGAAGATGTATAAACTGTTTCGGGAATCTCGGAATGTATTGTCTTTGTATTCGTCAGAACTGTATCCGTTAACAGCGGAGGTGTTGCTGTAAATGGTGGCCTAGACGAGATATACTCTGTGATATATGATGTCGTTAACACATTTGATGAGAGTAATGATTTAGATGATTCAGTATTGGTTATTACTTCTGACGAAAGAACTGATGGAATAGACGATGTTTGTTTAGTGGACTCTGCTTTATGTAAACTCATTTCTGATGTTGATTTTTCCATTATTTTGCTGAGCTCAAGTATTTGCGTTGTATAAATACCAGTTGTTAAATCATGGTATGATTCACTTGACTGTAGGTGGTAATCGGTTATCATTGCATTTAGCTGAGCTCTGTTTGCAGATGGCGTTTGGTCAATATTCGATGTAACAGTTGTTTCACCATTAGCGACACATGTTGATGAAATAATGAAAAGAAAGCAGTAAGAATAAATATAGCAGTTTCTAGATCGATGCACTATATATATAAACGTTAACAAGTATGCAGCGGTTGGTAACATTAATATCAAGAACACGGTTGTCAATATATTGAGAAATGAACTCACACTCGTAAAGTCCACCGTGGTAGCTTTAATGAATAAAGACTTACAAGTATAATTGCCCGTAAACATTTTAGGCGGTTTACAGGCTTCAATCGTTCGAGCATGTATACTTGCATTGAGTATAAAATTATGTTGTAAATATGTGTGCACTGTAGCGATATAAGCTCCTTTTACAATATCTTCACCAATGTCTTTAAGAAGAGAATATGTATTCTGGTGTTTTGTCAGCATTTCAAATAGTATCGACAGTTTTCCGGTGTTTGTTTTACAAGTATAAAGTTCCGCTAGTCTGTCTGTTGTGGTTGCGTATTTGTTGTGTGTTGATAATGCTTTCACCGGTTTATTCAGAAGACTTTTTGCAAATAGTAGGGTTCCATTTTGGCCGGTGACGGCTGAAATGTTTACTGCGACATTGTCTGTCGCGTTCATTAAGCATGGGCACCATTTCATGTGTATAAGCCGTACTTTCACGTTTGCCTTGTTTTTGATTGCAGTAGAGTTTTGATTTTTTAACAAGTGTGTTTCCGTATCTGAAGGAAAAACATATATCTGTATTATATATAAAAATAATATGATTTTCTTATTTTCAGCAGCAGCATCAGTAGTAGTAGTAGTAGAAGTAGTAGTAGTAGTAGAAGTAGTAATAGTAGTAGTAGTAGTAAAAGTTGTAGTAGTAGTAGTAGTAGTAGTAGTAGTAGTAGTAGTAGAAGTAGTAGTATTTGTATTTGTAGTAGCAGTTATAGTATCAGTAGTAGCAGTTGTAGTAGTAGTAGTAGAAGTAGTAGTAGTAGTAGTGTAGTAAAAGTAGTACTAGTAGTAGTAAAAGTAGTAGTAGTAGTAGTAGTAGTAGTAAGTAGTAGTAGTAGTAGTAGTAGTAATAGTAGAAGTAGTAGTAGTAGAAGTAGTAGTAATAGTAGTAGTAGTAGTAGTAGTAGTAGTAGTAGTAGTAGTAGTAGTACATAGTAGTAGTAGTAGTAGTAGTAGTAGTAGTAGTAGTAGTAGTAGTAAGATTTTGGAGCAGTAGTAGTAATAGTAGTAGTAGTAGTAGTAGTAGTAGTAGTAGTAGTAGTAGTAGTAATAGTAGTAGTAGTAGTACATAGTAGTAGTAGTAGTAGTAGTAGTAGTAGTAGTAGTAGTAGAAGTAGTAGTAGGATTTTAAAGAAGTAGTAGTAGTAGTAGTAGAAGTAGTAGTAGTAGTAGTAGTAGGATTTTGGAGTAGTAGTAATAGTAGTAGTAGTAATAATAATAGTAAGAGTAGTAGTAGTAGCAGTTGTAGTAGAAGTAGTAGTATTGGTTGTTGTTGTTGTTGTAGTAGTAGTAGTAGTAGTAGTAGTAGTAGTAGTAGTAGTTTAAATTTAATCTCTGAATACAAAGATGAGCTATAGAAAACATATAACATTTTTTACAAGTATTTATGCTATCAATATCTCGAAATGGTACAATGCTATCATATTCATTTTGATAACAACAAAATGAAATTAGGGCAAACATTTCAAGAATGATAAAACAATTAGTCCAGTTTGAGCGATGTTTATTGAATTGATATGAATCTTTACATTTCTGCATGTTTCAAATGCATGGAAGATTGTGTCATTGTTTAGTTTTTATTTAATATTTAAGTAATAGTTATCTTGGTTCTTTTTTTTGTTTTCTTATAGTACATAAATTTTATGATTATTATTATATTTCACTATTATTATTATTATCATTTTACTTGTTTTGATGTTTTAGAAGGCCCGTTAGTGTTATTTTGTTATCATATTATCATTATCATCATCATCATCATCATCATCATCATCATCATCATTGACATCATCATCAAAAGTAGCATCATCATCATCATCATCAAAATCGTAGCATTCAGTATTATTATGATTATAATCATCATCAGCAGCAGCATCACCAGCCTAAAAACATTGTAATTATCATCATCATCATCATCATCATCATCATTATTATTATTTTTTGCATCAGTATTGTTATGATCATGAGATGTCGTCACCATCATTAGCACCATCATCATTCAAATTATCATCATAATCATTATCACCATCACCATCACCATCATTATCATCATCATTATCATCATTATCACCATTAATATCATTAAATTATTATTATTATATTGTATCATAGTTACCATTGCTAGTTTAGTTCTGAATTAAGCTGGAAAGTCACTAAGTAATTCTGGAGATGGGTGTGCTCGAGTACCGGTAAACCTTACTGGATCTCAGGAAATATTGATTAGGTAAACGTATCGTGGATGGCATAAAATGACGTTAAATATTCAAACGAAATTTAATCAATAAACATCTCAGCATGTTTTATGTTTTTAAGTTTTTACCTAGCTTAGTTGATGTTGATGATACTCTAATCTATCCCAGAATCTGATATCTCCCGAATCAGGTCTATTAACCACCATGAAAAAACAGGGAATTCTATTCCTTTTCCAACAACCCTTACTAAACTGTGACGCCATTCAAACTTTCAGTTGAAGCAACTGACCAATCAACGTGCTCTAATGCGGCTTTCCCAACATTGCTATTTAACGGACCCAATCGGGAGAGCTGGGTCGGTGCTACAGACTAATGGTACTCGGTCAAGATTCTCATACAACTTGTAAATTCTTTCTAACAAGGAAATTTTTTGGATAGATTTCAAATGATAGGACAGTATGATTATTGATGAAGAATGTTACTGTCAGTTTAGAAGACAGTATTGAGGCCCTCCCGGGGATTTTAGCCATCTGGGGAAAATGAACAGGTATTTTTATGGATCTGAGAAACATTGGCCATTACTTTCAGTAAACCAGAGACCAACGGTCTAATTTTAGAGAGTTGGGGGAAATACATTTGGAAAACTATGGCAAATACTTTGGGGGATCTGTGTAACAATGGCCATTACTTTAAAATACCCAGGGAACAGGAACCCCATCCCCTGGGAGGGCCTCAGTATTTAAAAATACCTGGAAGGTTCTGATGCTTTAAATTACACATTGAATTAAAACAACATGAAAATCAAACGAAAAAAAATCACGTTTTACCTAGCAAATTGTGCAATGGTAGCGAATCCCGAATCAGGCCTAATTACCCCAATGAAAAAAAAAAGCAGGAAACTTGACCAATAAACGTGCTCAAATCTCATCGATATGTAACGGACCCAATTGGTTGAGCTAGGTCCGTTCTACAGACTAGCACAAATATATAATTTGCTTTAAAAGGGCACGTGACAATGTTGAAGTCGAATTATCCTCGTGCTCATTTATCAAATCGATCTTTTCACCAATAATGTAGTGAACATTAATCAAAATTGCCTATTGTCCGTTTATTTCTTTAATTCTATTCAATTCAGTTAAATTAAATACATTTATAAGTAAAACATCCTTCAGAAATAAATCACATTATACATAATTATTCTGGAAAAAAAAGCTAAATAATAATTTTTGACACACTAATTTAAACGGAAAACATACTTTTTAGTGTCAAATTAATATTGCAATCACTTACAAAATCAGTTAAATTAAATTAAGCCCTCTTTACACGTGCATACATAAACCAATGCCTACCGATCTTATCAAAGTCGTGAGGCACTTAAGAAAATGCAAAATGCAATGGTGTGATAGACCCCGATGCGAGAGTTTCACGTTATGTCTGTTAATTGAATTTAATGGTAAAAACTTGCCCAATTTTCACATGGCGATGTCTGAATGAACCTTTCAGTTTTGAGTAGGGTTGTCATGGAAATAAATCTATTTATAGCATTAATTTTGTAAAAACTTTATTTTTATACTTTTCAAGAAATTATTTCAAATATTCACGTAAATTCTGCTTGTGATATCTTTCGACATACACAAAATTTGTTGATATTCCAAGACAGCTGTAAAATTTATATTTATTTGATTTTTCAAAAAAATATTTTAATCCTTAAATATGTCTCATGGTTGTACGTGACGAGAGACGAATAACAATGATACTTAATGCCGTATATCAATCATCACGGAGACAACTGTGGCCGGACATGGACTCGAACTCATGGTCCCTGGATTGATAGTCAGACGCGCTACCGACTGAGCTAACCGGAACTGGCTATACTGAGTTAAGTAAAACTAACTAAAATACCTACATAAACGTTTTATTAGTTTAAGTGTTTTCGTATCCACTAGTTAACATTGGTTGAACACAACACGACATCACTGGCTAACTCCAGGATTTATTTGTAATATAAGTAGTTTGTGCTAATACATTTTAGCTCGGCTGCGAAATGAGGTAAGAATTTATATAAATCTTACTTGATGGTGATTTTTGGGTAGAACCAGTACTGAGAAATCATTTTGAGAGGTCATAGGGCCGAGCTTGAGATCGAACCAAAGACTTCTAGGACAAGCAGTCAACACTATATCCGCTGCTCTACCACCCTGCTAAAAGATGTTAAAGTTAAATTTCTGGGTAGAACCAGTACTGAGTAATGATTTTGAGAGGTCATAGGGCCGAGCTTGAGATCGAACCCACGACTACTCGCACAAGCAGTCCGCTTCTCTACCAACCAGCTACAGGGCTAGGATGTTAAAAATAATATATAAAGCTGGATCCACTGCACCTAACTTCACAACTTGAAATCGGAAAATAGTGTTACTTCCATATACAATTGATCCGCTGTGAACATCTAGATTGTTATTAATTATTTATCTATTAATTTTCATCTAATTCAGGGACACGTGGTAATTTTGGTAATTTTTCATGAAAGGCGGCTATTTCCGAAGCGTATTAATCTATTTTATAGGATTTGAATAAGAAATTAAAAGATAATTCAGTGTTTATGCAGAACCTTAATATGTTTCTATTAATATTGGAAAGGGTCTGGCGGGCATAGCTATTTAAAGTTGGAGGTAATCATAAGCTTACTCGATACTAATCTATTTTAGCTTAATTACGAAAAAGACACCGCTCTGGAGTTTGCTACCTGAGTTTTTTAGAGGTATCGGGTCGAACTGGAGATCGAACCCGCAATCTCTGGTGTGAGCGCCCATCACTCTAAGGGATATTTATATTGCAGACGTGTGATCATCTTAGATGAAAAAAGTGTACATATCATGTATTTAAATTCAAGTCCATCAGTTCGTATCGATATGACAAAATCAAAAAAAAAGGAAAATGTCAATTTGCAGTTTTAAAGATTAAAACATTCTAACGCACATACATTTTAACAAACGCAAGCGTGTTAGCGTGGGGATAGTATTAAGTTCCTAAATAATACGTCTTAAATCGTTAGTCTGGTGGGAAATATCTCATTGGTTTCAGTCAACACATTCGTATGTGTAAACACAGATTTTATGTTTATTTTAGTTGTTTAATGTTTTAGCGTCATTTTATGCCATCGGGTGCTAACCGACGATCGCTTAACCCAACTGCTCTTTTCTGATATCCTGGTAAATTAACACCAGTACTCAGGCACACCCATCCTCGCAAGTAACTGACAACATTAACACTTGAATCAGCGGTGACAGAAGAGTGGTGACAATGAGACGCAATGTTGAATATCAATCATCACGGATACTGTCACGTGACCAGGCGGGATTCTATTAAGAATTCACGACTCCAAGATTGATAATTACACGTGCTACCGACTAAGCTAACTTGTCAGGCACGAACGTGAGTTTAATTGACTTCGACACTGTCAGTTGCAGGACCTCATGTAATACTATCTTTACGTCTAATGAATTATCTGGTTAACTAAATATGTAATAAACAATGATTATCATATTAAATATGAGTAACTGAAGTGATGTGGATACGACAGCCGAGAAAGATATATAATTAGTTTCTTATATCGATTGAGGCTCGATCTAGAAGAAAGTTCACGACCTCAATTCATTAATATTTTGAGTCTGAGTTTTAGATTCAAAATTTCAAAAATTTAAGATTCAAATAACATTCTATTAAACAAATAAATAACTACATGCATATTTATTTGCAGAAACAAGCAGCAAGACTGGGTAACAGAAACTGTTGCATGATCACATGTCTTAACCATTATTGTATCTTTGCAAGGTTTTACACAAATGTAAGATTTTGAGTCAGAGTCAAATTTTCAGACTCAAATTATTGATGAATTAATGTATAGTATAACGGGCTTGTGTGGATCAATCTGGAGTTCCTGAGGAGAACCAGTACTGAGTCTTGTATTTGATAGACCGTCGGATCGAGTCTGGGATCGAACACGGGACCTTTTGTATGAACAACCAACACTACATCAACTGCACTATTGCACAGCTTAACAAATTCAATTGATATATATTTTATATATATATATACATCATGGAGACAAACAGGATGATTAATTTTGATCTAATTATAAGAAAACGACGAAAACACAACTTATGAATACTGTCACCGTTTTGAACCAATCGTGACAACGAAAAAATAAAATATGAAAAATGATTCGCTGGGAAACCTCTTTATAATTAAAGAAAAATATAAATAAAAATAATATATAAAGCATTGTCTTCTTCTATAATGTTTAAATACGAGGAAAGTAGTGTAATTCAATTTAAATATAAAAAAATAATGTTAACTAGACTTTAATTAGTTAATCTTTAATCATCGGATGAACTTCACGGGTAATTAAGGCTGCGTCTGTGGGAACCAGACAGAGAGCAGAACGTACTTTCTACCTACCTTGGTATATACACGTAATTCCCATTTGCATCAATGCAACAAAAATGTAAAATATCCTCATACTGCTGACAAGATACGACACTTTTCTGTTCACTATCCTACAACTCCTGTCTTTTTTATCATACCGACAGCGTACACTATTTTTCTCATTTTGTTTTTTAACAAAAAATAAAAATCACATCTTTTAAAAACAACAACAACAACAACATCGTTTTAAGTTTGGTCACGTGATTATAATAATGATCATAGTATATTCCAATCAAAGAATGTCATCAACAAACACTCCAAATAATAATTTCCGTTACTCCTTCTATTCGCCATTCTGAATTTGTAATTACAGTGCTATGACTTCCTAGAGGGTTACAAAAGCACACGTAGTATTAGTAAACGTGGTCCGCAATCGCAAATCTTAACTTTCTAATTGCTTATGTAACGTTTTAATTGACCCTTCGTGTAAAATGTGGCTTATCAAAAAATGCGATCCGATTCCGTTAGAACCCACATGTCTAGTTCTCAATTATGAGAGTGTTGTTTTTTATTATTAGCCTGTTTCGGTTTGGGTTTTTTGCTTTTATTTTATCATGATACAGGTTTTTGTATATGTCTCGGTAAAGGTGGGTGCACTCATGGAACCGCACGTTTTACATATTGCTCGAGAGAGAGAGAGAGAGAGAGAGAGAGACAGAGACAGAGACATAGACAGAGACAGAGATTAATACATCTCTAATATCTTTAGAAATAGTGCTTCTAGAGAAAAACTATAAATGCAGAATGGATAGGAAAAAACAGTTTATTTCTATACTGATAAATGAAATGGATTATCATTTGGTGGTTAAATAAAAAAAAAAAAACAGAGAGGGGCGTGTTGTTATTTATCAGGTTAGAAGGTGTGTGTGTGTGTGTGTGTGTGTGTGTGTGTGTGTGTGTGTGTGTGTGTGTGTGTGTGTGTTTTATCAAGCTCAACTAAAAATGATAAATTTCATACTATTAGCTAATAACATCGAATATCTACATGTTTTCTCCAAACATGCTAACACGTTACATCAGTTGTACGAGAAAAAAAGTTGGTTTTCAATCATTAAATAATATAAAAAATGTTGATTTCAGCAAAACTGAAGTTGACAAGCTATGGTCCGGCGCACGCAGCATACCATTCAACATTAATTACACTACCTTTAATATAAAAAAGGTAACTGGGCGCAGCGTCTATTTGATTAAATATAGTCTGGCGTAAAATATCAATACTGTACCACGTGTTGTTTTATTAGAGCAGAAGACACTGTAAGTATTATCAACCTGAATCACGTGATTACAGAGACAGATGCTCGTATGGTCAGAAGGCAAAAACAGCAACCAGAATAAAATATTCCTCCAATATAACGCATATACTAGTAACATATGGAACGTCAGACACGCCTTCGGTGGTTTGTTTTCATTGTAATCTGAAATGAAAATTACATGAACTACACATTGCACTAAGATGCGGTTCCTTTAATTCGAATGTGGCTATTTTATATCCTGACGTGGTCACTTTATATTATGATGTGAACTTCTCATAATGTGATGTTGTTACGATATATTCTTATGTTCTCTCTTTACATTATGGTGTTGTCTCTTTACATTATGGTGTGGTTCATTTATAATATGGTGCGTTCTATTAACATTATTATGAGGTCCATTAACAGTATGGTGTGGTCAATTGACAGTATGGTGTGGTCCATTTAAAGTGTGGTGTGGTCCATTAACAACAGTATGGTGTGGCCCATTAACAGTATGAAGTTGTCACTTTACATTATCGTGTGGTCTCTTTACATTATGACATGGTCAATTCACATTATACCGTGGTCACTTTACAGTATGATGTTGTATATTTACAGTATGATGTGGTCCATTAACAATGTGGTGTGGTCACTCAACAGTATGATGTTGTCTATTAACTGTATGATGTGGTCCATTAACAATGTGGTGTTGTCACTTAACAGTATGATATTGTCTATTTACAGTATGATGTGGTCCATTAACAATGTGGTGTTGTCACTTAACAGTATGATGTTGTCTATTTACAGTATGATGTGGTCCATTAACAATGTGGTGTGGTCACTTAACAGTATGATATTGTCTATTTACAGTATGATGTGGTCCATTAACAATGTGGTGTTGTCACTTAACTGTATGATGTTGTCTATTTACAGTACGATGCGGTTCATTAACACTGTGGTGTGGTCACTTAACTGTATGATGTTGTCTATTTACAGTACGATGCGTTCCATTAACACTGTGGTGTGGTCACTTAACTGTATGATGTTGTCTATTTACAGTACGATGCGGTCCATTAACACTATGGTGTGGTCACTTTACAGTTTAATATTGTCTATTTACAGTACGATGCGGTCCATTTACACTATGGTGTTGAAACTTAACAGTATGATGTTGTCTATTTACAGTACGATGTGGTCCATTATCACTGTGGTGGTGTCACTTAACAGTATGATGTTGTCTATTTACCGTACGATGTTGTACATTTACTGTATGATGTTGTCTATTTACAGTATGATGTGGTCCATTAACAATGTGGTGTGGTCTCTTAACAGTATGATATTGTTTATTTACCGTACGATGTGGTCCATTAACTGTATGGTGTTGTCACTTAACAGTATGGTGTTGTCTATTTACAGTACGATGTGGTCCATTTACACTATGGTGTGTAACTTAACAGAATGATGTTGTCTATTTACAGTACGATGTGGTCCATTAACACGGTGGTGTTGTCACTTAACAGTATGATGTTGTCTCGATGTTGTCCATTAACAGTATGATGTTGTCTATTTATAGTATGATGTGGTCCATTAACACTGTGGTGTGGTTACTTAACAGTATGATATTGTCTATTTACAGTATGATGTGGTCCATTAACTGTATGTTGTCTATTAACAGTATGTTGTTGTCTATTTACAGTATGATGTGGTCCATTAACACTATGGTGTTGTCACTTTACAGTATGATGTTGTCTTTTTACAGTACGATGTGGTCCATTAACACTATGGTGTGTTCACTTAACAATATGTTGTTGTCTATTTACAGTACGATGTGGTCCATTAACACTATGGTGTTGTCACTGTACAGTATGATATTGTCTATTTACAGTATGATGTGGTCCATTAACACTGTGGTTTTTTCATTTTACATCATGATGTTGTCTATTTACAGTATAATGTGGTCCATTAACACTGTGGTGTTGTCATTTTACATTATGACATGGTCACTTACAGTATGATGTTGTCTATTTACAGTATGATGTGGTCCATTAACACTATGGTGTTGTCACTTTACAGTATGATGTGGTCCATTAACACTATGGTGTTGTCACTTTACAGTATGATGTTGTCTATTTACAGTATGGTGTTGTCTATTTACAGTATGATGTGGTCCATTAACACTGTGGTGTGGTCCATTAACACTGTGGTGTTGTCATTTTACATTATGACATTGTCACTTTACAGTATAATGTTGGCACATGGTGGCACATTACAGTATGGTGTGGTCTCTTTGCAGACTAAGTATTGTCTTGTCTTTTACAGTATAGTCTTGTCTATTTACAGTATGATGTTGTCTATTTACAATATGGCCACTTTATATTATGGCGTGGTATCTTAACATTATGATGGGTAGTGTTATTATAATTATTATTAATGATGTTATTTTTTTTTTATAAACAGTTACTGTTTCAATACAAGTAATGCCAAAATGAGATCAACAACAGTATTTTAGTTTTGCTCATTTTTATTGACTGCATAGCTAGGCTGCATTAAGGTCTTTCGTGACTGAGTGACCTAAGGCACCGTCTCAAAGTCACTTACCTTTCGCCGCTAACATCGCAGGTTCGAGTCCCACTCGGTCAAAAAAACTGTATGTGTAAACAACTTTCAAGTTACTTGCGGAAGGACGGTGGTTCTACTTAGATTCATTCTGAAATCTTCCTCCACAAATAAAACTGGATATTCCATATATAACAAGAAATGTGTTAAAAATGGTGTTAAACTCCATTCAAAAAAACTTCCTGATTGAAAACTTAACGGCGTTACTTAAAATATTTTGCTATCAACCCAATTATATAATCTACTACGTCGTGAGTAATCTAGTATGCAAACTTCCGTAGCCAAGTGGTTAAGACGTCTGCTTCGGAAGCAGAAGGCCTAAGGTTCGAATCCTGCGGGAAGCACTTGTTTTTTTTTCTAATGCAGTAGGTTGCTCACCTAGCAGCTAGTTAAATTGAGGGGTACCGAATGTATGACAGCCTGGCAAAGGTCGCTTTTAGGAAATAACTGTGTAAAGCATAAAGTGTCTCATAAACCCGTTGTGGTCAGCCCTTTCAGTTCCTTCTTTCTTTTAGCGGTTCGCCTATGTGGTTAGCAGCATTATTTAAAAATGCTCATTATTTTGAGGTCATCTCATACAACGTGTGTGTGGTGGTTTCATGCAATTGCTTTAATCAACTGTGGTGGAGAATTGAGAGTCGTTTTCTAATTGTTGGCTGTCTTGACATATCTAATTGATTTCCTGTCATGGGAGTTGAAACACATTTTATTTTCAAAAATTCTTCAAATGCTTTCATAATCACTGTTTGATTCAAATTTCATATTTTGATAACCTGATGTAGATCTACAACTCTACGAACTGTATTGCTCTTCATACTTCCGGTTTTTTTTTGTCTGCTTTACCTTCTGCACCGAGACTTTTTCTCTGTATACAATCGCAGATTGTTATACACTTGGATACAAGCCTGTATTGCTGCACACTTGGGTATAGTTTGTACTCCTGCACACTTGTATACAATTTGGTATTACTGCACACTTGGGTATGGTGTGAACTCCTGCACACTTGTATACAATTTGGTATTACTGCACACTTGGGTATGGTTACTCCAGGACACTTGTTTACAATTTGGTATTACTGCACACTTGGGTATGGTTTAAACTCCTACACACTTGTATACAATTTGGTTACTGCACACTTTGGCATGGTGTGTATTTCTACACACTTGACTGCAATTTGGTATAACTGCACAATTGGTTACAGTTTGGTATAACTGCACACTTTGGTACAGTTTGGTATTGTTACACACTTGGGTACAGTTTGGTTTTGTTACACAAAATCTATAGACTATTTAATCATAAATTCGAGTTTCCAGTTTGGTATTAATACACACTTGGTTACAGTTTGGTATTGCTCCACACATGGATACAGTTTGTTATTGCTGCACAATTGGTTACAGTTTGGTATTGCTGCACACTTAGGAACAGTTTGGTATTGTTTCACACTTGGGTACAGTTCTGTATTGCTGCACATTTGGGTACAGTTCGGTATTGCTGCACACTTCGGTACAGTTCGGTACTGATAAATACTTCGGTACAGTTTGGTATTGCTGCACACTTCGGTACAGTTCGGTACTGATAAATACTTCGGTACAGTTTGGTATTGCTGCACACTTCGGTACAGTTAGGTATTGCTTCACACTTGGATACAATTTAGTATAACTTCACACTTCGGTACATTTTGGTATTGTTACACACTTCCGTACAGTTTGGTATTTCTTCACACTTTGGTACAATTAAGTATAATTTCACACTTGGATACAATTTGGTATTGTTACACACTTCGGTACAATTTGTTATTGCTTAACACTTGGATACAATTTGGTTTTGTTACACACTTCGGTACAGTTTGGTATTACTGCACACGTGTGTACACTTTGATACTACCGCACTCTTTGGTACAGTTTGGTATTGCTGCACACTTGGATATAGTTTGGTATTGCTGCAAACTTGGATATAGTTTGGTATTGCTGCACACTTGGGTACAATTTGGTATTGCTGCACACTTGGGTACAGTTTGGTATTGTTGCACATTTGGATATAGTTTGGTATTGCTGCACACTTGGGTACAGTTTGGTATTGCTGCACACGTGGGTACAGTTTGGTATTGCTGCACACTTGGATACAGTTGGTATTGCTGCACACTTGGATACAATTTGGTATTGCTGCACACTTGGGTACAGTTCGGTATTGCTGCGCACCTAGGTACAGTTTGGTATTCTGCACACTTGGATAAAATTCGGTATTGCTGCACACTTGGCTACAGTTCGGTATTTCTGCATACTTGGATACAGTTGGTATTGCTGCACACTTGGATACAATTTGGTATTGCTGCACACTTGGGTACAGTTCGGTATTGCTGCACACTTGGGTACAGTTTGGTATTGCTGCACACTTGGATACAATTTGGTATTGCTGCACACTTTGATACAATTCGGTATTGCTGCACACTTGGGTACAGTTTGGTATTGCTGCACACTTGGATACAGTTTGGTTTTGCTCCACACTTGGATACAATTTGGTATTGCTGCACATTTGGATACAATTCGGTATAGCTGCACACTTGGGTACAGTTTGGTATTGCTGCTGCACACTTGGATACAGTTGGTATTGCTGCACACTTCGATACAATTTGGTATTGCTGCACATTTGGATACAATTTGGTATTGCTGCACACTTGGGTTCAGTTCAATATTGCTGCACACCTAGGTACAGTTTGGTATTGCTGCACACTTAGATACAATATGGTATTGCTGCACACTTGGGTACATTTTGTATTGCTGCACACTTGGATACAGTTTGGTATTGCTGCACACTCGGTTACAGTTTGGTATTGCTGTACACTTGGATATAGTTTGGAATTGCTGCACAATTGGTTACAGTTTGGTATTGCTGCACACTTTGGTACAGTTTGGTATTGCTGCACACTTGGATATAGCTTTGTATTGCACACTTGGATATAGTTTGGTATTGCTGCACACTTGGATATAGTTTAGTATTGCTAAACACTTGGGTACAGTTTAATATTGCTACACAATTGGTTACAGTTAGGCATTGCTACACACTTGGATATGGTTTGGTATTGCTGTACACTTGGATATGGTTTGATATTGCTGCAAACTTTGATATAGTTTGTTATTGCTGCACACTTGGGTACAGTTTGGTATTGCTGCACACTTGGATATAGTTTTGTATTGCTGCACAATTTGTTACAGTTTGGTATTGCTACACACTTGGTTACAGTTTGGTATTGCTGTACATTTTGATACAGTTTGGTATTGCTGCACAATTAATTACAGTTCGGTATTGCTGCACGCTTGGATACAGTTTGGTATTGCTCCACACTTCGATACAGTTTGGTTTTGCTGTACAACTGGTTATAGTTCGATATTGCAGCACACTTGGATACAGTTTCGTATTGCTGCACACTTGGATATTGTTTGGTATTGCTGCACACTTTGATATAGTTTGTAATTGCTGCACACTTTGGTACAGTTTGGTATTGCTGCACAATTGGATATAGTTTTGTATTGCTGCACAATTTGTTACAGTTTGGGATTGCTGCACACTCAGGTACAGTTTGGTATTGCTGCACACTTGGATACAGTTTGGTATTGCTGCACACTTGGGTACAGTTCGGTATTACTGCACACTTAGGTACACATTGGTATTGCTGCACACTTGGATACAATTTGGTATTGCTGCACACTTGGGTACAGCTTAATGTTGCTGTACACTGAGGTACAGTTTAGTATTGCTGCACACTTGGATACAGTTTGGTATTGCTGCACATTTGGGTACAGTTCGGTATTGCTGCAAACTTATGTTCACATTAGTATTGCTGCACACTTGGATACAATTTGGTATTGCTGCACACTTGGGTACGGTTGGTGTTGCTGCACTCTTGGTTACAGTTGGGTATTGCCGCACACTTGATTACAGTTTGGTATTGCTGCACAATTGATTACAGTTTAGTATAGCTTCATATTTCGGTACAGTTTGGTATTTCTGCATACGTTGGTACAATTTAGTATAACTTCACACTAGGGTACATTTTGGTATAACTTCACACTTTGGTAAAGTGCACACTTTGGTGCAATTTGGTGACGTGATGATAAAGACTTTTGATGAATAACAAACCATATATCATGTACACCTTATTTCAGCCTACAACAACCGTAATATTGAGTCCGAGCAAATTCTAACACTTATCATACTGGGTAGAACCCGTACTATACATACGCGGATATAGTGCGTTGTCCTACAGACACAACAAATGATCCTGGTTGGGGATCGAAGTCACGGCCCTCTTGTCCTGCCCACCAGATCAGTAGTTTCTTAATGACTATATCCTATATCTTCAATGTAAAACAGCTGTAGTGAATACTGTCATGTGACTTCGATTGTCATTTGTCTAAGTTGTAATAACTTGTTTCACAATCGAAGTAAATTAAATAAGTTTTGTAATACCATATAACATAATGGGCACCAGCTATAAATTGGGAACCAGCTATGGGAACGATGTTGTTTTTTTATCCAGTTCGTGATTAATTACCATTAAATATCCCTCATGGTTCACTGTCATGACTGTGCTGTGGAAGCAGTCTGAAGGGGAAAAACTGACGTTAATCACCACTAATGTGGGGGGAAATTACAAACTGTTGCAAACCCACAAATATTGATGTTAAAACAATTTGAAACTGAGAACCGGTTTGAAAAAAAGCATGAAAGTATTCTTAAAGGGACGCCCGACAGTTTTGATGGATTTTTAGTGAATGATTTTTCTGAAAATTGATATATTTACGTTATGCAATAAGAAATTAAAATACCCCAGTATGTATGCTAACCCTTATGTGGAGCGTGTGGCCCAGTGGTAAAGCATCGGGCCAAGAATCTTGGGTTCGAATCTCCGCTACGGTTGTGCGTAATGTTTTTAAGCAAGACATATGCTTAGTACTGGTTTTACATAGGAAGACCTCGAGCATGATTTGTCTTCGTTGTAATAACTTGTTTCACAATCGATGTAAAAATAAATATGTTTAAATCAAAAAGCCTTATTTTCGTTTTATTTTATAAAATGTCATTACTGTGATAACTTCTTGTTTGTTTTCAATGTAAAACATCAGGTGGTCGGTTAAAACGTTTGTTCTGTGTATTAACCATGTAATAGGGTCACGAATATTTTGCAGATTAGTAACTTTTTTTACACTTTCTTTAAGGGGCCCACCGCGGCCGAGTGGTCCAAAGCGCCATCTCAAGATCACTTAACGCTAAGGTTGTACGTTCGAGTCCCGCTCTCTCCAAAACCTGTATGTGAGAAAGTTTGCTAGTTACTGGCGTAAGGACTGTGGTTTTATTCAGAATCATTATCCACCAATAAAATCAGATATGTCATATATAACCTGAAATGTGTTGAACTTGGCGGTAAACCCTATTAAAAACAACAAACAAAAACACTTTCTTTCTTTCTTTTTATTCTCGACAGCTGATTGACCATTTGCCCCATGTTATGTGTCCGTGATGATTGATATACGACATTGTGTCTCATTATCATTCGTCTCCCACCACTGATTCAAGTGGGAAAGTTATCAGTTACTTGCGGGGATGGGGTGTGCTCGAGTACTGGTTAATCCCAGGAAACAGTGGTTAGGTTAATTGATCGTCTGTTAGCCCTCGATGGCATAAAAATGACACTTAATATTCAATCAATCAATCAATTAAAGGGACACACTGTGATATGGGTTATCATGTTCACTTATCAAACCAGTCTTTAACAATATGGCCTTTCGTGCGGAAGGTCGTGGGTTCAATCCCCGGCCGGGTCATACCAAAGACTTGAAAAATAATAGAAAAAGTTTGAGATGATAGTTCTAGGTCTGGTCGGCCCAGTTTCAGTATAATACGACCGTGTGGGGGGTATCGTATCATGTTTCTGCGGCACGATACTGTGCTTGGAATAATGTCTCAAGTTGACACCGTCGCGATATGACTGATAAATGATTGAAAGCGACGCTAAACACCATACAACAACAACAACAACAACAACAATAGGGGCGTATATATAAAAGTTAGTGTTCATTTATGACTTTTTATTCCTCAAAGTCTATTTTTGTCATCATCTGTGTAAGCAGCAATAAATAAAACAAAAAATATATATTGTGGACGTTGTATTTTGTCATTCTAAAATGTTGCATGAACTATACCAAACGCTACAATTATAGCAATCAAATTGGGACGGCGTAGGACTATTTATCAAAACCAGGCTGTCAGTAGGCCCCTACTTGTAAAAAAAATAATTTTTTTCCAAGGAAGAAATGATCAAGACGTTTGTCTTTCAAATATATCAAGCGTCGCAGAAGATTAAGACTACATGATATAGATACAGTGACTTTGTGTGGTAAATATCGACTTGTTTGGCAACTCGCGTCAGGTAAATTAAGTCACTGCCGCGACTTATTATTTTAGTATAAGTTGGTTGATTTATTGATTGATTGATTGATTGGTTGATTGATTGATTAATTGATTAATTGAATATTTAGCGTCATTTTATGCCATCGAGGGCTAACAGACGATCAGTTAACTTAACCACTGTTTCCTGAATTTAACCAGTACTCGAGCACACTCCATCTCCGCAAGTAATTGATAACTTTCTCACTTGAATCAGTGGTGAGAGACGAATGATAATGAGACACAAAGCGTATATCAATCATCACGGAGACTGTTGCCGGATGGGGGATTCGAACTCGCTACCCCTGGATTTTAGTATAAGAAACCCCTGCATAAGTTACGGAACAAAGAATTCGTTTTTAAAATGTTCTCAGTGAAATAGAAATGCATTCCAAATCATTGTAAGCATGCATATTCGTGCGCCACCTCCTCTTAATCTAAAGAATGAGTAATGAAGTCACAGAAGGGTCGTTAATAACTTTTTTAGGAGCATGCAATAATATACTGCCTGTTTTATTATTGCATCTCGATTAGCGCACGTCTTATCAATACGATATATAAATAAACGTGAGTAATACATTAGAGAAAATAGCATAACAGCGTTATCGGAGCATACATCAGTGCAACATACCGTGTTGATTGGGCAAGCATTGACATCAATATTGCAATTGTTGTCTGTGGGAAGAAAATGCGCGCTAAAGTAATATTTTTGCCTGTGCGCGGAAGCCGCTGTGCATTTTTTGTTGTTGTTTGTGTTTTTAGTTTAAACAATATCTTATTCATAATAAACATGGTAGTCATACAATTCATTATACACATTAAATTACATGTGAAATGATTCAGAAGAAACAGAAGAAAGCTATACTAGCTTATGTCTGTCTGTCTGTCTGTCTGTCTGTCTGTCTGTCTGCCTGCCTGCCTGCCTGTCTGTCTGTATGTCTGTCTGTCTGTCTGTCTGTCTGTCTGTCTGCCTGCCTGCCTGCCTGCCTGCCTGCCTGCCTGCCAATATTGTCCGTGGGAAGAAAAACGCATACATTTGTGTGCATGAGTACATTACATCACGTTTACATACATTAATATATACGCCATTACAACTTACACTTAGTACATTTAAAAGCACACATGTTGGTAAAATTAATGTAACGAAACGTTGGTTAAACTTATGTTACGCAAACGTTTGTAAAAATAATGCAACGCAAACGCTGGTTAAACTAATGTAATGCAAACGTTTGCAAAACTAATGCAACGCAAACGTTGGTTATTGGTTAAACTAATGTAACGCAAACGTTTGTAAAACTAATATTACGCAAACGTTGGTTAAACTAATGTTACGCAAACGTTTGTAAAACAAATGTTACGCAAACGTTGGTTAAACTAATGTAACGCAAACGTTGGTTAAACTAATGTTACGCAAACGTTTGTAAAACTAATGTAACGTAAACGTTGGTTAAACTAATGTAACGCAAACGTTGCTTAAACTAATGTTACGCAAACGTTTGTAAAACTAATGCAACGTAGTTGGTTAAACTAATGTAACGCAAACGTTGGTTAAACTAATGTTACGCAAACGTTCGTTAAACTAATGTAACGCAAACGTTGGTTAAACTAATGCAATGTGTTAAATTTTCAATACGATCAAACGGAAAGTCATTTTCCGGTTTAAAACTCGCCATTTATATGCTATTTTCGATTTGGTTATAAATACATATATCAGTTTTTTTTAAGAATTTGACCCTCAAATTAAAAAGTCACAAAAGAGGCATATATAATATTAAATAAATTTCACAAAAAAATGATTTAATTTTGTTTCAAATATTAATACAATAGTGTTTTAAAAATGTCCTATCTTAACGTCAATCTTAACGGTTAAATTTTTATCTTAAAACAATAGTGTAAAGTTGTGTTTTTTTTTTATAAAGCTTGATAATTAATCAACATGGAATGGACGTTTTAATCTCAATAATGTGTACATGGCACGTGTCGCTTAACGTGCAGAGTACCGATTCTTTTAAAAAGACGTAAAAACTGTTTATTGTATTCATTGATTTTTTTGGTTGTTTTATCGACTAAACCATACTTACATATGATACTTGATAAAAAGTTACTTTTTGTTATTTGACAAATAAAACTGAAAGAGGTGACACTCTGATAAATAAGTTATGGTTGGATTAATTTTAAAATTTAAAAACTGATTACTGAAAATTCGATTATGAAAGAATTATAAATGTGAGAAAAATTGTCTGCAACAGTGAACTGTACTGTGTGTGTATGAAGGCACTAATAATCCATATGCATTCGTACCTGCATGTGTGCACGTGCGTGCTTGTGTGTGTTTACTAGAATCAACATTCAGATGAGACAAGATAAAACCATATCAACAGAGATAGGTAACTGCCGATACTTGTTATATCGAGCACCTCCTCAACTAACAGTTTTGTGATTTCGGTATCAAAATAATGAAAATGATCATATCTGCTAAAACCTAGGAAACGCAACGGATTGAGATGTTATGAACGCTTGCGTATTCACGCAAAATATCGTTTTCAAATATCTTAACTTTCATTCATCTCAGAAATACAAATTAAAATTCTTTCATTGGACAATGGAATTATCTACAAAACGAGACCATTCCCAGCAAATTGTGTTTAAAATTAATGAAGTACTTATGATTACAAAATGTGTACACTGCAAATAAAAAATCAAGGAAAGTACTTGAAATTTTACTTCAAACTGCAATATTTTAAATTCACGATCATATTGACTGTTAAAAACGTTATAAAACATCTAAGTTACATACACCATTCATTTTATGCATTAAAAATCAGTTGCCAGTGAAATTTGAATGATTAATTTGCCAAATTATTAATTCTTGCATACTGTTTTATCAACATTAAGTAGAGAGATTCTAGTTTCCTCTCCTTCCGTATAATTCCTTAATTAAAACGTTTTAATCAATTTTCTAAGTAAATTTACACTTCTATAAAATATGTTGAAATTGTTTTTAATCAAATTAGTATCTTATTGTTAAACAATTCGATTGAATGAAAACAACGTTTTACCAACAATCCAAAAACTTTATTTCAAACAAAAAATGTTCAACAACCGAAATTCAAAAAAATAAGCGTATCTTCATCAAACATCATCAACATCTAATTAAGACAACGGATCAAATAATTAATACACAAGTGCTTAATGTGCTACTACTGGTAACGGATAAAAGCCTCGGTGGACGAGTGGTTTGGGGAGCGGCCTCAATAGCATTTGCCGGGCCCGATTAGCTCAGTCGGTTACACGTCTGACTATCAATCCAGGGGTCGTGAGTTCGAATACCCGCCAGGCAACAGCCTCCGTGATGATTGATATACGACATTGTGTCTCATTATCATTCGTCTCTCACCGCTGATACAAGTGGGAAAGTTATCAGTTACTTGCGGAGATGGGGTGTGCTCGAGTACTGGTTAATCCCAGGAAACAGTGGTTAGGTTAACCGATCGTCTGTTAGCCCGCGATGGCATAAAAATGACGCTAAATATTCAATCAATCAATCAAGATCATTTAGCCCTCACTGTTGAGGTTATTGTTTCGAGCCGAGTTCGATCCAAAAACTGTAATGAGAAAGTCTGCTGCGGAAGGACGTCCGATATACTCAATATGACGTATTCATCCACCAATACATCACCAAGTCATATACACTCAAACCTGTGTTAGTGATCACCTCTATTAATGAACCACTTGCCTTAAACAGCTACATTTTCTATTTACGATTTTTCTAAATTTCAGTTTTAGTAAAACCTATTTTAACCAGTCACCTGCCTTAAGAGGTCATTTTTACTCTTTTCTTCGAGTGGCTGCTGTAGACGCGTGTCGCTGTATTATATGATATTTAAAATGACTGCGTGGCAACATTTATAATAGTCTTAAATAGCCACCTTCACGTGAGCAATTATTAATGGTGAATTAGACATTATACAGTACATAGCTATACACACATCAAGTGTATAATACATGAATTACAGGTCACAAGATACAAGTTCTCTTAGCACTCAATAAATATTGGGTGTTACTAGGTGTTTTCCGGTTTCCTCCTCTTGGTGGAGAACTGTTCCTGGTTTATGGACCAGGAAGCTGCACATTACTATCAGCTATCAGCTATAAGTCACACGAGCTCCATTATGTAAAGTGGATTAACGCAACATGCACCTTAACTTTCGCGTAGCGTCAAAAACTCAATTTCTCCTTTTCACACCGATATTTCATCTTGATCTTGTCTAAGCATGCACCCTCGTGCTAAGACACATTCACATCACTGTAAGCATGCGCCCTCGTGCTAAGACGCATTCACATAACTGTAAGCATGTGCCCTCGTGCTAAGACACTCACATAACTGTAAGCATGCGCCCTCGTGCTAAGACACATTCACATAACTGTTAGCATGTGCCCTCGTGCTAAGGCACATTCACATAACTGTAAGCATGCGCCCTCGTGCTAAGGCACATTCACATAACTGTAAGCATGCGCCATCGTGCTATGACACATTCACACAACTGTAAACTTGTGCACAGTAAATCACAAATTGCACAAAACTCTCAAGAGTTTAAAGATAAAATTTAACCTTTTTCACCCAGCAATGTGACATTAACTTCCGAGTTAGGAGAGTAATATGCAACATACTGCCTCATATTATAAGTAGGCCCACTTATTAGCACAAGTTCAAACAGTTGCTTCAGAGAATTCTTCATATAAAAAATAACACTATAAGTTTCATTATCATTTTTATTAATATTTATTTTTTTCTTATATTTTTTAATGAAAAGTTTGACATATACAGGACATATTCCAGTAGTCAATGTGTATAAAAAAGCACAACACACACAAATACGTTACACTACAGCGGATTATTAAACATAAAGGTGAACATTGATGCGTCTGTCATGATATGGTTTATGTACAAATAAATGAGACAGATGATATTGACAACAAATTAAATACAACAAGCAAGTTTTTGAATTCAGGTTTTTCCATTTCAAAAATAAAATCGAGGAAAAAAAATAACCTGATCGAAACGCCATTGAGCATGCCCACTTCATGTTGAGGATTACCCCCCACCCTACACACCATCCGATCATGCCCACTTCATGTTGAGGATTAGCCCCCACCCCCTACCCACCCCTACACACCATCCGATCATGCCCACTTCATGTTGAGGATTACCCCCCACCCCCACCCCTACACACCATCCGATCATGCCCACTTCATGTTGAGGATTAGCCCCCACCCCCACCCCTACACACCATCCGATCATGCCCACTTCATGTTGAGGATTACCCCCCACCCCCACCCCTACACACCATCCGATCATGCCCACTTCATGTTGAGGATTAGCCCCCACCCCCACCCCTACACACCATCCGATCATGCCCACTTCATGTTGAGGATTAGCCCCCACCCCCTACCCACCCCTACACACCATCCGATCATGCCCACTTCATGTTGAGGATTACCCCCCACCCCCACCCCTACACACCATCCGATCATGCCCACTTCATGTTGAGGATTACCCCCCACCCCCACCCCTACACACCATCCGATCATGCCCACTTCATGTTGAGGATTACCCCCCACCCCCTACCCACCCCTACACACCACCCAATCGTTCCTCTCCCACTTCACTGCAAAAATGTGTAGGCAATGTCAGCTTGGCATAGTTAAGGTACAGTATAGAGGTATATATGTAGTATATGTAGCTACATATATACTGAATATGGAAAAGGGGGTTACTCCTGAATAAATTATTCTCGATTGCAGATAAGGATATCTGCATTTTTACCAGGGTTAAAGATTTCTATCTCACCCTACCGTAGAATAATTTAAGTTTTTCTTAAAAAAACTGCCTTCACAAAATCAAAAAATCTTTTGAGTAAAACAACCACCACAAATAGTAGTGGACCGTTTATCTACATAATAGGTTTATGCAACATAATATAATTATAGTGAAAAAAATTTGGTTTCAGTGAAATTTTTATTTCATGAAGTAAGCACAATGTCGTATGGTCACATACAGGAAAGTCAAGAGAGGACATGAAAAAATAACCAAAAACAATTCACTGAAAAAAGTCTTCAACCCATAAGCATTTTCTTGGACTCTTCCAAACTGAAAGCATTGATACACCACTTATCGGCAATAGGTGAATTATGTTTATATTTACTGACTGAGTGGAAAACAGTGCAGGAAGTGTTCAGATTGCTTGTCATGAGCAATCTGAACTCTTCCTCCACTGTTTTCAAAGGCCTTCAGATATTGTTGCATGAAAACGCGTATCTATTGGGTAAAGGTTAAATCATTAAAAAAAAAATAATAATTACTCATACTATTGCTACGTAATTCAATAATTCAAACCAAGTGTAATTATATGTAAAAGTAGTCTGGACATCAGTTTAGTTTTTATATATACTCCACAAAATAATTTAAACTATTTTGTAGACAAATATGTACCTAGACAAGGTAAATGAAAACAGTTTTCAGAGAGCTTTGCTAAGATAACTTGAGTTTAGCAAATTCTTTAAAAATATTTTAAAAAAATATTAATAATTGTAAAATTTGTTAAAAAGAGTAATTTAACCCAAAACTGATTTTCTTGTATTGGAGTAATAAATTGATTATATGGTCTTTTAATAAATATGAAAAAATTGAAAATAATCTGATATGAAATTTAAGATTAAGAAAAATACAATATTTTGGGCAAAAACTGTTATTCTTTAAATATGGATTTATTTTTAATAATGTATTTTTAGGTTAATATTGTTTTTTAATATATTGCCCACACTTGTATTAATCTTCGTTTGGCATAAAGTATCAGAGCAGCTCCAAACTTTTTTTTAAAAATTATACATATATCCCTTGTATACCCAATACCGTGATATACCTATTACCGCGAATGCCCGTATAATAACAATATCTCAGACATGCGCTAAGCTCCCCCTTCCGTTAGCATCAGCATTTATTTACATTTTGTACATGCAACTGTTTATTACTCAGCACACTTAAGTATCTTTATTCCTATTAATTATTGATGCCATTATTTACATGGTTGACAAAGTTTTAGACTCGCAGTAATAGGTATGACCAGTATTCCATTTTAATGTAACATCTATAGTAAATAAGTTACAGTCGGTAACTTATTTTGTGGAGTATATAAAGCACATCAATAGCTGCCTTCTTGAATAATGAACCAGAGTTCATACAGATAAGGACTGATAAAATTTCAAGCAATTTTCAAGGTAGAAATTTATAATTTCAAGCACTAAAATAGTTAAACTCGCCATACATACTTACTGTACTTTAGGATCCGAGGGGCTAGTTACAGTATAATTATATATATTCTATATCCCTATATATAGTATAATAAAGACATATAGAGAATATATACACCAAATTTATGGTTTGGCAGAGGCCTTGATATTGTATCTATGGTTTGCATTGTAGCTAGGCGCATTCGCCGTAGTCTGGTCTGTTCATTAATGTCTTGGTTATTCACAAATAATTATCTCCATATATAAATCATGCATTGTGAATGAGCATCTGAAAAAATCCCAAAAATCATAAATTCCGTTGTTGTAAATTTAATTATCTCCCTTTATGAAATTAAATATATACGAATTCACTGTATCTATATGATCCAACAGGTTTATAAACCTGTCCTTTATATAGCAATCCTTAACTGGATCCTACTCATATAATTCTATCAGTTCATGTATGTAAAATTGTCCACCCTGTCCAGATGTTATGCATGCAATTCCATAATATATAAGTCAGTCATGGTCGACACTGAACTTATAGTTTGGCAGGGGCCTTGATATTGTATCTATGGTTTGCATTTTAGCTAGGCACACTCGCAGTACTCTGGTCTGTACATTTATATTTATGTCTTGGTTATTCACAAATAATAATCTCCATATATATATATATATATATATATATATATATATACACACACATTGTTCTAGCCCAGCTATCTCTCCCAATAAAGATGACTTAAACATGTGAACAGCAACATAAAGTCATAATAAATTATTTGCTAGATTATCATCACTGCCCGCCCCCTAATTTGCATGCTGCCTCCACTCTTTTTATTGTCATTAAAAAAAAATTATTAGAAAAACATCAAAATTTTCAAATAAAAAATAAAATACTCCCGCTCTCCCCGTTGTTAAGAAAAATTTGGATGATAATCTAAAAATTCATTTATAATGACCTAAATTATTTTTTTCACAACTTCAGTTAGTTTCACACAGACAAGTACTCACTCAGCCCTTAATGTCTTTGCATCACATTTTTTTTACCAATTTCTTTGTACTACACAAGTTTATCTTATGCTCATTTGCAAATTGTTGGCATGCTGCACTGCACAATACAGATTTGTCAAACTGAGTAGGCTCCCTTCTCTTGCATTATAGTAAAACAAGGAGTAAAATAAATGGCTAGGATGGACATTTCATATTCTCTGTAACAGTTTTTTTAAATTAAAACTCTTTTAAACTCAAGCACTTTTCAATGAATTTTGTTTATTTACAACCACTTTTCCAACTGACATTAAAAATAAGCACTTATCAAGGATGTTTTTAAGAAATAAGCACTTCTCATTTTTGAGAGGTTGAAAATCAAGCACTTTTCAAATCTGTACGAACCTTGTGAACCCAACATTTACTTTATGAAAGAAATATTCTTGATAAATATAAGTGTCAGGTAAGACTTTCTCCATTGGATACCAACATGGGAGGAACAGTTTTGCTAGGCATTTCAAAGGACATGTGGCAATTTAAAAATGAAGTTTACTTATGTTCACAAATGACACCAATTGTTTAGCCTATGACAGAAAAACCATTTTGAGACCTATTAAAAGTAAAGTGTTTGTTTATCATAATGTCACCCCTATTGAAAGGGCCAGCCACAATGGGCTTATGAGACATCTTTATATTGTACATAGTTACTTCCCGAAAGCTATTCTTGCCAGGCATCAGGTTGTAAAAAGACATTCAGTACCCCTCAATTTAGCTAACTGCTTGATGAGCAACTGGCCGCGTCAGAAAAACCCAAGTGCTTCCATTGGGATTCGAATCTTTGACCTCCCACTCCTGTGGCGGCGCCTTAACCACTTTAGACGGTATAACCCCCAAGATCATCTGAAGCACATTTTGCTTATGTAAGTCATATTTAAGCTAAATTTATCAACAGTGTGTGACTGTCAAGTTACTTACCAGAGTAACGAGACTTTTTTAAACAGAAACAAAATTTACTTCTTCGTAAATCATATAGTATCTCAAAATCATTTTAACATCATAAATGCATTTCTATTTTTAGAAAACAAGTGTAAAGTAAAAATTTACCAAGATTGTCATATGTCCCTTTAAAATGACATTATTATCTGTAATTCATTAATTCAATATCTGCTTTCTTTTAAGATTAAACGTTTTTCTTCAAACAATTACAATCAAACATTATTAAACTGATCAACAGTTTACAACACAAATAAACAAAATTTTACAAGTATTTTATATTCACATAGTCACCCTTTAAATTAATTACAAAACACATTTTTATTCCAATGATCAATTGATCTACAATTGTTCTTTAGTTCAAGTTTTGTAGTTCAATTCTTCTAATTCTGTTTCCCTTATGACAAACATGTATACATGAGACTGTTCTTTATACAGTCAACACTTGCCGTGTTGACAGCTGCCGTGTTGACAGCGCATAACATAACAATGCTTTAACATTTTATTCAACAACATTTCATTCCACTTTTTGAATAAATCTTATTTTATTCCTTCTTGCTCATTGTAAAATCACTCTGGATACTATGATAATCTCAACTTCTATACAATGTATTTTCAGTTTATTTTTTTTCAGTATTTTATTCATCTCCGAGACATAATTATAAAAGACAGCATTTTAACATTGTTGTGGGTGTGGTATATGGATAGCTTCCAAATGCCTTCTTTTGGATAAAATGCAAATGAACTTTATTGAATTATATTATTTGGCTTAATCTTAGAAAACATTTGTTTGAATCACTTGGTTTTTCATCCCTCTTAAGATATAAACACAATATGTCTGTTTTAGCTACATGTATCTCATCAAGTCTTTTAACAATACATGTATTTTTATTTTTGACACACGTTTATTTCATACATAATAATTTATTGTCTTCATGAATGATCTCATCAATGATACATTCTGCATCTGTTCTAACTTCAATAACTTCATTATATTAGCTTCCAACATTATAAACGCTATGTTATCATCAGCCATGTTTACTTCATTCCTCACCTCAACGTTGCCAACTTCTCAAGAACCTTTTTATCTTTTCTATCCTCACCATTATTAACCTTATTTATATAAACTTCATTTCAAACACTATGGTAACTGTCATGTTCACTTCATTATTTATCTCATCAACTGCTGGAAATGGTATCGTTTTGTTTTTTTAAAGAATTTTTATTTTTATTCTTGAGATAAATGGAAGTTAGGATAATTGAAAACAAGATTTCGTAAGGTTTATAAAATCTCAATCAGTTGCCTTTCCTTCTTTATATAAAGCTTTGCTTTATGAAGCTATACTAAAATAAGAATCTTTTTTGTTATGTTAACTTCAATTCCTCTTTTTTTCTTATTATCTTCCCTTTAAATACCTCATTTATAAATACTTTCAACATCCTGAGCACTAAGTTACCATTAACAATGTTTTCTTCATACCTGATCCCAACAATGTTAACTTCTCAATGAATACTTGCCAATTCAAATCTCATTTATATCAACTTCCAACATTTCAAACACCATGTTAAACACAAGCCATGTTTTCTTCATTCCTGATTCCAACAATGTTAACTTCTCAATGAATACTTCCCAATTCAAATCTCATTTATATCAACTTCCAACATTTCAAACACCACGTTAAACATAAGCCATGTTTTCTTCACTTCCGATGTAAGCACTGTTCACTTCTTCACCATTAACTGCAACAACACAAAGTTTCAATTTCTGAAATATCGACTTTTGACAGTTCCTCAGATATACAAGGATGGACAGATTCACAGAATGGCAAATTGCTTGAACGTTTAGCTGCTTAAGTATATCTAACTCAAACTTCGTTGACATGGTGGGCGTCGCTCCTCTGCTTTGATAAAAATACCATTGGCTCTTTTTACAAGTGTCAGTTCCACTGATATCAAAACCCTTATCAGCAAAAAGATTCTCAGCAACAGCCTGATACATAATTCTCATTGAGAATTTGAAAAACCATTCGGGTCCATCTTATATTGTCTTTTGTATTTGTTACACTCCTTTATCTTAACCTCAGAGAGGTTATTTTCATCTTTGTACATCTATCTGAAATTGCTGATAATTCTTCTCCTGCCTCATAACACCGGTAAGTATGAACTCAGCAGTGAACACTTCTGAAAAATATATAAAAAAGTGTTTATCAAACTTAATCAAAACTTAGTCTTATAACTGCCAATAATTTTTTTATGAGTGACTTCATAGAAGCACGATAAACAGTTGGAACTTGTTATCTCGATATCGCTTGAGGCGATATTTTGGTAGTGTCAACATTTTTTGCCATCCCCAACTTTTTCCCTTCTTTGTGTATGTAAATATATTCTTGTCTGTGTCGATATTTTGGATATCTCGATCCCAGTTTTAGTTCCTGATTGATCATTTCTCACCTTTAATTGAATGTTTATCTCCATATATTTATTGCTGGCATATTGTGTGTTTTTCCATGTTATGTGAAAATCTATGCATGCTATTTATAACAGTTTGTTTAAGACGTGACACTAATTATTGATCAACAGCAAAGGTGTCAGCAGTTTTAATGACTGACAGAATGTTGCAATTATTATGTCATAGAATTGGGTGATTGCATGTTAATTGTTTAATTATCATTTGATTCAATCAATCAGCCTCAACTTATATCTCACTGCCGAGAAATTCAGAGGACCAGGATATCAAAATTTATCACAACAGTGTAATTCTACTACACGGACCGTAATATGAAAGTGAAATTACAATCGATATACAAGAATTATCAGGTGATGAAAATAATATTGATCTTAAGACAAAATCTATGTCGATATTAGGATATGTCAAGTTTTTTTGGCAGTCCCTCCAATATCGAGAGAATGAGTTTCGACTGTAGGTGTATAAACAATGCAGATGTTAAAAGATCACATACTTATATTCTTTGAAATGAGGTCATCACTGAGGTGGATATCATCAGCACATGTTATCACAATATACGTAGGGTTGCCCTGAAATAAACAATCATAACTGTTTATACCACATACTTAATGGTGTAGGAGTGTTATACACCCATGACACATATTTTATATTAACCTAGAGTTATAACTCAACACTCGTATGTAAAATGACGATCTACTTTCTGACTTAGGAATGAACATACAAATGATGTTGATTTTTAAATGTAAAATGACATTATTTGAGACATTACTTCGTACGATTACTGACTTTGCATCATACGATGACGGACGGGTCGGAAGCGCATGTTTTTTTTCTTGTTCCCTATAGAGGTGATCTGAAAAATAAATGGTAATGTAACATATTCTTCAGTTATTTGATAAAAAGAATCTTTCATTCGCACTCATTTATTATTGATTTTAATTAACTTGTTGGTGCAAATGATATGATGCTCTGCAGGGTCTCGTATAATATATTTTTGTTAACTTGTTTAATAAATTCAATAATAAGCAAGCACTCGTGTAAGATCCTCTAATTAGACACAATATTAATCTCAGTTCATTGTATGGTATTAAGTGTTGTTTTCAAAACCGTCCACTCATACAATGACGGTATAGTGTTACTGATGCATCATGACAACATCAAGCTACATACATAATACATGATGGTCCATTTTACTGCCACCATACTGACCAGTCCTAGAACTATCCTTAAATGTGGAATGCCATGCAAAAATACTACATTCGCAGATTAAGAGAGGAGGGGGTTGGTTGACATTCCTGCTTCCCAATATAATAAAATGTGGAATATCTGTGTGCGTTGAATTCCTCACTGATAATCTTGAATTTGCAAATGAGCTAAAATTGAAAAACAAGGCAAGAAAGTTTTGTCTTGGTTTATTATTCATGTCGTATCTAGATTGGAAACAATACCCATACTTGTGTTTTAAGGGCATTAAGTATATGAGTAACAGCTCAGGTAAATTAATATTTATAGTTAACACGAAACAAGACACCATACCTGATCATCCAGTAATGCTGCTATAGTTTTAGCCGCTAATCTCCGTTTCCTTGACAACGTACCGCCAGCACTCTCAATAACCTTCTTAAGATCACATACAGGAGGTTGAACACTCGGGGTCACGTAGAAGGTCAGGCCCTATAAATGGAAGTCATGAACAATGTTTTAACAATTCAACATGCCAGCATCATTTAACAAAGTTTCGTCAGATATTTTATTGTTTTTGAAATGCTGTGTGTTAAAACATAAAACAAAATCATGGTCAAATTATGACAGCCATATTATGCAAGGGACACAACTGCAGTAATATTTTGCATTGTAGGAATTTTTATCAAAAGTAGTTGTGTTGAAAATTACCACATGGTTAACAAAGAAATGAAATTGGGTTGCGTTAAATTAGAGTTGTGTTAAATTTGGGTTGATTTGAATTAGGGTTTCGTGAAATTAGGGTTGCGTGAAATTAGGGTACAATGTTTCTTTTCTCAAAACAAACTCAATATAGTCAATGAAATAATATACTGAAATATGAATTATATTTTTATAAATCCTTTGTTCTAATGCATTCTCTAAAATAATAACAAACACAGTTATATCAGTTATAAATTCATGATAGTTTAATTTCTGTTTGACTTGAATATTTTTACATATTCTGATAAAAGGTTCATTGATCACAGTTTTAAAACAAACAACAGAGATTTGCAACAAGAATTCCACGATATGATATGTCTCGCCATGTCCACTTTGACCGTTAATACACACATGGGAGAGAAAAAATTAAAATATCATATTCATGCAAGAGTTATCTAACTTGGTTAATGTATTAGGTTTAATGACTAAGAAATATTGTAGGAAGAATTGTGTGAAGTTTCGATCAAATACATTAAGTGATTTTTGAGATATGAACTTGATGGTAGTTGCACACAAAACTTTAACCAGTATTTTCAAGTAAAACATATTTTAAAGAAAAGTACTCAGCATCTGCATTATATAATGCAGAGTGTTAGTTGTAACTATGATCCAAGTATGAGTGTACTTATTGAGAAATAATGTAAAAATGAAAACTTAACGTTGGAGGTAAATGCAAAATTCAGCATCAAACAATGTCAATGGACCATGAAATGTAGGTCACACTCAGCATCTGCAGTTTATAATGTGATGCAGGGTGTTAGTTGTAACTATGATCCAAGTATGAGTGTCTTAGCACATGTACTTGTTGAGAAATAGTGTAAAAATGAAAACTTAACGTTGGAGGTAAATGCAAAATTCAGCATCAAACAATGTCAATGGACCATGAAATGTAGGTCACACTCAGCATCTGCAGTTTATAATGTGATGCAGGGTGTTAGTTGTAACTATGATCCAAGTATGAGTGTCCTAGCACTTGTACTTGTTGAGAAATAGTGTAAAAATGAAAACTGAACGTTGGAGCTAAATATAAATGTTTGACGCCGTTGCCGTTGCCGCGGCCACCGACAGAAAAGCAACACCTTAATCTCGTCTCTCCTTGGTCGCGGCGAGACAAAAATTATATAGATATTAATACTGTTATCAATAATTTACTTGAAACAGTATATGTTTTACCACACTGAGTATAATGTGTACGGTATGATACCCGAGCCAGTGACACTATACCGACATGACTTACCAGTCCTAGAACAATCCTAGGAAGCAATTAGTAGAGGAAACTACTAGTATCGGTGTTATCCTTTTTTCCCCAAAATTTTTCATTGTTGTTCTTAATTGCCTAATTAAATTGAGTTAAGTTGAGTGAAGGTGGGTACTTACAGCAAACAGTGGCTGTGAGCGTGCCAGGGCGAGTGATTTGGCGAGTGAACATTTCATCTCCTCCTCTCCGGCAGGATCTTGTAACATGTACATTGTCTCACCTACAGATAATCAATGTTCCATGTTATATTCCAAATTACATTTCAAAAAGCTTAGAGAGAGAGAGAGAGAGAGAGAGAGAGAGAGAGAGAAAGAGAGAGAGAGAGAGAGAGAGAGAGAGAGAGAGAGAGAGAGGTGGTGTTGTAGGGGACATCTGCCCATGAAATGAAAAATGATCAAGGTTGCACAACAGCAATTACATCTACTCATGAGGTCCATGGCGACCTTAAATCACTCATCTGTAGCATGACAGACAAATGAAGCAATATCTAACATCTCAAGGGCCACAACACAAACATTTATCACCAAATTCAGCCTATTTAATTTTCAAACATGATTTTATAGCATGTTACTGTATCTGTGTAAATTTGTTGTACATCATGCAAGAGCATTGATCAGGTGAGCTAAAATTGATGTCTGTTCATCATGGTCAATTGTTTGATTCAATCCAATTGGACCACTTTAGAAATAATTAAGTGCTCCTGAAATCCCGTTAACTCTTTACTCAATGTGCATTTTAACTGGACTAGTCCAAAAGTCACACATAGTCAATTTCCATGAATAGATACATTTTACCTATTTATTCCGATAGAGCAGAAAACAGTGCAGAACCTGTTCTGATTGCTCGTTATGAAGAGTCAAAACTGGTTCTACACTGTTTTCAAAAGCCTTCTATATTAGAGGTGTTCAAAGATGTCCATATGAAATAAAGGGTTAAGCTATAAATGTAACAGCCACATTTCATTAAAAACGAAATACTTTCTGTGCTGACAAGCAGTTAGGTGTCTGACATTTAGATAATTCATGTAGAAAAAATTGTGCAGAGTGTGTGGTCCAGCAGTAGAGCACTGAACCCATGATCGGAGGGTCGTGTGTTCGATCCTCTGCCATGGCTAATACATGGTGTCCTTGAGCAAGACATTTTTTTTGCATATATGCTTAGATTGGTCCTACCCAGGAAGACTTCGAGCATGGTTTGTTTAAGTTGTAATAACTTGTTTCACAATTCAATATCTTATTAAAGAGTTGTCATTTATTAAACTGTGTATTCATTTACTTACTTAGAAACGCGTTCTGTTGGTGACTAAATTCCACCCATTGCTTGCTAACAATATGGTGACACACATTGATGGCGACGAAGAATTTCATGGTCCGGGAAAACGACTGTGCGACCAGATGTGTGCAGTACAGCGGATTCTCTACCACATTACCACCTAATTTTACAACCATCTGAAATACAATGGAAATATTCAATTCATCCATCATAGATAAATACCACCTAACTGTTCAACCATCTGAAATACAATGGAAATATTCAATTCATCTATCATAGATAATTACCACTTAACTGTACAACCATCTGAAATACAATGGAAATATTAATTTCACCTATCATAGATAAATACCACCTAACTGTACAACCATCTGAAATACAATGGAAATATTCAATTCACCTATCAATGATCATAAATAAGTATCACCTAACTGTTCAACCATCTGAAATACAAAGGAAATATTCAATTCACCTATCAAAGTATCATAGATAAGCACCACCTAACTGTTCAACCATCTGAAATACAATGGAAATATTCAATTCACCTATCATAGATAATTACCACCTAAATGTTTAACCATCTGAAATACAATGGAAATATTCAATTCACCTATCATAGATAATAACCACCTAAATGTTTAACCATCTGAAATACAATGGAAATATTCAATTTACCTATCAAAGATAATTACCACCTAACTGTACAACCATCTGAAATACAATGGAAATATTCAATTCACCTATCACAGATAAATACCACCTTACTGTTCAACCATCTGAAATACAATGGAAATATTCAATTCACCTATCATAGATAATTACCACCTAACTGTACAACCATCTGAAATACAATGGAAATATTAATTTCACCTATCATAGATAAATACCACCTAACTGTACAACTATCTGAAATACAATGGAAATATTCAATTCACCTATCAATGATCATAAATAAGCACCACCTAACTGTTCAACCATCTGAAATACAATGGAAATATTCAATTCACCTATCACAGATAAATACCACCTTACTGTTCAACCATCTGAAATACAATGGAAATATTCAATTCACCTATCAATGATCATAAATAAGTATCACCTAAATGTTGAACCATCTTAAATACAATGGAAATATTCAATTCACCTATCAATGATCATAAATAAGCACCACCTAACTGTTCAACCATCTGAAATACAATGGAAATATTCAATTCACCTATCAAAGTATCATAGATAATTACCACCTAAATGTTTAACCATCTGAAATACAATGGAAATGTTCAATTCACCTATCATAGATAAATACCACCTAACTGTACAACCATCTGAAATACAATGGAAATATTCAATTCACCTATCACAGATAAATACCACCTTACTGTTCAACCATCTGAAATACAATGGAAATATTCAATTCACCTATCATAGATAAATACCACCTAACAGCAAAATGAAAATATTCAATTTATGTCAGGTATTCATGTTATATGTTAAATGTTATATTTTAGACAAATACTGTACAAAACAATCGAATCTTTGAATGAATGTAATACTGCTTTATTCACTACAGAAAAAGGATGGAAAATCAACAGTGGTCTTAGATATACTACAGCACTGGCCTAGTGGTAGATTGTCTGCCTCACATGCAGAAGGTCAAGGATTCAACCCCAGGCTGGGTCAAAGCAAAGATTCAAAAAATGACACTAGAAGCTTCCTCACTTGGCTACAGCATTTAGAAGATAGAACTGGTCAGCCTGGTGTCAGTATAATGTGACTGGATGAGGTATCATACCATGTGACTGTGGCCTGATACTCTAGAGTGCCAGTGCTCAGAATACTGTCCAAAGTAGATACCATCGTAATATGACAGAAAAATTGCTGAAAGCGACACTATACAACAAAATCACTTATATATACACGTACTTGTGATGAGTACTTACTGCTTGTAAAGATTTCGTTACACCTTTGGGGAATCCCGTAAACAGCACTCTGGGTCCTGGAAGGCTTCGATCCACAACTGACTCAGTGTCCAGTCTTAAACATATCATACATTGTTCATGTACATTGCAAGGCAGAATTAAACACATGTAACAATTAGGAAATTATTAATACAACATTATTTACCTTGATAAACTTCAATTTGTCACATATCAGTATGTATAATAAAAGTCACACTCAATGACGTAAATGAGATGGCTTATGTCATCTTGATATAGAAAAAACCAAACAAGGACAGTTAAACTTCGGCTACATTCAGCACCGTTAAACAGCAAACACATTTAATGCCTGGTTCCCTCAAACTATCACATGCTGCATGCTAATTCGAGGTTGAGCCAGTGTGCAGGAAAATGTGCTAACTAATGTTAGCAAATGTTTAACGAACTGAACACAGCCCAGTAAAATTAAGAAATGTCATTAGTAAGTGACAAAAGTCCCAAAAGCGATCTGTATTTTGTGACTATATAAAGAGTTTTAAATAAAAATCATAACCCCGTGACCTATGGTGGTCATTTGTGACAAGTTAAAATCCGTCAAAGTACAACAAAGTTATGGATCAGACATAATATTTCCGAGGGATAAACAAACAGATGGACACTGATTTCAACAATGCCTACTTGCGAGGGATATAAAAGGATCTGCTCCGCTAAATTAACCTGTGCATCCTTACATTGAAGAGACCGGAAATTAAATAAAATATACGTTCTGGCTCCTGATCCACCAACATAATTATACTTAAATATAAGAAAAGCAGCCAAGTGATCATGATTTTGGACTGGTTCCAGTGAAACTTCATACAGTTTCATTGATATTGATTATAAAATTAGATAAATAACCAGTCAAAATTAAGTTAAATTTTAAGGATTTAAGTTGCCAGTTACGTTCTATAAAATATCATACTTCTGTTTTTTGGCAGACGATGGATTACTTGGCAAATTCTCCTGGCCAGGCATTAAAGCATTCTTTTTTGCGTTCACTGCAAACTTCTGTAAGAAATTCAATTAGCACTGTTTTAGCTTACAAGTTTATTAAACTTTGGTACGTAAAGATAAAAAACAGGCCCTAAGGTTGTAAAACTTTTATCATGCTCAACTCAAATTTGTACTCAAAATACAATTTCAAGGATTGATATAAAAACAATCATTAACACTCATTTCAGCCCTGAATATGAAAGTATAGATGCAGATTTGATGGAGAAGTTACAGTTATTTACATTTATTTTCTGATAATGAGTCCATTCCTTTTTGAGTTGAGCATGGAATCTTGAATGAGCATGGAACAAAGTTTTATAACCTCGAACGCAGCTGCACACTGGATAAAACACATATCTGCTGAACTATGCAAACAAAAAAAGCTAAGTATGCCTTTATTTTGAAAGTCAAGCGAATAAATATTCCCACAGAAACATTGTTCAACACATCTTTTGATTTTCATGAACACTGGAATTTAACACAATTGAGATTTCCTTGTGGACTTTTAAAACAATGACAGGACACAAGACATACTAAGTAACACAAATTTACCAGAATTAAACCAAAAGACAGGACGGGTAACCATCTGGACACAATACGGATTTTTTGTTCTTTTTCTGATCGTCAAAAGTGTATACTTTAATGAAAACATGCTACCAGTAAACCAGTCAATGTTACTTTCAAATAGTGATTCTCAAGTGCATTAAACAAGAAAAACAACAACAAAATTATTATACTCATTAATAAATTATCTTTTGTTTATTAGTCAGATAGTATATTGTACACTGCAAATTGGTCAATACTTCAAAATCAATTAATAGACAACTCTATCAGTGAAACTCATATCCAGAGAACTGTCACAATTTCAGCAAATCTGGAAATAGAAGAAAGCCTTGGAAATTGAAGAAGGGGTTATTGCTATGCTTAATTTCAAGGCATTTTTTTTTGTTTAAAAAGAAGTTCACATCTTACCTTCCAAATTTCTTTTGATACTTTGAGAGGTGTTCTCCAAGCAACTGTAAAAAAATCAATAAATTTCACATACAAACAATTTCACAGAATTAATAATTCAAACTTATTTAATTTGCTTCAATTAAATCATGCTTAAAGTCTTCCTGGGTAGAACCAGTACTAAACATATGCGAAAAAAGTGTCTGCCAAAGAACACAACACATAGCCTTGACGAAGGATCGAACCCACGACCCTCTAATCATGGATCTTGCACTCTATCACTGGACCACACGCTCCATAGAACTAATCATATAAAAAAAGATAGAGATAACATCAATATCACATGAAATGTAAAGCTAACAACAAGAAATAAACAAAAAGGTTGATTCTGTGTTCTGGATGAATATAAAGGGGAGTTATCCATTACTCAGAGTTTGGTTTTTTACCTGGAGTTTTCAGTGATGCTGCATCTTTCTTCAGCTGACTTTCTATTGGTCCCCTTACCCTAGGTGGAGTTACCTCCAGTGTACCTCTCCTTAGAGTCACATGACCAGATTCACTGGTTAACTGATATTTTGCAATCAGTGAAAAACTTTCATGGACAAAGTTCATTAAACAAAGGAATGAAAGATCTTGTACCTCTCACTGCTATGGTCATGGGTTTTGATCCAAATACTTTGTATGAAAAAGTTTTCCAGTTACTTGTGAAAAAACGGCGATTCTGCTCAAGATTCAATCTGAGGATTTCTTCCACCAATAAAACTGGACATGCCCTATATGACATGTAATGTGTTGAAAATGGCTTTAAATCTCATCTAAAAATAAACACGAGGCCCATGAAGGCTTGAAATGTTGTACTGGAAACAAATCCCTAGAAGATATTTGTTTGTAATTTCCTTTTTAATTGTGCTTATGAGCCCATAGCGTATGACAGTCCCAAATTTAATCCCAGGGTCCTGGCTTTCACAAACCTTTAAAAAGACCACCCATGCAATGTTCTATGGCTTGAACTTTCGGAGAAAATGTATTCTTAAAGTGTGCAAGCTCTGTGACGGGGGCATTTGTGGTTGAATCTTGCTGGTTCAAGAACTTGGTGGTGCTATCTCGTCTACAAGAAAAAGGTTAACAAATGGATGCCTGACAACAGACAATTTACCATGACATAAGCTCCATCTGCCTTTGACCAGTAAAGTTAATATCAACATCGCGGCAAAAATTGAATGATACACTTACCCATCAGATGTTGTACTTTATTTACGTCCATCTGAAACTCGTCACCCTGTCCCACTTGTAGATACCGGCTCTGTATGGGCAGACGGAGGGCATCCATGTGACCTAGAATTAGGTCAGACAACCACTGTACATTTACCACCGGGATTTGCCATTCCTTTGCCTTTTGGTATTTGATGCCTTCAGGTCTAAAATGTATACAGCACAGATCTAAACAAACGGGCTGGATTTTTACTATGATTAATTATTAAAGGGGTCTGAAATGTGTTATAATTGGCCACAAAAGGGTCAGAAATATTTTTCACCTATTAATCCTCTGCAGGGAAGAATATATAAATAAATAACAATTTCTGTTTTAACTCGTTTTGTCCGTTGTTATTTATTTAAACAGTAATACATAACAAGAGATGTCAGAAGACAGCAAAGCTCGCCTCTGGGTGTTTAAGTCCAAAAAGGGCATAAACTGTGCCAAAATGCAATACAGAGTTATGGTGTGTGTTCCATTGATGATGGTGAACACACATGCAAAGTTTTATTCACATCCAATGAGTGGTTGCATAGATATCTTAAACTTAAACGCAAAAGTTAAACCTGGTTGTCTGCAGACGACGACGCCAACGCCGCCGCCGGGGTCATGGCAATAGCTCACCTTGGACTTTGTCCCGGCGAGCTAAAAGTAAGAATACATGCACATCAGATATATATACTTTTTCGCATGTGGTTGAACACAAGTTACGACTACTCTTTACAGGTTATTTTTTGAGAACTTACTGCATTTAAATTTAGATAAAACTAATTTTGCTGTAAATCCTGGAATGAGGAAATCCAGTTTTATTAGTGACAGAATACCCAAGATTCATATATATATATATATATGGAGATATTTATTTGTGAATAACCAAGACATAAATGTACAGACCAGACTACGGCGAGTGCGCCTAGCTACAATGCAAACCATAGATACAATATCAAGGCCTCTGCCAAACCAATAAATTTGGTGCCAACCATGACTTATATACTATGGAATTACATGCAACACATCTGAACATTTTGGACAAATTCACATACATGAAGTGATAGCTTTATATGACAAGGATCCAGTTAAGGATTCATGACTACTCACATGCTATATAAAGGACAGATTTATAAAGCCGTTGGATCATATAGATACAGTGAATTCATATATATTTAATTTCATAAATATATATATATATATTTGGTCAACATTTGGTCAGGATGAGTAAGATTTAAAAAACTGACTTTAATATTTCTTCGATATATATACACACGAATCGGAGTAGAACAAACAATCCTTTCCCAAGTAGCTGGCCAATTTTCTCACATAAGATATTTGGACTGAGTTGGACTTGAACCCCCAACCCCAGTTATGAGAGGTAAGTGATCTTAGCACAATGCATTAGATCATCCGACCATGAACGACCACCTGTTTAATTATTAAAGAGGTCTGAATTGTTTGATTATTGACTACAAAAAGGCCAAAAATACAAACTGGATTCTATTGGATGTATATATACATTGTACATCAGGGCTGGAAAATTCCACTAGTCCGCTCACCATTTGGTCAGGATGAGTAAGATTTAAAAAACTGACTTTAATATTTCTTCGATTTTAAACATTCAATCAAAAATGTTGGAAATTGAGGACAAGTAGCTTTTATCAGAAATTTCATGCCTGGTACATGTATATACACTTGGGTCCCATTATAATGCGGTTGCCGGGATCCATGGAATGAAACTGCGATATGCGCAGAACCGCGTTATAAATTTCCCAAAGTGCACTGTGCTACACTATTTAGCAATACTAGTTCCGGTCGAAGTACCGTAAACAAACACATGGCGATGTGTGATAAATATGACAGATCATTGTTTGTTGGTGTAAATCAATTAAAAGCAATGTTGTTTATAACAAAAAGAAGTTGTTATCTTGACAGTCTGAATAATCAAGGTGTAATTGATGCACAAATACATGGTCACAGTTAGGAAAAACGTAATAAGCTCACAACCACTTAGTGATTTAGTTTTCAATCATTATTATATCGCAAGTTTTTAATGAATCTGGTTGAATATATCAATTTAAAATTTTCAAGCCATAGAAAAAATGCATTATAAGTTTCGCGTTAATTCGGACTGCATTACAATGGGACCTGAGAGTATACATTGTACATGTATATATACATATACATATATATATATATATATACACAGACACTGCATTCTACACTTTTAATATAATTCTGCCTTACCTACGACAAACTAAAGCTGAGTTAGTACGGGTCATGTAACCAGTGTATTTGGCACCCAGGGCATGTATCATCTGTTTTACTCTGGTCCGGTCATCACCATCAAAATTTGTAACACAGATTATCTGAAATAAAGTGATATTTTTAACTATTATTTTACAGTAATTATAAGTAGTGGTAGATACAATGTAACTGCACATCTGAACCTTTTGAAGATAGATGATATACTGGACATTTTCTGCAGTACCAGTATATCGCCCCATTGCTGCAAAAAGTTACCAAGTGCCTTCTTATTCTATCTACACTTGGTATATTACTGCACCAATGGGACGATATAATCTTCATGCTTTCTCTCTTAAATGTCACCTTTCCAACTGATTATACAATAAGAAATATATCAACTAACAACTTTTTTAGACTAAAATGCCGAAGTAGTTACCAAATGAGGACATTTTTTCATAAAAAAGCACCTGAAAATACCAAAGAAACAGTTTCTGCTACGTTACTCTGCTATAAAAGTAAATACAATGAAACGTTGGAATACCTTAATTTGTTCTAAATACAATTTGTCAGGTAGGTAATTAATTATCAATCTATTTGAGAGAATTATATTTTTGTTTCTCATGAAAAGTTTGTATTTGGTTAATTTTGCCATTTTGAACAGAGATCAATGATATACAAGGATACGAGTACATTACCTGATTATTGCAGGGTTTACAATTCTCTTCACTGTAGAGTAACGGTAAATGAAGAGCCTGCCAGGGCGGTAATAACTTCTTTTTAAGTAAAACATCATTTAACCAGAATGCTGACACTAGCCTTCGCTGGTCCCGAAGAGCCTGTAAAAACAAAACATACAATAGGTAATCAAAGTTATCATTGATATCAGTATCCTACTCTGGAATTCTATCAAAGCAGTATAAATAATACAGTTATGTAATTTAACCCTTTACTTCATACAGACGCCTTTGGACACCTCTAATATAGACGCCTTTGGACACCTCTAATATAGACATCTTTGGACATCTAATATAGAAGGCTTTTGAATTATTGGGTGAATTATGTTTATATTAACTGACAGAGTGGAAAACAGTGCAGGAAGTGTTCAGATTGGTCGTTACAAGCAATCTGAACTCTTCTTGCACTGTTTTCAAAGGCCTTCTGTGATTGATGCGGGAAAACGTAGATCTATGGAGTAAAGGGTTAAGTAAATGGTCACCTCTATTAAGCAACTACTTGTCTTAAAGAGGTCTCACCTGTATTGCCGATATTTTTTTTATTTTAGCAGTAAAACTGCACATTTATATCAAACATCACGTATTATGGAAGTTTTGTTCAATAACTTATATTGTATTTTGTCTCTGTAGTGTAAAATTCTTTAATTTTGTTTACCAAATACTAAATCACAGCCCGCGCTATAGTCACTCATTGGCCAGTATCGGCTTATGCTAAAACATTCAGAGCTCTAGATAAGCGTGCGTACTGCGTTTTCACGCATTGATTTTTCAAAAAAACGCATTAAAATTTAAAACTGTGCGTATCGTGACGCATTTCAAAATCGCGATCCCGTATTGATTTCCGATTCAATGCGTAATCCATAGGAGTGCAACGATTCACGCTGTTGTAAGTCTAACAATCATAAGGAATTTAATGCATCGTACATTGAGTGAGAAAGAATGAAACATAAACACAGTACCTTTCTATAAATAACTCACTCAAATACTATAGTATGTTGACCACGTGATCAGTGTACATTTTTTCCTAACTTGTAATCTCGCGAGACAGTTAATAGAAGAGAACTTCGTCCAATGGATGCGTGAAATAACACCATGTGACATTTTCACGTGACATTTATTTGCCGCTCTTTCTTGAAGCCGTAGTAAATATTTCCTTATTTGGAAATCTACTACGAGGCAAAATGTAATAATTTTCATTGACCATCGATAATATGACGCAATATATTATAAGGGGATGAATGCACCGGTATTCCCGGTCAGTTTAACGCTTAAAAAGATATAAACAGTGAGATACGTCGAGAAAATGTCTTTTATACTTTAATTATATATTCCAATCGAATATTCGTTAATCGAGAGGGTAATATCCAAAGCGAAAGTTACCTGAATCGTTGCAGCCCTAAATCCGCTCTTTAGACTTTTCTGCGTTTGACACATGACCCGTTCTATGTTAAAAATGGCGTCCAAAAAGAAGACAGTTAAATCTGGGCGACTTAAAAAGGATTCTGCGGCAGATACCCCGTCATTGTTTTCGTTTTTTCCTCGCAGAGAAAATCCCAACGAGGGTAATATATTTTCAAAACAAATCATCGAAGAAATCATCGATTCAGTCATGGAAAGTTCGCAAGAAACCAAAAAAAAGAAACACACTGCCAGCGTTGTCTCGGAAAAAACGGTAAATTCCTGGTTACGAAGTTTCCCTTGGCTAATCGTAAACAATGAGGGAACTGAGAAAACCTTGAAATGTAAATCATGTATAGAGAAAAAAGTGTGTTCACCATGGGCAGGAGAAGGTTCTCATAACTTCCAACGAAACAGTGTGGAAAGGCATAATAAATCGGCAGAGCATAAACAGGCTGAAAGAGAACTGTTAAATGACAAAAAAACTCAGCAGATTAACACATGTGATCAATATGAAACTGAAGATGTAAAAGAACCACAGGTAGTAACTGATGATGATATTAAATTGTTCAAAACTGTGTTCTATGCCTGTAAAGAAGAGCTTCCTTCTGATAAAATCAATAGTTTGATTGATTTGCAGAATATTAATGGAGCGCATATCAAATACAAGAACTTAAGCTATGCTACTGTCAATGAAATACAATCTTGTATTTCTAGTGTTCTTGAAAGAGATCTTGTAGAAGAAATTAAACAGTCTGAAACTTACGCTGTGATGATAGATGAAAGCACAGACCTGTCAATTCATAAACACCTTGCGATTTGTGTTCGATACGTTAAAAACGGTGAAGCGGTCACCAGGTTCCTTGCTAATGTAGCAGTTGTAAATGGAAAAGCTCATACTATTGTCACCCACCTTGTAGAATGTTTCACAGAGCTTGGACTTGATCTAACAAAAATGGTATCTCTTGCTACCGATGGGGCCTCAACAATGACTGGAAAACATACTGGAGTGGGTGTGCAGATGAAATCCAAGTATTCACCCTTCTCAGTACAGACCCACTGCATAGCACATCGGTTAAACCTGGCTGTTAGTGACTCTATCAAGAAGTTAGAAGTGCTCAAGAAATTCAGAACTAACTTTAATTCACTCTACTACTTCATGAGTGGGTCAAGTAATCGTGTTGAGAAGCTAAAGGAAGTTCAAAAGATATTTGGTGAACCTGAACTCACAGTTAAGGAGCCACACAGTGTGAGATGGTTAGGGCTAAAGAATGCTGTGGAAGCTGTGTTTCAAAGTTACAGCTCTGTGATTGCTACATTGGCCCACTTTACTGAAGATAAGTCACAAGCAGCAGCTAAAGGACTTTTAAAGTACTTCTCGGAATACAAAACTGTACTGCTTGTTTCCTTCATGCTAGATGTACATGAAGTTTTGGCCATACTTTCGAAGGAACTGCAGAAAAGAGACTTAGTTTTCAGTGAGATGCAGCCATTAATGGAAGGAACTTTGTCAAAGTTAAAATCATTAGAAACAACACATGGTGATGCTGAGAAATCTATGAGAGACTGTCTAGAGATCAAAGAAGAAGATGGAACCCAACATGCCTTTCTAGAAGGGGAAAAACTCAAAAGATATTCTGTCAACATTGAATCAGAACTATCTAGCTTAAAAACAACCTATATTTCTAACCTCAGAAAGAATATTGAGAGTAGATTTAAGAAAGAAGACAGTGAAATATTTAAAGACTTTAGTCTTCTGTTGGAACCCAGTGTTGTTAATACAGTTACTGATGAGGTAAGTGGGGCTGCCCTCACAGCTTTAGGGTCATTATACAGTGAAAAAGAGGTGGCAGTAGTTTATGGAAATCTAGAAGAAGGCACTGCAGAAGATAAGAAAATAGTGGATAAGTTGATAGATGAACAAAAGCTGGAGAAAGAATGGCCAATTCTAAAAGGTATGATATCTGGATCATACAAAGATCTAACAACACAAATACTTTGTAAGAGAGTAATTAAGTTACATGGTAACATGATGCCAGAATTTTCAAAGCTTTGCAATATAGCCTTATGCATATCTGTCACTAGTGTGGAATGTGAATGTAGTTTTAGTGCACAGAATAGAATCAAATCTAAATACAGATGCTCACTAAAAGCTGAAAATCTACAATACCTTTTGAACATTCAAATGAATAGTGCAGATTTGTTAAACTATGACCCTGTGAAAGCTGTACGTCTTTGGATTACCAAGAAGAAACGAAGGAAGGGTAGATTGTGTCAAGCTTATAAGCCAAGGCCCAAGAAGGCTAAGAAATCATGCACTTAAGCAAATAACATTTTAGTTTACTGTTCAAAGTTCAAGTTCTTTATGTGGCACAGGTAGTGCACAGTTACTGTTTAAAACTTATTAGCACAGGAAGTGCATACACATTTTTACAAGATTCAGATCATTGTTCAAGATAGAAGGATCTGAAATAAATAAAAATTTAAATCAGTCACAGTAGTTACATGGATACATACCCTTTGGATACCCTTAGCCATTTGAAGTAAGTTACAAGTACAAGTTTTGATATAAAATACAGTTATGCGACCAGATATATTTTTTAATTTTTCAGCATTCAATTTGAAAAAATCAGCATTGAATTAAAAATCAGGGGGTGAAGGACCCCCTGAAATAAAAGCTTATCTAGAGCACTGAAACATTGATGAATAACACGGACAAGAATTCCGCGGAATGTCCACTTTGACAGTTAATACACACATGGGAGAGAAAAAAAATTAAAATATTATATTCATGCAAGAGTAATCTAACTTGGTTAATGTAGTAGGTTTAATGACTAAGAAATAATGTAGGAAGTATTGTGTGAAATTTCGATCAAATATAAGTGATTTTTGAACCAGTATTAAAGTAAAACATATTTAAAAAAAACAAAAAACTTTAACCAGTATTTCTAAGTAAAACATATTTATAAAAAAAAAAAATAAAAAAAAAATTAAAAAATTAAAAAAAAATTATTAAAAAATAAACAAGAGGGCCAAGATGGCCCTTTATCGTTCACCTGACTAACCTTAAGTCACCCAACTTTTAGTATATTATATAATACATGTACACTCAAAATTCCAGAAAGACGGGATGGGCAATAAGTTAGAATTTTGATTTGTTTTGAAGATGTAACAGATGCTTAGAAGAGTTCAAACTTGGTAGAGGTTCACCCATGGTAAATGTCTGGGCTTTTCCAGAATTAAATGTATGGGGGGGTCGGACGGCACTTATTTTTTTTACCCACAGAGCATAAAATTTAATTGTGATATATACCACCATGCATAAAATTTTAATTAGATAAAATACCACCATGCACAAAATAAAAATAAAAAAATAGGCTAAAATCCCCTTTCTAATGTTTTCTTATTATAACGCTTCCAAAAGTAGTAGTCTGGACGATTGCCTACTTTCTTTGAAGTACGCCGACGTTACACTTTTGATCTAATGCCGATATTACGTCACAAATTATCTCAGGTCGAGAATTAAATAAAGGGGCACTACAGATAACAAACGAGAAAAAAAAACACAACATATTAATAATTAAAGGTTAGTGTTTGTTTGTAACTAGTTGTCTTCTAAAATGTTTATTTTCAGTATACTAATTTCTTAAAAAAGAATTACTATTAAATTGATACGATCCGTAAAGAGAGTTATGCTACACATGCCTAAATTTATGCACAGAATGAACACGCTGTCCCTTTCACTAACGCCTTGTGCCAATGTCCGATGACGTCACTCTGACAGTGAAACAAACATTATTATGACACATGTTATTTACTCCCTACTATCGATAAAGGTTTAATCTAATTTGACCTCATTTCGCACACCCGATGGCAAACAATCCGGTTATGGATGCTCAAAAACAATTTCACAGTCCAATTTATGTTTTTGTACGACCGTTAAGAAATATCTGCTTTTCGCCGTGATTTTTCCAGACACTGGGGTAAGAATGAGGCGTATAGGGTGTGGGGTGACATATCTGAGAATGTGGTTTTTATTTTCACTGCTAACGCAATATCCTAATTTAGATTTTTTGTCACAATAGACTTTGCATTTCTTTGGTGTTTCTTTTTGTGCCGAATAAATTAGTGTCAAACAGCGCGGATATGCATATAATTATAGCAAGCAATGCCGCCGTAGAGTTGAATCGTAAGTTTTGCGGAATTTAATAATATACACGTCTGTATATTCATATCCGTGTTGGAGTATTTGGTAACATATCCGATACGTCAAATATTGATATATAGTTCGTAAAACTTATTTGAGGAGATAATTTTGTGACACAGCATTTCGGCATCAATTTAATAAAGTAGACGTGGTTACGGCCTGCTACGAGTGTATTCCGCCATCTGACTAGCTCGTACATTTCCGTGTAAATAATTTATTCACGACCAAGAGTATGTTTCTTGTCACTTTTCGGGAAGTCCGAAGGTAGATAATTATACTTTGTTTCAAACAAACAAATTAAATCATATGTTGTTCTCGGGTGATGTAATTACATTATAGCGGTCTTAACAAAAAAAGATCAATCAGTTTGAGATGAAAAAGTTAATTAAAGACAATCCCTAACATAAACAACACCAGTGTATCGAGTGTCCAACTGTGTAGTCGCGTAAAACGTTCACTTGGTCATGATGTCTGGAGGTTGTGTATTACAATCGTTACAACACGCGTGTCAGTGGCAAACATAAAGGTCAAATCAAGGTAAATTTAAAAGACCTGCAGTTTCTGCTGCGATAAAGATGAGACGCTCGCCGAAATCTAGATGCTGCGGGATGTGCGGTAAATGGGGAAGGACAATTTTATGTTTTTGTATACGACGGGAGGAAAAATCTGGGCAGAAAATGTATAAAATTTTGAGAAGAAAAACGGTGTTGAAGAAAAAATTCGGTTCAGAGACGGAAATACCGGCAAGGCATAAAATTTTAATAAGCTTTTACCCCACAAGGCATCATTTTTTTTTATGAAAACACCCACCAGGCATAAAATTTTAATTATACTGCCGTCCGACCCCCCCATACATTTAATTCTGGAAAAGCCCTCAGTGAAATTACATCAAAATCAGGTCAGTAGATTCTGACAAGAAGGCTTTTGAAGTTTTTACTATAGCTGCCTATATGTTTGGAGACTGATCCAAACCTAAGTCTTCGAACTAAGATAAAAATCCAGTTCCAGCACAAAACTAACCTGTTATTTTTGAGAACGGTTTCAAACTAAAGCATCAGACTAAACTACTGTGCATGAAACAATCCATAGTTCCAGCACAATAAATATTCCTATGAATTTCAAACACAAGCCTTCCCAAAGCCTATTGCTTGAAAGAGTTTTTGTCGCAGTGCACTCTCCCTCAAAAGCAAAAAAGTTTATTTAAAGAGTTTATTACCTTTTCTTATAATAATTGCTATATACAGACATTTATGCTATAAAACAAGGGCATTTATATGTGTAATTATTTTAAAATCGAGCCAGAAGTTTCTGACAAGAAGATTTTTAAAGTTTTTTCTATAGCTTATATAGTAAACTAACCCCACCCATTGGCCGCCATGTTTTTTGAGAAATCAAGATGGCTTAAACAAACTTGGTAGAGGGTCACCCAAGGAACATTTCTGTGAGATTATTTTAAAATCAAGCCAACAGTTTCTGACAAGAAGATTTTTTTTAATTAAACTTGCCCCGCCCCCTAGGGGCCATGTTTTTTGATGAATCAAGATGGCTTGAACAAACTTAGTAGAGGGTCACCGAAGGAACATTACTGTGAAGTTATATAAAAATTAGTCCAGTGGTTTCTGAGGAGAAGTTGTTAAAAGCTAAAAGTTAACGACAGACAACAGATGACAGATGACGGACGACAGACAACGGACACCAGGCTATCACAAAAGCTCACCTGTGAGCCTTTGGCTCAGGTGAGCTAAAAAAGAATAAATTTAAAAAAAAAAAAAAAAAAAAAAAAAGGAAAGTACTCAGCATCTGCATTATATAATGCAGGGTGTTAATTGTAACTATGATCCAAGTATGAGTGTCTTAGCACTTGTACTTATTGAGAAATAGTGTAAAAATGAAAACTTAACGTTGGAGGTTAATGCAAAATTCAGCATCAACCAATGTCAATGGACCATGAAATGTAGGTCACACTCAGCATCTGCAGTATATAATGTGATGCAGGGTGTTAGTTGTAACTATGATCCAAGTATGAGTGTCCTACCACTTGTACTTGTTGAGAAATAGTGTAAAAATGAAAACTTAACGTTGGAGGTAAATGCAAAATTCAGCATCAAACAATGTCAATGGACCATAAAACGTAATTGATTTTCAGATTGCATAAACATATGATGATAAACAAACGGTAAGAATAACCTTTTGATGAGCTCCAAATTTAGGATATTACAAACATGCCCTTATAATGGATTGTGTGGGCATGAATTATGTCACATTGTCATGATTTAAATGTCTCTGTTTGGCTTGGTGGCTAGTTGGTAATGATGTGGGTGATGAGAAACAATTGTTTTAAGTTTGAAGCAAATCCCTCAGGCACTTTTTTAGTTGAAGAGTTGAAGTGCACAGAAACTATCACCTGAAAATCTAAGTGAACTGGCAGCATAACTCAGGGGGAAAAGTGGTAAGATTGTTATGGGACTGGTAATGATGATAAAGGGAAGCAATTATTTCAAATTTGAAGCACAAATTCCTTTGATAAAGGGAAACAATTATTTCAAATTTGAAGCACAAATTCCTTTGATATTTATTAGGTCTATTGTACAAAATCTTTAACCTGACAATCACTAAAACTACTGTTAATGTTTGGTGAGTAATTCCCAACATTAACTATCCTACTTGGCCATCCAAAAATGATTCTGAGTGACAGTTTTACCCATTACACAACTGTGAACAAAAATTGGTGACTCACGAGTAAATACTTTCAAAGAAACAGAGCTTAACACAAAAACATAACATTTTGCAGGCCAAGTCAATTATTTGTAGAGGTAAAGGTGATGTTTTTGGGTAGTACTGCTATATGTTGAATAATCAGTAATATAAGGCAAACTGGACACTGTATTTTGTGTTAATTCAATTAAAGTTTCATCCCAATGTATGTTAAATAAGGACATCTATTTCAAGAAAGGTAAAAACTCAATTACAGTCAAACCTGTCTTAAGCAGCCAGCCAAGGGAAAGGGCCAAATTGGCCGCTTAAGACAGGTGGCTGCCTACTACAGGGTCATCAATTTTCACACAGATTAGCGAAGTATTTTTGTATATTGGCACAATTTCACAACCGCAACACGTTCATCCAAAGTCAAACACTTCCGTTTTGGTGGCATTGTTAACACGCTGACAATCAAAACATTTATGATTTAAGTCACAATAAATCATTTCCAAATTTTATATTTTTCCACAATTAGCGCTTTTTACAAGTGTGAACTTAATGAGTTAATTCCTTATCGTTTGTTAAAAACACGAACAAACTGCCATTCTAATTATCGTCTCGAAAACTTTGGCTTCTTTAATCTTTTTATATGCCGACTTTTTCACAGTTAACATGTTTACACAAAACATTTTGATCTGTTTATTTTACCAATTACGCGAGCTAAAAATAGAGATGTGAAAATTATCACGCACTACACTCGTGTTTGAGTCGGAAAAATTGCGATTATGTAGAACACAATAACAGCTTTGTTTGGTTTGAGTCGGAAAAATGGCGATTATGTAGAACACAATAACACCTTTGTTTGGTTTGTTTACGGCCAATTAAGAAAGTTTAAACTAAAAGAAACTTATTTTAAATTAAAGATATATTATAATTATTTGATTTATTTGGTTTTTAGAACTTTAATTAAATATTAATTCTGTGGCCGTAATGAAATTTTTATATGCCAAAATCGATATTTTACGGTAAATTTTTTTTCGTTTGGTGGCCGTTTTAGGAGGTTTTTAATGCATTTGGGACCAAAAATGTTGGCCGCTGGCCGCGTCGACCAGGTGACCGCCTATTGCAGTTCAATTATATAGTAAATTTCGATGGGAGGGTCTGAAACTGGCCGCTTATAGCAGGTGGCTGCTTATAACAGGTGACCGTTAGTACAGGTTTGACTGTACACCCATCATCACGTATACTCACTAAAAGGAATACATCAGTTTTCTGGCTGGCACATAACACATGTGTGACCCTGTTTGAGTATGACGGATCCACCTGACCTCCATGCTGCTCTATCACCTGAAAAACATCAGAAAACATGATTAACTCATCCATCCAATAATAGGATTATATAAACTCTATATAAGTATGAACTATCAATGTATTCAGCGATGTTGCTTTAAAAGGTTCAGTGTAAATTCTATTATACCTTGACCTTTGAGAAAACAGGTCTTCAGATCTCTAATAGTACCCTTGACCTTTAAGGAGACATGACTTCAGACCTATATTATGTAACCTTGACCTTAAAGGAGACATGACTTCAAACCTATATTATGTAACCTTGACCTTTAAGGAGACATGACTTCAGACCTGTTTTATGTAACCTTGACCTTTAAGGAGACTGGACTTCAGATCTATATCAGTAACCTTGACCTTTAAAGACACTTGAACTCTGAACTAGTATCTGTTTACAGGAAAGTTGTTTTTAATAATAATTGTTCTAAAATAGAAAAAAATAAAAGAAAGGAAAAAAAAAAAAAAAAAATAGAAAAAAAAATGAAAGAACACAAGTGAATCAGTAGGAGTCAATTGGGATCAATCTCATACCTAAATTCATAATTTTAATTAAATCCAGATTATAAGTAATAAATTAATTAATAATAGGTTATTACAAATACCAGAGATAGGTATCTACTTGATAAATATTATGATGTAAGGAATAATTGTCTGTCCTTGATTACTTATTCTTAGTCATAATAATACATAAACTATTTTATAAGTTATACTGAAAAATAACTTGGCTGACCTATGGGACCTGACCCAGTACCTACAACGCGGGTGTTGAAGAAATAAAAGCTGTGGGACCCAGACGCAGAGTATATGATTAGCAATATTATTTATGCTTACGCCTAATTAGGCATAAGCAGTCAAATGCTCTCTTTTTGGTGCAATGATACACAATATTTAATTGTAAATATATTGTACTCTGTACAATTTTCTTTTATATAACTGTATGTTCTTTTAATAACCCTAAACTGGGCCGTTTGTGTACATAGGAAACAGGATTTAAGATAAATACTTTGCTAATAAAATGTAATTACTATATACATATTCTTAATTTAATATCATTGCACCAGGGAGACTGATATTTGCCTTGCACTGCATAAATAATCACTAGCCTACGTAATTCCTACTGATCTTAAAAGTACATGTCTTTGTTTACATTTTCCCAGCTCGACATTCCATTAAAGGTTATATAAGGTCATTCTCCTCTGGTTGGCTGGATTTCAGTCTACATGTCCACACTGTGGTCCGCGCTTCGAGAGAAAAAAAAAAACAACACTCGAGCTTGAATCGAAAAACGGATTGAAATCCAGCCAATCAGATCGCGCGTTACAATTTAGGCATAGCCAATAGGAAACCGGCTTATTACCCGGTCCTGGATCATAATGTGCTGAGCTGGAGAAAGATTGAACAGAATAATGAATAAAGGACAACTGCGTAATAGTTAAACGTTGTTGTCTTTATTGTTGTCGTTTTTTTTTATGTGTATGTTTGTGTTTTAAACACAAGTTTCAATTAATATAATTAATATAATATGGAATTCCACATATTACTAGATACTGTAGTTTAAACTGAATATAAGAAAAATCCGTATACAAGGTTAAAACATTGTATATGGTTCTAGGGAACATTGTGTTTATAAAATAACAGGATATTCAATATAGAATTACAGAAGACTATTTTAATATTATTAGTGACCAACATTTGTTAATCAGTTCTCAACAGATCTGATCTGAGGAGATAACGGATCTTTTAAAACATTTTTTAAAGATGGCGCTTTTTAGGTATGAGCAATCTTCCGGGTGATTATTTACAAATTTCACAGTTTAAATATATAATATTTTAATTTAATTTTAAACCATTGTGTACCACCATGTGACACACCCTGGGAGATTAACAGGGGTTGGTCAAATTTTAACCGCGCGGTGTACTAAATATAATATTGCAAGGTTGAATCAGGATATGGTAAATTACACACTATCGCCACTTATTATACTGGCATAACTCAATTTATATATCGGATCGTGGGAAATGACTTGATAAATAGTCCATGGGAGATCATTTTTAGACAAACCCTAGTACCTGCCGATAAAATATATAAATGTATACAAATACTGTATATAAAGAGCAATATACCTAGTATAGGGCTATATGGTTTACCAATATCAGTAAAAACTGCTGAATAATGGTATTAAGGAATGTCAATTGACGTAAATAGTCATTAACATTCAATATAGAGTTACGCAAGATAAGTCATAAATTACACTAATTAATATCCAAACATATAAAAATTTATAATAGAATAATAGTGCTAAATAGATACTGGCATAACTCAATCTCCATATCGGAGTGGGAGAAAAGGATACACATACTAGTCCACTAGTGACTATCTATTGATACTTCTTAGAACCCATATACTTAAAAGTTAAACTTCAAGAGAAGTTAATAGTACACCCCTCCATCTTTGTATTTTATTAATTTTATCATATATAATGGTGTACTATAATTATATACACATATAGTATATAAATAGCAATATACTTAAGTATAGGGCTATATGGTTAACCAATATCAGTAAATACTACTGAATAATGGTGATAGGGAATGTCATATGATGTTATTAGTGTCATCAGCATTCAATATAGAGTTATGCAAGACAAACAATATATTAAATTAATTAAAAAAAGAATTTAATAAAATATTAATATATAACGGGAAGATATAACTTATTGTATTCAACATATCTTGAAGAAAGAAAATCAAAGTAAAATTATTTATAAATTGTATAGGGAGAATTAAAATCATCACAGTAATAAATATCACAATAAGTCTTGTACAAAGATTAGATAATTAAAAGGAAACTATATAAATAAACATGATAAAAAGAAAGGTTGATTACCATATGTAATAAATAAATATGTAAAATATCAAATATGTATATATTCGTCATATATCATTATTCATCCTTCATATGTCATTCATAATCATCAATTTATTTTTAAGCATCTGTTCATGCTCGCCAAAAATGACCAGTTCAAAGTGTGAGGGTAAATAAAAACTTCACCACCACCACAAAGACACTTGTACACTGCACACCGCCTCATTATGCTTTACAAACTTACGAAGTTTAACAAATAATTTCCCCCTTTTTTTGTTTTTTTAAATGGGGTTTAATGCGGTTTTAACACATTTCAGGTTATATATGGCATATCCAGTTTTATTTATGGAGGAAGACCTCAGAATGAATCTAAGTAGAACCACCGACCTTCTGGAAGTAACTGGCAAACTTTTTCAAATAAAGTTTTGGAGAGAGCGGGACTCTAATCTATGATCTCAGTGGTGTGGGGCAAGTGATCTTGAGTTGGGGCCTTAGACCATGTGGCCATGGAGGACCCTTTTTCGCACTTTTGAAGTTATGCTTCTGACAAGATAGTGGATGGTGAAAAATTGGCAAATATATTATGCTTCCCATGTTTGTTTGTTTTTTGGGGGGGGGAGGGGAGCAAAACAATACAACATACCTTTTTCCATACATATAGTTGTTGAAGTCCAATAATCTTAGGGTAGTCATTAATGTAGAAGATACATCCGAGTAAACACACATCAGGTGGAACTGAAACAAACAGAAATCTTACTTATATTGTACATATAACTTACACAAAATTATAGTCAGTATATAAATAATGGGCTCGAACAGCTCAAAGTCGGTAGTGCATCTGACTATCAATCCTGGGGTCATGAGTTCAAATCCCCACCCAGTCACATTCTCCTTGTTGATTGATACACAACATTGCATCTCATTGTCATTTGTCTCTCAACACTGATTCAAGTTGGAAAGTTATCAGTTACTTGTGGAGAAGGGTGTGCTCGAGTACTGGTGTTCCTTTCAGGATCCCAGGAAAGAGTGGTAAGGATCGCCTGTTAGCTCTCAATGGCATTAAATGACACTAAATATTCAAACTAACTAAATACTTTGTTACAGTTATAACTTCCGACAGACAAAGAGTAGCAGATTTTTATTACCATAAAAAGTCAGTGAAAGAATGTAATAACTAAATTTAGCTAAAACAATAATATAGTCATATATCTGTGATGGCAAATTTAGCTAAAAACAATAATGTAATCATATACCTGTAATGGCAAATTTAGTTAAAAAAATAATGTAATCAAATTTAGCTAAAACAATAATGTAATCATATACCTGTGATGGCAAATTTAGCTAAAACAATAATGTAATCATATACCTGTGACGGCAAATTTAGCTAAAACAATAATGTAATCATATACCTGTGATGGCAAATTTAGCTAAAACAATAATGTAATCATATACCTGTGATGGCAAATTTAGCTATTAAACAATAATGTAATCTGTATCTGTGATGGCAAATTTAGCTAAAACAATAATGTAATCATATACCTGTGATGGCAAATTTAGCTAAAACAATAATGTAATCATATACCTGTGATGGCAAATTTAGCTAAAACAATAATGTAATCATATACCTGTGATGGCAAATTTAGCTAAAACAATAATGTAATCATATACCTGTGATGGCAAATTTAGCTATAAAACAACAATGTAATCTGTATCTGTGATGGCAATCCCTTTAGGGTATAAAAATAACTCATTTAATTCTCCTAGTTTCACTGATCCAAAATTTGTTCTATCACATAATTTACAGTGCAAGAGTGTAATAAAACCATGACATATTATTGATATTAACTTAGTGTACTATAACTTCCTATTCATTGTTCTGTGTTTTCCATATTACTCAGCTCTCCATCATAAATTGCTAAAGTACTTGCCGAAATATATAAATGATGTTATTTTGAGACAATATTTCATGATGACTCAAGGAAAATTATTTTTTCCAATTCCTTATAGATCTAGAGGAGGTCTGTTAAATAAATGGTTAATGTAAAATTTTTGTTGGCAAAAAGAAAATAACACTCGGTAGAGCCATGCATAATATATTATTGCCACCTTGTTAAATAAATTCAATAATAAATGAGAACTTATGTAAGATCCTTTGTATCTATAGTAACTGTAATTTGGGGACAGTCGGTTGAAATAACGATATATTAATAGTATTTCCCAAAGCCAGGGGTGGTATTCACCACCGTTACGAATATTTTTAGACTTGAACTGAAGAATGTAGGGACACCTATTATATAGTCATACAACTCTCAAAACTGTTTATCTGCCATGGTTAACTAGATATCTAAGGTTGAAATTCGCATTTTCATGCTCAAGTCTAAGAATATTCTTAAGAATGGTTGGTGACTACGACCCCAGGACACTCTTCAGCTCAGATGAAACAACATTAATAGATGCAAATGGTCAGTTGTTGTTGTTGTATGGTGTTTAGTACTGCTTTCAACAATTTTTCAGTCATATCATGATGGTGTCAACTCGAGATGATATTCTGAGCGGTGTCACACTGGAATATCATGCTGTAGACACATGGTATGATCTGACCCAGTCACATTATACTAACATGGGGCTGACCAGACCTAGAACTATCCTCTAAATGCTGAGCACCAAGAGGGGAAGCTTCTATTACCAGTTTTTGGTATGATCCAGCCAGGGATCGTTGCCATAACCTTCTGCATGTGCAGAGACCCTCTACCACTTGACGACGCTGCAGTGTGCAAATAGTCAGCAATTGAAACATACAATGTAAAACTAAACATTAATTTGATTACCACTTCCTTATTAATTATTAATTTAAAAAACTTGTTTAATCTTAGGTCGATGTTACACGAGAAAATGCTGCATGGGTTTTGAGAAGTACTACCCATAACACAACTATGCACCAAACTTGATGACATTAGGCCCGACAGTTTTTGAGAAATTTCTTTGAAAGAAGAGACAAAAAACATTAAAATATCATTTTTCTCAGAACTTACCATTATCTGCGGGGTCATGACCCCAGTACTGTGGAAACGTCTGCTGGTGCCCTGGAAAGCCAATTGGAGGGAAGTAGTGGGGAGGTGGATGTCTGGGTCCGCCTTGGAAACCAGCCTTGTGTTGCCCTTGTTTTGCATGGGAGGCCTGTTGTTTATGCATGTCCATGTTATTAGTGATATTGCGCAACTTTTGCTGTCCCCCTCCTGCTGCACCACCCTTGTGTGGTGAGAGATGTCCCCCTGTTGGTCCCTTTTGATGGGGTGGATGTAAATGAGATGGATGCCCTTGACCCAGATTGGGTCCAAACCCAGGTGGGTGTTGACCTAGTTGCTGTCCCGGGTGTTGTCCTGGTGGAAAGCCCTGCATCCCTGGTGGTAGACTCTGATGCATACCGGGACGCATGCCCGGATGGTGGCCCATGTGACCTGGGTACTGACCCATTGGCCCCATGTGAGGTGAGCCATGCCCAGGTAATCTTTGTGCATGTCCAGGAGGCATATCCTAAAATCAGTGAATATATTTTCGCTTTAATACTCATCAAAAAAAAACTTCAATAGCATGAAAACATTAAAAACATATTGATTTAATTGACACTCAGTTTAATTGGTACAGGATTATATATAGTAGGATTGTTACTAATGTTATAACAGTATACATAGAGGGGTCGTTACTAGTGTTTTAACAGTATACATATAAGGATCATTACTAATGTTATAACAGTTTATATAGAAGGGCCGAAAAACATATTGATTTAATTGGCACCCAGTTTAATTGGTACAGGATTAAATTGGAATATAAACAAGAAACTGAGTAGGCTCCTACCCACGACCTTTGAACAGAGGGGTTTGTGATCTCAAAATCACACCTTTTGATACTCTTCCATGAATGTTTTTCTTCTTTTTTTTTTTTTTAATTGGTTTTCAACACCACTTCCAACACATTTTAAGTTGAAGTAACTGGCAAACTTTCTCACATACAGTTCTTTTTGAGCTTACAACTTTAGTGGTGAGAGGTAAGTGATCTTGAAATGGCACCCTCTTCCACAAAACACCCCTAGAAATTTATGACAAAAGACCACTAGAAATTTATATCAAATAAAAAAAAATACATAATTATGGTAGGCAAAATTATTTTGAAAGTTTATTTTTAAGCACCTGCATCCTATGACTGACAAGTTTAGCCAGAGCTTCTTTGGTGCTTGCATTCCCAGGTGTGCCGGGGCGTGTTTGCGTTTCTTCACTGGACGGATGATTTTGTGGAGCTTGAGCAACCTTGGATGTAATAAACGATGTCGTGCATGATGGACTTAATACACTCAGAATAATGTAGAAAAACACTGTCAACTATAATTCACATAATACTAGATATTGCTTTTATCAAGATTTATTTTAAATTTTGAAATTGTCTATAAATTTTTTTTCCCCAATAAATCATGCCTATATATACTCACTGATTTGCCAAAAAAATATACATTTAAACATGCGAAAACAATATACTGAAAAAAGGATTTCCTAACTTTGGCTACGCCCCTAGGTTTAACTAAAATAGATTTCCTGCTTACAATTGCAACATATTTTGTGACGTATTAAATGAGTTACATATTTTATTTTTTTTCAATTTGATCTGTTATACAGGTTAACATGTAGAAAAATTAGTTTTATCCTAGAAAGGGTCCAAATGATGATATGAAGGTCATCAAACAGTATTTAAGAGCTGTCTATTTTATAAATTGGTTTTTTGTTTCAAGTTTATCACTGAAATTTAGATATCACTTTTGTGACGTTTTGGTCAATTTGACATACCAAACCATTTGGATTGTATTTATTAATAATAATGAGATGCCTTTTATCCATTTTTCAAAGTTTTAAAATTGACCAAAAACATTTTTTTCCAAATATATCATGCCTATATGTACTCAAAGATCCCATATTGCCAAAATAGTATCTATTTAAACATGCCAAAACAGTATGTTGAAAAGGGGTTCCTCACTTGGGCTACGTGCCCAGGTTAGACTAAAATAGATTTCCCAATTCAAATGGCAATATATTTTGTGACGTATTCAATGGGTCATGGGATTTCATTTTGATTTCAATTTGATCCGTCAGACAGGTTTACACGTTATAAAATTTGTTTCATCTTAGAACGAGTTAGAATGACGATATGAAGGTTGTAAACTAGAATTTAAGTACGGTTTATTTTTAGAATGGAAATTTCGTTTCAAGCTTACCACTTTGACCGAAACATCGATTTTGTCACGTTTTTGTGGATTTGATATACCAAACCATTCTTTATTCATTTTAAAAACAATTTTAATTTGAAGAAATTTCTAGCATTTTTCGTGGTATACATAATAAATTTTGAATTTGTATTGAACAGAAGAGCTTCTTATTTCACTATTGTTAAATTTGAACCCATTCTATAATGACATTTTCCCAAACATAAGTACCTCCATAGGTTCGGGTAATGGTGGTGTTTCTGGCTTTGGCGGAGATGGAGGTTTTGGATAGACGATCAATCTGGGATGATAAACAAGCTCATCTACTCTATCCCCGGAATCTACACAGTCTGTAACCCAGTCTGGGGTCACAACCTTTGTTTTATCATCATGCTTCAACGCTTCCTCATACTTTGGCTGAAACGAAAATGACCAAGAAAAACTCTTAAAGAAATTTTTAACATTATCAACAGCAATTACACAAATTATTCAATATCATTCTTTCAAGTTCTATTTGCAAATTTGTTTGTTGCAATACATGTTACACATGTTTTCACAACTATTTCCCATAAAATTGGATGGACATTTATAAAAAGTAACTTTTCACTAGAGTTTTTAAGAGTCTGATGTGCAAGAGTAGATATTTTTCCTTTTTAATATTAAGGCCACATAAAAGAAATGATGTGTTAACTGGTTCACTCCAGAAAAAAATTGTCTAGACATGCGCTTGCTTTTTATTTCATTAAGATAAATTTGTTATAGGTTTTTTAAAATATAAAGTGTTATTTTTAGGCCATTCAATGAAAGCTAACATACAATCAGTAAACCTAACCACTCTTTCCTGGGATCTTGGAAGTTTAACCAGTACTCAAGTACACCCATTTTCGCAAGTAACTGATAACTTTCACCAGTGAGAGACAAATGACAATAAGATGCAATGGTGTATATCAATCATCACAGTCGGTAGAGGATTGGAACTGGTGATCCGTGGACAGATAGTGAGATGTCTTACCTACTGAGCTGGACAGATACATAGTGAGATGTCTTACTTACTGAGCTGGACACATAGTGAGATGTCTTACCTACTGAGCTGGACAGATAGTGAGATGTCTTACTTACTGAGCTGGACAGAAAGTGAAATGTCTTACCTACTGAGCTGGACAGATAGTGAGATGTCTTACCTACTGAGCGGGACAGATACGTAGTGAGATGTCTTACCTACTGAGCTGGACAGATACGTAGTGAGATGTCTTACCTACTGAGCTGGACAGATAGTGAGATGTCTTACCTACTGAGCTGGTCAGATAGTGAGATGGACAGATAGTGAGATGTCTTACCTACTGAGCTGGACAGATACGTAGTGAGATGGACAGATAGTGAGATGTCTTACCTACTGAGCTGGACAGATACGTAGTGAGATGTCTTACCTACTGAGCTGGACAGATACGTAGTGAGATGTCTTACCTACTGAGCTGGACAGATAGTGAGATGGACAGATAGTGAGATGTCTTACCTACTGAGCTGGACAGATAGTGAGATGGACAGATAGTGAGATGTCTTACCTACTGAGCTGGACAGATACGTAGTGAGATGTCTTACCTACTGAGCTGGACAGATAGTGAGCTGGACAGATAGTGAGATGTCTTACCTACTGAGCTGGACAGATACGTAGTGAGATGTCTTACCTACTGAGCTGGACAGATAGTGAGATGGACAGATAGTGAGATGTCTTACCTACTGAGCTGGACAGATAGTGAGATGTCTTACCTACTGAGCTGGACAGATACGTAGTGAGATGTCTTACCTGTTGAGCTGGACAGATACGTAGTGAGATGGACAGATAGTGAGATGGCTTACCTACTGAGCTGGACAGATATGTAGTAAGATGTCTTACCTGCTGAGCTGGATAGATACGTAGTGAGATGTCTTACCTACTGAGCTGGACAGATACGTAGTGAGATGTCTTACCTACTGAGCTGGACAGATATGTAGTAAGATGTCTTAACTACTGAGCTGGACAGATACGTAGTGAGATGTCTTACCTACTGAGCTGGACAGATACGTGGTGAGATGTCTTACCTACTGAGCTGGACAGATACGTAGTGAGATGTCTTACCTACTGAACTGGATAGATACGTAGTGAGATGTCTTACCTACTGAGCTTGACAGATAGTGAGATGTCTTACCTACTGAGCTGGACAGATAGTGAGATGGACAGATAGTGAGATGTCTTACCTACTGAGCTGGACAGATACGTAGTGAGATGTCTTACCTACTGAACTGGATAGATACGTAGTGAGATGTCTTACCTACTGAGCTTGACAGATAGTGAGATGTCTTACCTACTGAGCTGGACAGATAGTGAGATGGACAGATAGTGAGATGTCTTACCTACTGAGCTTGACAGATAGTGAGATGTCTTACCTACTGAGCTGGACAGATAGTGAGATGGACAGATAGTGAGATGTCTTACCTACTGAGCTGGACAGATAGTGAGATGGACAGATAGTGAGATGTCTTACCTACTGAGCTTGACAGATAGTGAGATGTCTTACCTACTGAGCTGGACAGATAGTGAGATGGACAGATAGTGAGATGTCTTACCTACTGAGCTAACCAGGTTCATCTAGTAGTATCTACGTTATATAAAAAAGTGAGTAATGGTATCAAATAACAATTCTCACCATGCACTATAATAAAGACACAATTTTTCGATTTTCATTGCTTTTAACAGAAAAAAAGTTTTTCAGATGAAAAAAAAATGTATACTGGTAGGAGGAAGATTCTTAAAGGGCCAGACAAGAGACAAAAAAAACAATCCATTTATTTTGGTGGTCTTAGAATATGACACTTGTATTGCTCTACATGTATGTAACTTACCCCTTCCGTTGCTGAGGTGATCAGATGTGTACATCGGTTTGTGAAGTTGCCCTGACAACGGCCTCCATTGACAACAATCATACCCCACAATGCTAACCAGTCTTTCTCTTGTAACTATGGTTACAATTTTTATATTATAGAACATGACAAAATATAAATTAAAATTCTATTATACATGTAGGAACTTAATATAAAACAAAATTTTGCAAAAATTTTCGTAACTCAATCTAGATAATAGATCAATGTGGAAAAGATTTCTTCAAGATTTCTTTTTCTCAAATAAAATCTGTTTTGTTTTCTTTCATTTTATATTGTTTTATTCATCAAAATCATGCAATAAAATTGTTTTATATATATATGAGAATTGGAATGGTCTAGTCAGGAAAATGATATGTTTATGAGATGAATGCAGCTGTTATTTCAATATCAGGAGAGATTTATAAGCAGACTTCTCCACTTGTAGGCCATTTAAGCAGAGGGGCACCCTAGCACTTGAGTAGCAGAAATGCTATGCCACCAGTGCATGAAATCTTAAAACATTATCTTTCAAAAGCTGGAGTGTGCATACTCTTACCCTAGCACTTGAAATCCAACTTGTGGATAACCCTAATTAGCTAGGAAAAAAATGTATATGTATGTATGTAAAGAATTGAAAGGAATGAAATAATTAGCAATTTGGAATTTGATAAAGAGGATCCTCATGTATGGTGGCAAAGACATCACATACGGTCTTCTTAACCAGACATGCTGCTGTACAGGCATGCTAACAGAACTGGTTTTGCTAAACAATTGTTTAGGTTGCATGTTTTAGCCAAATTTAAATGTTTATGAAATGATTGCAGGACTTTTTTACAGGGGCCAATATAAGTTTCCCAATTGAAAAAGCATATGCTTTTTGCCAATTGTTGCCTAAAAGTTCCCAAAATGAAAAAGAAAACAAACAAAAAATGTTTGAGGGAGTTTTTCTTACATTTATGGGATAAAAAACTTAACATAATATGAAGTATTACTGTAATATTTGATAATTTATGGTTAGAATATATAAACAGTGTTAAATTTTATTTCCAGTTTACTTAGCCTTGAAAAAAAATCCCAATTTCCCTTCAATTGCACTGTTTTTCCCCCCAATCTCGTAAGCTTGGGTCTCTTCCAAACTTCCATGAAAAAAGTTCTGGCACTGGTTTCACAAAAATAAGGAAGGCTGTTATTTTACATAAACTGAATATTTTGCTCAATTTCCTACTAATATAGAGCACACTATTTAAGTTTAAGTAAAAAAAGGGCTTAAGTATTTTCATGAAACCAGGGCCTGGATTGCATTCCATCCTAAAAATATCAGGTATGATAAGAGTATAAGGTGGAGATGAGAAATATGTTGAGCGCAATGAATCATACAGGCATAGACATCAACAGTTGTAATATGCCATGATGATTCTTTGAGGAACAAGTTAATTTTTATACAGAACATTGTGCTCTATGCAAGTACATAAAAACATTGAAAGTGATGCGAATGTAATTTGATATAAATTATAACATGGAATTAGAACAAAGAAAATTAATAAGGCATAGTGAATACTCAAGTCCTGTACATATAAATCTGCATTGCCAATTATGTAGTACAGTAAATGTAAGAGATAGATACTACATGTAATTTTTTTATATTTTTGGCCATTTATTTTGGTTTAACACAGTAACTTATAAATGGCACAAGCATTTTTCCTGGGAACAACATAATTTTTAAATGCACTTGTCCTATAATAATACAACTGCTTAAAAATTTAAATGTCTTACCCTGCTGTTCGGCATACCATACTCCCTCGAACAAATGCTCCCTCCCTAATAAACACTCCCCACTCCCCCTCACACACCACCACCATTAATTCGGTTCAGAAAAATAAGTGTTATCAGTTAAAAGAAACCTATTTGTAATGACTATTTGTTTGTGAAACAATCATCACAAGATTGTTTGTAATGCATAAAAAAACTAGCCAAAAAACTTCCACAAATAAATGCTCCCCACCCCCTATAGAAATATGAATCATCCAGGGGGGCATTTACTCAAAGGAAATATAGTAACTTGCAATCGAGTTAAGAAAACCATGAAAATATGAAAATGCCTCGTTTGTTTATAATTAGTCCATTACTATTAGTATAATAATATTATAATAGTTATTGAACAATAAATAGAATAAAGAATAAACAGAAGACATACCTTAGATGCACAGGCAATAACTCCTGAAAATAGTCTTCCTTCTGGAGCAAATAAATCCTTACTGCGGCTGTTAAGGACAATTTGCATCAAAAACATTTGAACTTGATAATACTTAAATGTTAAAGATGTAAAATAATCATACTTATTCAGTGTAATATCTTGCTACAACTTTAGCTATTGTCACTCATCAACAGGGTTTTTTCTTTGATACAAAAAAACAACAATTTGAAAATCTGTCCCAAAATAAAATATTATGACTGATATCCAAAATCATTACTGTATTCATTCTTTCTATCTAATAACTCAGTAAATATTATTAAACCGTTCGTTAATCGACACTGAACGTTAACATGATTTTCTAATGATCATTTTGGAAAATTTAAATAAAAATGGAAAAACACTAGTTGAAAATTATTACACTGATAGAAAATGAAAGTGGATAAAAAAGTTGATATTCAATCTATGTTGCCTAATCTGTAGTAGTATTGAGCTATGAACTTGATATACAGTTACTAAAGTATCAATATAACAAATATGTTTTAAATTAAAACAACACCAGTCTCCAAGGATACTCCAGCACTTTCTTACACTTCACGGAATACAGGACCCATTCACTCTGTAACGATAATAGAGATCAATCAGTGATATTTTTTTCAATATGAAATACGCAGTTAAACTATTATAATTTTGTTTTAAATTTTTTTATTATTTCATAATACATACATTCTGCAAATATAGTTAATATAATACATACATTTAAGTTTTGTTATATGAATGTCTACTATGAAATAATGTTATAATAAGAAAAGACAAGGAAAGAAAAATGAAATGGAAAAAAAGACGTGGATAGAAGAAGGAAAAGAAACATGAGTAGAGTGCTTTACACTGTCAATTTGAATTAAAGTTCAGTTATGAATTTTTATTAGAAAAATTGCATTTTTTCCCATTTATTTTCATGTTGCATCAATTTTTCTTTGTTACTCGCTATTTATATTTTTCTGAATTTTCATGATATTTTAAGTAATTTATAAAATTGGTGAACTTTGTAATTGTCTGTTCATTCTTGTTTTTGGTAAATGTACCGTGCTGTATTTAATAGAGACTGGCATCTTATGCAGCAATCTGTCATCACACATGTACATGTAAGTACTGTCACATGATATGATTTTACCATTCCTACAAACAATGGGATAGTTGTAGTCTCTTAATTCTGAGCAACACGTGAATATGCCACTTTTATCTTTTTTGTTTAATTGTTTACATGTACAGCAGTCGTGAAACAAACCATTATCTAACTTCATGTGGGATAGAAACCAACATAACGCCATGCCATATACCGGTATTAAAAGATTAAACTTGTAAGAGAGTTTCAAACAAAGGTATTTAAATTCACAAGTTTTCCTTTTTTTTAACAAATTATTATTTAAAACATTTTCCAATAGACCATGCAGTCAATAACTTGATAATGACTTGAAATTTGATGATTTGCTTTCTTCAAGCAATAGTATTAAATTGACCTGACGCGACCTGTCAATCAAACAAGTCGATAATCCAATCAGTGATTGATATTGGTTGCTGTCGCCATTTTCCTAAGATAAATTAATGGTCCAGGGCTTGAATTTAAGCACTCGCCACTCGCAAAATGCGAGCTGTATTTTGAAAATGCGAGTTGAAATTACTTAAGCTGGCATTTTTTTGCGAGCGGATTTCAAGTTGAGAAAATTACTTATTTTATTCATTTTATTGATTTTTGAAAAAAAAAACGAGTATATTATCCTGTTAAAAATAACGAGTTCTTCTCAATTTTACCAAATTTCTTTTGCTTCTCGCGCCAAATTACCCCCTAGCAGCACGATTGTCAATGACATGTAATATATATTTATATATGTGTAGACTGCATCCAATTGTTTTTGATCTCAAGTTCATTCTGCAAAAAGGAAGTAAAGTTAAAACCCATCAACAACATAATGAGCAGACTGCGTCTAGTTTGATCGATCGCGCACTCACTCTATAAAGTAAAAGTAAAGTTGAAACCCGTCAAATTTATTGTTTCCATATTTTGTCAGCTGTTAAAGTGGCTGATAAAATAGCATGTTTTTCTCCATTGAACCGACGAATGAAAGTGAGTCCCAACAAGAAAAAAGAGAAATAATCCTTCCGGTAATACTGTAATGAAATGGGAGCGACAGCTCAATATCACACAGGGCTATAAACTTGACAATGACAAAATGGTGTGCCAGTTGTAGAAACCACCGTGATTGACAGATCATCCATAATAATTAAACTATATTACTTTGATATCACAACATTTACACATGTTAAACAATCGTCCTTGGCTAGATCTAGATCTTATTTTAAAACGAAAGGCCATTGGCTATATTAATTCTATAACTAGAAATGTGTGTATGTCTCAATCTCAGCCTCTCTGTACACTTGTTATTGTTGAATCCATGATTCATATTTTGGTTTAGTTAAAAGTGTTTATTTATGATATATCATTGTATGCATTTATTTATGGTAGTATAATAAATAACAAAGACAATTTTATTTTTTTAAATATTTTGTTTTGTAAAGTACGGCTTTGAATTGTTTTCTCCAGCTCCAAATTTTCGCGGGTCATTGATGACCCACTGACTTAAAATCTGGCGGTCATTTTCAAAATCTGGGGGTCATCAGTTGACAAGTTTTAAACTTAATCAACTTGAATAAATGGTGGTAAAAATACATAATTTACTGCAACAGTTTTAATTCACACAAATTTATCAATCAAAGCTGCAATTTAAGTTAATAACTTCAAAACAATTCAACTTCAAACAAATGTTTCACTTCTGGCAACAAGTTACAACAACAAGAAACTAGTTATGGCCACAGGCCATGAACTTTCAAATGTCATGGCCGTAGCTTGATCACCATGCATGGCCCTAACTATAATGAAAAACACTCAATTATTTCAACATTTTATATTTCAGCTGAGCTTCATGTTTACCATTACTAAGAATTATACTGTTTGGAAAACAAAACTTTGTTGTTTTCTTTTTCCCAAAACCATTTCTCTTCTGGCTCATAGCTAGACTCATTTTAGAAAAATGTTACCTTAATATAAAAACATTTTAATGGTTACTTAATAAAAACTATTAAAAATTAGTCATTTTTCAAAATGAATATAATTTTCTAAAAGTTTATTTTCTTTGTTCCATAACCTTTTAAACATCCGTTAAAGAAACATAAACGGCGCCAGGAATACCGCCGTACAAACATGGATTAGCCTATGTTTAAACTGGTATTAAAATGTTGTGCATGCGCGTCTCGATACCTTATAGAAAACAAAATAAAAAAGTTTTTTGATAGAGTATCATCCGTACATTTCAAATAACTTTCTTGAAAAGTTTCACGATTTCAACATTTCGTCTTTATATACAAACAACTTAAAACTGGGTATATATCAGTGTTATTGTTGCAGCATACGTTTGTTTTCACAGACTATAATATTGCTTCGCAGAAAATTATGTATGTGATCATAATCGTCTATGCGATTGCATCAATATAGCGTTAATAGCCAATTAAAGCGTTCACGTAACTAAGTAGAGCCGCGTGACCGGGGTTTCCCTGAATCAGACCAAGTGATCTGCCAAAACAGCTTGCATTGTAAAAATAACTCTGAAACAAATATGCATAATTTGAATTTCTGTATTTTTAAGGTTGCGCCATAGTGGACGCACTGAACAAACTTGATTGCGTCAAATGAGATTTAATTGCGTCAAAATTGCAAGAAACATGCTCTGGAGAAAACACTGCTTAACATATATAATAACCTTGATACCATTGTCTATAAATAAAAAAAAGCAAATAATGCATATTAAATAACACGCAAGCTTTGAAACAATTAATTTTGGGTTTATTTAGACATTTGGGACTACAATTTTCTGCAAAAATTGGTTTGGCTAGTTGGTTTCAAATTTGGCCAGTTGAAATTTTAGGCACTGGCCAAAATTGCCAGTGCACAAAAAAGTTAAATTCTAACCCTGTGGTCTCTCAGAAAATACAACATTGTATTACATAGTATTTACCTGGACAAACAACACCACTTGGCCAGAGGGCGAAGCTATAGTCGCTCTAAAGCCGACATGTCAATTCTGTTCTATTCATAAAATTATGGATTCTTCCACTCAATTTTAACAATTGTCAAATAATATTAAATAAAAAGAAGAAAAATAATTGGAGCATTAACTTTGTAGAAATGAATAACCTGCACTTTTAGTCATGATATAAACAAAACTGGAGTATTGCAGGCAATACATGTATAATACATGCAAGTCTTCTAGCAGTTTACAGGTAGGATTTGTTTAAAGTACATGTATGCACGTGTGTTTTAAAATGTATTTATAATTTTACTAATTGTTTTGCCATAGCAACCATAATTTTTGTGTGCCTGAAAATATAATATGACCTGCATTATCTCCTTATTGCCCTCTATCCACATGCTAAATTTCACAAATGCAGCTTGGATACTTTTTTTGTTACCACAGGAATCAGGTTGTATCTGTAATATCAACAATTTTGTTGCAAAAACAACCACGTTTTATTTTTGTTTGACTGAAAAAAAATGACCTGTTTTATCTCCTTTAATTGCACTTTATTTCACAAACCTAGCTTGGATATTATTTTAGTAATTTTTTTGACCAGAAGAACACTAGACACTGAACGTCTGGCCAAAAAAACCTATAGTCCTCTTCGGTGTAACTGGTAGGGAAATAACACTGGCTCTACATAAACATATATATGACAAATCACTCTATACCTGTCAGAATGAGATCATAATACATACATATATTATACTGGTAATGCTTTCTATGCCACACTAATAACTTACCATGACACATGGCAGTTCAAAAAGTTCCCTTGCCTCCTGGTAGTCGCTGTTCTCCACATCATCAGCGATCACATGACTAACCATCTCACTGAGGTAGTTATCACGCTTACCACCATATTTTGTAAGGAGTTCAATCACCTGGTATAAATGAAATAGAAATATTTTTATAATGAACGCAATAAATAAGTAGTCATAAAAAAATAAAACAATCTAGGTATATCGTTTGAAATGATTCTGGTATGGCTTCACTCAGTACTAAGCCAGGCTAGCTCAAGGGGTAAAGCACCCTACTAAATTCCACAGGAGAAGTAAGTTCAAATCCTGTATTGAGTGACACTTTTTCCATCTAAACTCAAGTGGCACTTGTACTAGCACTGTAGCAGCAACCTCCTGAAGGAGATAGTGATTCGAATCTTGTATCTGATGTCACTTTTCCTAATTAAAACTTCTAAAAGTAAAAATGTACTTATTTTCGGCCATCCTTAAAAATATATTGTATACTGTGCTCCAACTTATTCACTCAAAATTGCAGCTTACACAACTTTTTTATTGACTTTCAAAGCGTTTAATTTTTTTTCATGATTTCTGTCCATTTTTCTTTAAAATAAATATGTAAAATCAAAATTTGGCAAAAGAAATTAGCTACTACCTACCTACCCACATGAAAAATACTGGGTCAGAGCACAGCAAACAAATGTTTTTATAAGAATGGCCTATTTAAACTGCTCTGTGATGAAAATGGATTTGAATAGTTATAAAGAAAATTAGAAAGAATTTGAACACAGATTTACCACATTCATACATGTCAGTGCTTATTAAATGTTCTGGCACTGTGACCACAAAAGCTTACATTATGGAAAAATGTTAGTAGTTTATGCTTTTAATTCTGTAGATTTATTTAAACCTTTCTATTCACAAGTTGGACTGCCTTTGTACTCCTTGAATAAAAGTAATCTTGGAATATTTTTATTAATAATCATTTCTTTTAAGTATCATTCTACATATATTTGGTTTATTTTTTTGTTAATATTTGTTTTTTCTCTCATTTTTTCACTTGACTCCAGCTCCTTTTTAACAAAATTATTTGCTTAGAACTATTTTTCTTTAATGTTCGTCTTAGCATTAAAACTATAGTGTTGTTCCAGTTAATGATAAATTGTCAAACCGGCCATTGTCAAGTCAACATGGTCAACGCCGCCATGTCAACATGTAATTTCAATGCTTCTTGTTTTTGGTACTGTGCAGGGAGCACACTTGCACATTGTGAAACTATGTACATGTGAGGGAGGGTCTAATCTGCAATTAATAAACAGCTAAAACATCATTTATCGGTCACAAGTCTCATCTTTGCAAGTCCAATCCTAAGCTGGAATGCTTCGATGGATAAAGCTGACAGAGAGGAAGTTCCATAGTCTGGTGCATCATGTAATGCTGAAACTAATTATCTATGTAGTAATTACAGTTAATACAGAGGCCGAGTATGTCCTCCCCCACCCACTTTTTTCCTATACAACAAAATTTTATTCTTACATGTTCGGTGATTTCACCCACTATATAAAAGGTAACGTCTTTGAAAAGACCTTCAGGTACACCATCATCGTTGTCTGCTGTCATTTTACTTTAGATATACCAGCTAATTATCCTATAATATAACAAATATTGAATAAAATCTGACACTTCCCGCTGAATTTCGCACAAACATTTTCCGATAATTGTCGTAACTGTGTTGTTGTTTTTACATTCTTATATATCGATGGTTTGGTGATTTTAACGGATAGAAAATTCAACGTACTTATTTCCTTTCATTTTATTTAATAAATAAATACATCTACTAGTCTTTACATTTTACGACATTATTGCCATAAACGGAACATTTTGCATTTTTGGTTTCCACTGTAAACAATTTTCAACAAGTGTTTTCTTACTGTCCATATATTTAGATTTATGACATTCAGCGCTTGGGATTGGTTGTTGATTTAGTAAGAAAGGTTGTGTTTGCATTAGTTTTAAGTCTGTATGTTTTTATGTTGTTTATTTTCAATTTTAAAATGGGCCGATCAATCTCCCGACTTCATACTTTATTTTCCAAGACAAGATAAAAGAACTGTTTCACCAAATCATTGAATGCCTAAAACGGTTATACAGTTGATAATTTTAAAACCTTATTCGTTATATTATCTTTCCCGAGTATTTATTGAGTACTTGTATATGAACTCTTAAACCACTAATAATGGGTTTACATTGTCAGCATGCTTGTTCCAAGACCAAGACGGTCACCGGTTAGATTCCTTGAGGTGTTTGGCTTGTTGTTGTTACACTTCCATAGTGAGTCAAAATACTGTAAACCTCCCTTGGAAATGAAGTTTCATTGATTGCTTTAAGTAAAGGCAGAAAACAAAATATTGCTTAGTAATTAAATTCTCACATCACATCTGTTTGTAGATGTTGAAAAGGCCAAATAGATAAATGAAAACTTATTTATATATAATACTTTGTGTAAACACATATATATAATTATTATCTTGATCACACTGAATCATTCACTCAGTGATAAGTGACTTTTTAAATTTTTGTTCTTTAACTGGAGAAGAACTTTATTATATATTATCTTCCGTTCTAATCCATATTTATACTTAAACTGATTTGTATGTATGTAAATTTGAATAACTAAAATATGTTTAAATCAAATAATGTAAAAATAAATTCAATTTTAAATACAATTTTCATTGGTAGGTGCAATGAGTATGCCCCCGTCCGGTGTAGAAGGGCTGATGGACGAGGAGGCATTGATTGAAGCGGAGATTCAGCTGGAGTTAGAAAATATAAATCTTGATGCAGACAATATTGATGATGCCCAGCTTGATAATGAGGTGGAAGAGGAGGCATTAGGAGAACAAGATGTTGTAAGTTTTGTTTAGTGTGGGATCATAGGCCACACCCCTCAAAGTAGGATGTGGCTTCTCTGTGGCTGAGTGGTCTAAGGCGCTGTCTCACCGCTAAGGTCATAGATTTGAGTTCCGCTCACTCCAAAAACGTCTTTATGTGAGAAAGTTTGCCAGTTACTTGCAGGATGGTGATTCTACTCAGATTCATTTTAAGGTCTTCCTCTACCAATAAAACTGGATATGCCATATATAACCTGAAATGTGTTGAAAATGGCATTAAACCCATTCAAAGCAAAATCTAGTGGTAAATTATGTAAAGTCTTAATCCACAGCTACATTCTTTCTGTCAACTAAATATTTCTATCTCACCTGAGTCAAAGGGTTGTGGTTGACCATTGTATGGTGTTTCATAAATGCAATTGTGATATATCACTTTGTCAGCAGATTTATGTGATGGCATGATGGTATTGACACAACAGTACAATATTGTGGTGGAGTGATGAAACAATAGTGATAACATTATAGCACAATGGTGAAACCTTGGTAACCTTGATGATGACATGATGGTGATAGAGAGATGACATGACAGCATGTGTCTGCGTCATTATGCCTTCACTCCATTATGCTACACTAAGGGCTTTAAAAACACTGCTACATTAATTCACACAGAATTGTTAATATTCAAATTTTTCCAATAAAATTCACATTATATGTTTGGCTTATGCGAATTTTTATTGTTGCTAAAATTTATTAAATTTGATAAACAAGAAGCATGTTTATTTTATAAAAGTCTAACATATGTGTTTCTAAAATCCTTCCATGTACAGTAGTATATAGAATATTGTGTTTTTGTCATAGTACCTACCGTTACTCCATCACCACCATGTCATCACTCTGGTCATTACCATCATGCCATTGCATTGTTGTGTCATGTGTACCTGTTAAATACCATGATAACCCTAACTATAACATACTGTCATTTGTTGTACATTATCCTGAAACTTTTAGGTGGTGTGGAATCTGAGAGCCTGCATATTTCATTGAATCTTGACCAGACTAATGATATAACTATAAGACTAAAACTGTTTTCTTGACCATATTGAATTATTAACATTTGGGTTATAGCCCTGGAATTATCTGAAATTGTACTATTTGGACCCGTGAATTTTGATTTTATGGTTTTATATTTAAACTAAAATTAAAATGTTGTTTGTTTGTCCTATCCAATAAAAAGCTACCTACTCATAAAAAATTCAGATTTTGGAAACGGTATTTTTTTTTAATCCAGGCAATTGTATATATGTATGTTGCATACATTTATCATGTTTTTAAGATAAAACATATTTACCTAACTACCTAATTTTGATAACTAGGATTGGAAGACAGCAACTAAATATTTTAATTTTGTCCTTAATAAATTACCCTGGCATTGAAGTGCAAAGTAACATTCAGCTGATGGTTAAAATTTTAATTGTTTTCTTTTAATTGCTTTTTGAAAACAAATCAAAATTAATAATTGCAACATTTTAAGTTTAAAGTCGCTTTTTAGTCCACTGCAAAATCGTAGTGTGGTCTAGTGGTAGAGCGGTCTTGGGTTTGATACTCAGGCGGGTCATACCAAAGACTTAAAAATGGTTCTAGAAGCCTCCTTGCTTGGTGCTCAGCATTTAGAGGATAGTTCTCAGTCTGGTGTGCCTGATGTCAGTATAATGTGACTGGGTGGGGTATCATACCATGTGTCTGCGGCATGATACTCCAGTGTGGAAGCACTCAAGTAGACACTGTCACAATATGACTAAAAAATGTTGACTGCGATGCTAAACACCATACAACAACAACTAGTCTGATGCATATATGTGTAAAGAATACCAATATATATTCTAGGTTGTAATTCCTGATGAGTTAGATGACTACATCAAAAGACTTCAGGACCAAACTACCAAGTTTGAGCAGGAGCTGCTAGAATGTGATGAACTGTTGAGTCACTCCACTGCTCCTGTTGTTGGTATGTTTAGTCTCAAATATTTAAATATATTTATATAAATATTAAAAATGAGCAGATATATGTCTATTAAATGATATATTATTAGTAAATTATAAACTGAATTTGTTATCCATGTTTCAGAATGACTGTAGACAATTTGTAGAATTTCTGGAAATATATAAAAATGAAATATTTAATATGAAGCCTTTTTTTTCAATTGTTTTCTCTACATTACTATGTTGTATTTATTATATCATACGTTAAAGAAAAAATCTTAAGATTTATGTGAAGTTTCATTTATTTAAAACTTTCCTGAAGTAGACCACACACAGGTCCTCATAAGCTCTTGATATTAACGGGCAACTCAAACCCTATCAGAAATCTTGTTATCAATGTAAAATATGACATTGTGTGTATATAACCTGTTACAAGTGAAAAATAAGCAGGCAGTCTTGAACTCTAACCCTGTGGGACAATTGCAAACAGGGCGAATGATCTACCAACTTTGCAAGCGAAATTGTGGACATTATATTTCAATCCTAACAAATTATGTACATACATATTGTGACATATTTCCCGCACCAATTTGGATTTTGTCTGTGTATTTCCATAGAGACCAGAGAATCATGTGAATGTTTCCCAGAATATGTAAATATATATAAAAGTCACAGCCCCATGTTGGATGCCAATATAACAGGAAAAGAAAAATATGCAGCCAGTCTAGGATTCTAACCAGCAACCTTTTGAGGATGGGAAATGTTCTGCCAACTGAGCTAATCTGACTGCGGACATATGTTTCTCTCCTAACAGATTACATACACACTGTGACAAATGTACGATCCCTCATATTGTAAAACTAGGGATCTTGTATACCAATTTGTACTTTTCTGTTTTCAGGTAGTCACAGTACAGCAATGATACCATATGATGACCATAACCTATTAGTCGAGCTTGCACGTGAAAGTGGTTGTGATATTGACCAGTACAGACTAAAGGTAAACGAAATGTAATGAATTGATTGATTGATTGATTGACTATTTAGCATCATTTTTATGCCATCGGGGGCTAATAGATGATCAGTTAACCTAACCACTATTTCCTGGGATTAACCAGTACTCGAACACACCCCATCTCCGCAAGTAATTGATAACTTTTCTACTTGAATCAGTGGTGAGAGACGAATGATAATGAGACACAATGTCGTATATCAATCATCATAGAGACTGTTTCCAGGCGGGAGATTCGAACTCATGACCCCTGTATTGAAAGTCAGATGGGTATTTAACATTCACTTTAATTTGTAACTTAATTGTGATTTATCTTATTTAAGATTTTTTTTGTGAATGTGATTCTTTTTATTATGTTTTGGAAAGTGTTTTCTTCACCTTATAGAAATCTAGGTTAGTGTAAACAAGTTTTAAGTGTTTCAAACCTCAGTCAAATGAACTGTTGGTCAGTTACGATTTAGTCCTTCTCTGATCTGGAATACTATTTTAACAATTGACCTGATATGAGAGCTACTATTGTTCCACCTTTAGTCATGTGAAGTTGTTTGTGAAAGTAAGTACAATGTAATACAATGAAGTGTTTACTTAACCCTTTACTCCATAGATACGCATTTTCCTGCACCAATCACAGAAGGTCATTGAAAACAGTGCAGGAAGAGTTCATATTGCTCCTAACAAGCAATCTGAACACTTCTGGCACTGTTTTCCACTCTGTCAGTTAATATAAACATAACTTACCCATTGCTGATATGTGGTGAATTAATGCTTTCAATATTAGAGGTGTCCAAAGGCGTCTATATGAAGTTAAGGGTTAAATACTGTTAGTTTGTCTATAAAGGAAAATGGTGATATTGCAACCAGTATGTATCCTTATTAAATTACTGACTTGTTTGATTGACAGCTCACTTAATCTTGAATCCCTATTGTGATAAAATAAAAAACAGTACCAAATAACAGTCAAACTGTATAATTATATAATATTTATAATAATTTATTCTTTCAACTGTTTGTTTAGATCTTGGAAGATATAGAGAATGATGAAGACATTATCACGGATGAGTTGTCTGACCTGATAGGCAGTGAGCCAAGTGTTACAAGACCTAGCCTTGAGTCTGGTGAGCCCGTTCTACAGATCACAGAAAATGGAGAGTTGAACCAAACTGGTTCCAACATCCAGGAGGATAGCTCTGGTGATGGCATCTCTAGACATGTACAGAAGGCTGTCGAGGAAGGTCTTGGTATGCAAATATAAAATAATTATTCTGTGTATATAAATGTAAAAGCTCTAATTTTGGTATCTAAAACCTAATTATAAGTATGTGAATGTAAAACTAAGTCTTGGTAACATTAAAAACTCAATCTCAGTGTGTAAATGTAAAAACTCAGTTTGGTATGTAACAGTAAAAACTCAGCCTGGTATGTAACAGTAAAAACTCAACCTTGTGTGTAACTGTAAAACTCAACTTTGTATGTAAATGTAAAACTCAGCCTTGTATGTAAATGTAAAACTCAGCCTGGTATGTAACTGTTAAACTCAGCCTGATATATAAATGTAAAACTCAGCCTGGTATGTAAATGTAAAATTCAGCCTGGTATGTAAATGTAAAACTCAGCCTGGTATGTAAATGTAAAACTCAGCCTGGTATGTAAATGTAAAACTCAACCTGGTATGTAAATGTAAAACTCAGCCTGGTATGTAAATGTAAACTCAGCTTGGTTTGTAAATGTAAAACTCAGCCTGGTATATAAATGTAAAACTCAGCCTCAGCCTGGTATACAAATGTAAAACTCAGCCTGGTATGTAACTGTAAAACTCAGACTCAGCCTGGTATATAAATGTAAAACTCAGCCTGGTATGTAAATGTAAAACTCAGCCTGGTATGTAACTGTAAAACTCAACCTGGTATGTAACTGTAAAACTCAGTCTGGTATGTAACTGTAAAACTCAGCCTGGTATGTAATTGTAAAACTCAGCCTGGTATGTAACTGTTAAATTCAGCCTGGTATATAAATGTAAAACTCAGCCTGGTATATAAATGTAAAACTCAGCCTGGTATGTAATTGTAAAACTCAGCCTGGTACATAAATGTAAAACTCAGTCTGGTATGTAACTGTAAAATTCAGCCTGGTATGTAATTGTAAAACTCAGCCTGGTATATAAATGTAAAACTCAGCCTGGTTTGTTAATGTAAAACTCAGCCTGGTATATAAATGTAAAACTCATCCTGGTATGTAACTGTTAAATTCAGCCTGGTATATAAATGTAAAACTCAGCCTGGTATATAAATGTAAAACTCAACCTGGTATGTAAATGTAAAACTCAGCCTGGTATATAAATGTAAAACTCAGCCTGGTTTCAAACTGTAAAACTCAGCCTGGTATATAAATGTAAAATTCAGCTTTGTATGTTACTGTAAAACTCAGCCTGGTAAATAAATGTAAAACTCAGCCTGGTATGTAACTGTAAAACTCAGCCTGGTATGTAACTGTAAAACTCAGCCTGGTATATAAATGTAAAACTCAGCCTGATATGTAAATGTTAAACTCAGCCTGGTATATAAATGTAAAACTCAGCCTGGTATATAAATGTAAAACTCAGCCTGATATGTAAATGTAAAACTCAGCTTTTAGTTTAAAACATATTTTATTGCCATAATGTGCAAATGGGTTGGGTCACAAATTCTAACAACAGTAGGTACAGCCCTTCTCTAAATACAGTATTACAATTTCATTAGTCATGGCAACAATATAAATATATATGTATATCCATACAAATTTTTATGGTTGCTGTTTTTGCTGTTTTCGCAACCATTAGTCGGAATTTGATGAAATATATCATGGGTAACTGGTTTCAAGCCTAGTTGTGCATATTGTCGGCATGTTTTCCAAATTAACTATTCAGCGAGTTATGACCCTTTGAATTTTTCATGCATATTTTTTGTGGTCACTATTGCTCAGCAACCATTGACTGGAATTCAATGAAACTTCTCAGGAGTGATCAGTACCAAGCGTAGTTGTGTATATCATCGGCATGTTGCGCGCAAATAATTTTTCAATAAGAAATGGCCCTTTGAATTTTCAGACATTTTTTTTGTGGTCGCTATTTCTCGACAAACATTGGTTGACACTTCACAAAAAGTGATTGGTACCAAAACTAATTGTGCATATCATCAGCATATTCTGCTTGGTTAATTTTTTTAATGAGTTATGGCCCTTTTTGTGCTCTATTTCTTAGTCCTAATAAAATTCAAAATTATAATAGTGTTTTTCATGTGTAAAGTGTTCAACCATCACCTTTCTCTCAAACACCAACATCTAATTGGTTCACTGTGTCACATTCAGTGATATTTCTAGTTTTACTTAAACTAGGTCCATTTGATATTGATTTAGTTCAAAGGCTCTTAAAAGATCCTAAAATGAAATATGCAGTGCAAATTTTATCAGTAAAGTTTGGACCTTTCTAAACTTCTTGGAGACCTTTCAAAAATGTTGCTAGAAGATTCTAAAACCTTTCAGTTAAATCCACTATTTTAAGCCCCTGAATCCTCTTGTTGAAGAGGTAGTTTGACTTGATTTACATGATAAGTAAGATGTTGTTTTTTTATGAAGATGCTGAAGAAGTAAGTGTCGGACAGAACAGCCAGGCCAATGCTCATGTAGACATTCAGCGTGTGTTGAGAGAACAGCTAGATAGGCTGGAAGAGAGGTACCAGGGACGGATGGACAAAATTAAAAAGGTAACAAGTGAACAAGTTGAAACTAACTTATTTTACATGCGTTGTAAAACAATTTCTTACAACATAGACAAATCACGCCACACTTAAAGTCTTCCTGGGTAAAACAAGTTCTAAACTTGCATGGATAAAGTGTCTTGCTCAGGGACACTATACAAAGCCTGGTAGGATCGACCCCAACGACCCTCAGATGCTCTACTAATGGGACACATGCTGAACAAGTAATCTGTAGGTAACAGGCAAAGCTTAAGATTAGCTATTGCAACCGCTGTTAAATATCTGTCCATCCATAAATATATGTTTGCACACTAGCACTGCATTTTCATCAGTTTTCATCAAACCTACTCTGACAGTAGTTACATAAACATAATATCGCAGGAAAGTTCTTGAAATGGATCAGAATTACACCTAAAACAACTTTCGTTGAAACCATACAATATTATATTTCTCACAGGGGCTAGTGTCATTATTTATGTATATCCCTATATATAATTTAACAGAGATTTTATTATTCTTTATAATAGGGATATAAAATGTATATTGACATTAGCCCCTGTAATATTTCTAAAGGTAAAATAAACATTTGTTAACAGAATTTCAAATTTTGTTTAATTCTTATATTGCTATGTTTATTATTATTGTTTGATGTGACCTGGTTTAGAGATTAGTGGGTGTAACACCAGGTATTGGAGACGTCATAATTTTTAAGTAAAGTCAGACCATACAGATATACATACACATGTACATGTATGTACAATAATTTTTCAATTATATCGTGACGGTGTCTACTTGAGACAATACTCTAAGTGCTGCCATTCTGGAGCATCATGCTGCAGATACGTAGTATGATACCCCACCCAGTCACATTATACTGACTCCGGGCCAACCAGACCTAGAACTATCCTCTTAATGCTGAGCACCAAGTGAGGAAGCTTCTAGTACCATTTTTCAAGTCTTTGTTATGTGGTGCTGTGGTACTATTATTGTTCCAATTTGACCTGACAAATTGGGGGTTATAACACAGAACCAGTATTAGGGATGTCATACACTTTTTCTTCTCCTCTTAGAGTCTAAGAGATCAAATAAATACACATTATTATGATGATCATAATTAAATTTGGTACATAAGAAACAATTTTTATAAGAATTATTGAATTTTGCGCGCTAAAATAGATGTTACAAAAACTCCCTGTTTAAGCATAAACCTTCCTTTAAATAATCATGAAATTCACAGGTTGAGGTTCTAAAATATCACATGTATGTTAGACATATATTTTCATATATTTTGCTGTAGGAGGAGGCATATAAACGGGATGAGGAAGAAGTAAGAAGACAAAGAACTGATGAAGAACGACAATGGAAGAAACAGGAAATTGAAAGACAAGAACAGCAAATAATTCTTGAGAGACAGGTAATGCTGTTTACTTATTTTACATTGATTGTGAAACAATTTCTTATAACTTTGACGTATCTTTATAGGTAGAATCAGTACTAATCATATGTGGATAAAGTGTCGTGCCTAAGGACACTACCAATGGTCCTCCATTACAGACTGGTCTGAGGCGCTGTCATTTAATGACCACTTACCTCTCACCGCTGAAGTTGTGGGTTCAAGATTCATTCTGAAGTCTTCCTCCACCAATAAAACTGGATATGCCATATATAACCTTTAATGTGTGGAAAATAGCTTCAAACCCCATTAAAAAAAATAACAAAAAAAGGCTCTGCACTATAATTTTACAAGGGGGCTAAAACCAGAACCCTCCATTCCTAGGTCCCATGTCCTACTACTGGACCATGTGCTCTACACAGTTATTATGTATTTATCCATGTACTTATATATATCTTCATGTACTTCATATGAAAATTGTATATCCTCTGATTTTCAGATATGTTCAGATATGAAAAGAGAAATGGTTTGCATTTTAGATATGTGGTTTGGTGTAATTAAGTTGAATCTATTTATACATGGATGATGTCACTATTGGCTATTAAAGACTGTGATTTAAATTTTATGTTTATTTTGATAAGTTGGTTTGAATGATTTATTTTAGCTTGATTGCAAAATAAGTTTAGAGCTTAAACGAACCATTCTTGAGTTCACTTCCTGGAAAGAGTTCTGAGTGTTGTTTTTGAGAGACCAACAGGTCGAGGTGGGGATCGAACTGAAACTTATAGCATGAGTTACCAACACTCTATCCACTGCACTACCGTCCTGCTTTATTGATAAGTTAATATGACTTTTCAGTGATGCTGTTATCTGTATTTAACCTTACATTCTGTTTTCTTCATTTCGTTTAGATGGCTGAACGGAGAATTGAGATGGAGCAGGAGACTGCAGAAAAGGAAATGCAGTTAAACATGAAAAAATTTGAGGTGACATCTTTTGTTTTATTTTATTGATATTTCCCATCACCAGATGATTTATATATACGTGTATACCTGCTGACCTGACATATTTTGGTTGTCACTGTCCACTTAACAATGCAATGGACATAGTTATAGTGTTCATTTTGTTTATGCATGAATATCTACCTGTCTGTTCATGCCAGGCCCAGTTAATTTGAAGTTGGTAGTGCGCCTAACTATCAATCCAAGGGTCGTGAGATTGAATTCCGGCCTGACCATACAGACTCTGTGATGATTGATATATGACATTACGTCTCATTGTCCTTCATCTCTCACCACTTGGGTTAACTGAATTTTTATCAAACTTATCACTTGTAGATAATTATGTCGTATACACATGAACCCACAAAATCAAAAGTTTCATCTGTCATGATGTGAGTTATTTGCCCTTGAATCATCAAAAACTCCATTATTCTCCTTGTAATTTTATTATACATGTAGCATATCAGTTATACACGATATCAAAAAAACGAAATTAATATCTCAGGCGCAGATGGCAGAATTACAGGCAGAGACAGAGAGACAACGGGCGGAACACAACCAGGCAGTGGAACAAGAGAGACACAGACAGACAGAGAGACAGAACACAGCTGTCTTGTTGATACAAAGTGTTTACAGGGGATACAGGTACAAGATTTTAAAATTTTACATAAAATAAAGTTAACATGGAGAATATTAGGTACATGTATGTGCCTTTCTGGACAATATTTATGAGCTGATTTAAAGAAAATGCAACAAGGCTAGGCTATGCCGTGGTAGGGTTTCATTTTTTAGATGAATCTAATAACTTTTGTAAGGAAAGGCGCTACTCAAGTTTCTGTTTGATTGTTGATTGGAATTGTAATGAATATGTAGGTTTTAATTTCAGCATCTTGAACACTGATTTGAAGGAAGATATCAAAATAATACAAATGAAAGTTTGTTTTGTTACCTGTCAAGTAACATAAATTAAATTTATTAGGTCACACCTTATTATGTCAAAAATGCATGATGATGATAATTTTATTTAACGTCGCCTCAAGAAGAGTATTAGTAATTTAGGATTTTTGGAGGACAGTGGAGAGATACAGGAGACCCATTTGTAGCATCCCTGATTCTTTTATATGCCCGGTGTAAACACCGATACATGGGACCTCATTTTTCATTTAAAGTCTCATCCGAAAGACTGATAAGTATTTTTAGTTGGAGGAGTGGGGATCGAACCTGCAACTATTGGGTTCACAGTCCAAGGCCTTATCCATTAGACCTCAAATCCGCTCTATCCATGATGATAGAATAACTGAATCATTATATAGGCATTTTGTTTTCAGTAATTCAAGTAAAGTTGAAATAATATAAATACAAAGCAAAACGAAAAGTTTTACTGCGTTCAAGTAGTAGTGGTATAAAACAGACTGGTAGTATACATCTATAGTTTATTGCCTCATAAAAATTTCAAGCAATGTGCGTGGTAGAGTGGTAGAGCATCAAACCAAGGATCAGAGGGTTATGGGTTCGATCCTTTCCCAGAGCTATGTGTGGAGTCCTTGAGCAAGTCACTCATTCCGCATATGGCTAGTACTGGTTCTACCCAGGAAGACTTTTTTCATCACTTATAACAACTTGTTTCACAACCAATGTAAAATAAAAAAGTTTAAACAAAAAAATTGTCATTGTAACATGATGAACACTTGGTCGGTGAAACGAACAAAACATACAGCATAAACATATGAAAGAAAGTCAATTGATAAGGTGGGAGTGATCATTCATAACATGAAGAAAATAAATTCATAAACAATATTATATAAATATTAGATGTAGTCCTTTTCAAACATTAAGAGCAGTTGTTCTCATTTTAAATCCTTTTTGCCAGTAAATTGTTAGTTTTTTTTTAATTCAACTGGTTATCTTATTTGTATTTGGAAAATAAGTAAACTTAAAACACATTTGGTTTATTGAGATAGTATTTTGGAATGTATGAGGTCTTCCTTAAATCAATAATTAACATCGGAGCATTTCTACGTGGCCGAGTGGTCTAAAGCGCTGTCTAAAGATCACTTACCTCTCTCTGCTAAGGTCATAGGTTTGAGTCCTGTTGACTCAAAAAACTTGATGAGAGCAAGTTTGCCATTTACTTGCAGAGGGATGGTGGTTCTACTCAGATTCATTCTGAGGACTTCCTCTACTAAAAACACTGGATATGCCAAATATAACCTGATATGTGTTGAAAATAGCATTAAACACCATTATTTTTTTTTTTAACATTTATGGTTGTTCAATGAAGGGGAATCCTGACACAGGTTGGAGTGTAATTGACCATTTATCTTCTGAAATTCAGGGTTCGGAAAGAAGTGAAGGCAGATTTAGATGAAAAGAAGGATGAAAGAAGAAAACATAAAGAGGAGGAAAGAATAAAAGAAATAGAGATAGAGATTGTTAAAAGAAATGAAGAAAAGGATATTGCAGAGCAAAAAGAAAGGTACATTTGATGTAGTGATTACAATTGCATATTCTGACGTATATTTACTGGTTTGATATAAATTATTTATGATGAATCAATTAATTTACTAGTTGCATAGCCTGTAAACATTCTTGATGATGTGGATATAAGTATTAATGACATCTTTATACTGGTGACAAGTAGAAACCCAGCCTGGAGTTTACATGTCAAAATTGACCCTGTAATGAAGTCTTCTCTTATATTACAAAGATTAGAAAGAAGCTTTAGTTCATGAGAAGTGAGTACAAAATGGACTGAACATTTGTGTTTAAACTCTGTTGGAAACCAGTTTTGGTAAAGTTCACATTCAAGACAATAATTTAGTGAACATATTTTATTATCATTGAACTGCCTTGGACCAGATAGAGAAAACACTAGACTGTACTTTTATCAGCTGAGTGGAGAAAAAAGATAGTTGCTTTTTTTAATTTCATTATTTGTTTCCTAATTGATGCCTCTTTGTATCATTTAAATTTGTTTTTAGTTTTGATTTAACGGATTCTGAACATGAAAATTAAAAAATGTTTGCATTTGCTCCACATATCCTGATCATACTTTGTATATGCTGAATGTGATGTATAATTAAAAAAATTTGCTTTGCCTCTGAAGATGTTAATTGAGGTGTTATCCGTTATTTATGAAAATTACCATCCTGTATAAGTGGCTAGTTTTGGGGCATGGTAATGTTTGCAAATTTCATGAATCTTAAATATTTGTGAAAATATCAGCTCACTTAAATTACCAGTAAAAATTACATTATTGCAATCCTGTACTAGTATTTCTTTGGCCTCTTATTGATAACAGTTTTCATTTAGCAATGTCACTATATATTTTTCTCTCTTTATTTACAACTTCATTGACAAATAAAATAAAAACATTTCTTAAATATAATTATAAGTTGCAAACGTTTTTGCATGCAAATGGTCTTGAGTTTTTTTTATTTCATGAAAGTTTGGTTATGTGAAAATATTTACATTTGCAGTTTCTTATGTTTTATATTACCAGTTCACAATTTTCTTATTACATGATTTACAGAGAAAGGAAGGAAGAAGAAAAACAAATGGAAGAGGAAGCAAAGAGATTAAAGGAAGAAGAAAAAAAACAGAAGGAAATAGAAAAACAGAGGATCCAAGAGGAAAAGAAGAGGCAGAAAGAAGAAGAAGAGAGACAAAAGGTATAAGCAGCTTTTTAAATTGTGAAATTGATGATTGCTACAAATCTGCTGTATCTTCTCCTGTTTTTAGCTCTACTAGTCAAAGGTCAGAAGAGCTTATGCTATGGTGCATTGTTTGTCATCCATCATTTTTCATTAGCAGTACTTTCCAACCACTTGACCAGTTATACCTAAATTTCATGAATGTTCCTCGTATGTGTGTGAGACTTTACTCAAGATTTTTGCTCCCCACCGTTATTAAAATAGTAAAAAGATCTTCTGCTAATGCACTGCCAAACAGATTTTAAAAATATTTAATTAGAAATGATCACCAAATATAGTTTTATCACAATTGTACAAATGGTGTCCATGGGGGAATAAAAATGACCCCACCCTTAGGGCTCATTTAGGGGGACACATATGATTGTAATAGATAATAATAATAGGGTTTCTTTAAAACAGAACTAATTTTGCTCAAATTGTCACAGAAGCGTTGTTGGGTGAAGGAGATTAAGATTTGTCATTATCAGATTAGTATCTGTCCTTGTGGCTCTGGCTTTGTGTTCATTGATCCATTTTGCATACAGGAGTCTTGGGATTGAACCTGGCTAACATGAAATACATAAAGGAAGGGAACAGAGGTGACTTGTATATGGTACGAGGTATGTCCGAAAAGTAATAAGACCATTTAGAAATATGGCTTTTAGTGTTTCAATCGAAACAAAACTTGGCATGGATAATTTTCAATATCTAAACTATAAGCATGCAAAATTTCAATATTGTACACCAACATTAAACATTGATTTTGTCAAGTCAAAATGTGTATGTTACAAAGTAGGGGGGTACGACGTCAAATTGACATTCAAATGAAAGTCATTCGTTTTTCGAAGTATGAACAGCTGTGTAAAACACATTTTTTGCAGAGCACTCACTTCTGGTACATGTCACAATACTATGATGACTCATAGATCCAAAGCACAGAATGTACACTCTGGCACATGGCCCGGAGGTACTGAAAAGCGCTTTTCTTTAAGATCTGACTTTGAATCACAGGAAAACCACACAAGATTCCGGTTGTCGATCTATCCATTGATACCATTGGTTTGTATGTAACGCCCTAAATACAAAAATGACAGGGTCGTCCTATTACTTTTGGAACATACCTCGTACTTGTCAAAACAATGCGATTTGGTGAGTTACAATGTCATGCTTTTGTGACAATGAGACATAATGTTTTTTTCAAGAGATTTTGAAGAAGTCCAAAGTTCTGAAATTCATGGGAAAAATGACACAACTATACAAAAGTTGATTAATTAAAACAACTTGTGTTGGGAAGCAAATTAAAAAAATACATATCTGTATAATTATATTTCATTATTTCTCTAAAGGTTATTTTAGCATGTTGATAGTGTATTAATTGGTTTTCATTCATAATCTGTATTCAGCAAGAAGAGAAAATGAGAAAAGAAGAAGAAAAAAGAAAAAGAAAAGAAGAAGAAAAGAGAAAGAAAGAAGAAGAGAAGCTCAGAAAGGAAGAAGAAAAAAGACAAAAGGAAGAGGAGAAAAAGAAAAAAGCTGAAGAAGAAAAAAGAAGAAAAGAGGAAGAAAAAAGACTAAAAGAAGAAGAAAAACGACTGAAAGAGGAAGAAAAGAAGAAAAAAGAAGATGATGATAGAAAAAAGAAAGAAGAAGAAAATAGGAAGAAAGAAGAAAAGAATGCAGTTGCAAATGAAAAACATATTAATGATGTTAGCAAAGAAGATGATCATAATTGTACAAGTAATCAAGACAACACAGAAGCAGTGTCATGTGAAGCAACTCCAGTTGAGATTAACAAAACAATCAATCCTTTGAAAGATGAGAATCATATGAATGCTATGAAAGGTGACACTGCAAAACTGACTGATAGTAATGTAAGTGTTGAAAACAAGGATACGTTACTCACACCACAGTGTGGGGAAGTGGTAAACAACATGGTTAATACTGAATATAGTAAAAATGATGAATTGGAAAAGGACTCAGTTGTTGGTAAAGTTATAGTTGGCACTGTGAAGAAAGATTCTGAGCGATTGAAAACACCCAGGAGTGCTAGGAAACCAAACCCACCAAGTCCAAGGAAAAGAACTAAAGAGTCTTCTGAAAGGTTGGTCCTTCATGTCTAAAACACAACAATTAATTATAAAACTATTGCAAAAATTCTATGCTTGAAAATATACAGTGAGGATAACATGAAACAAAACAAAAAAACCTACCAATTTTAAAAATATGTTTAGATAATACATGTGTATATAGTTTATAAAATACTGCTGTAGTTTTCAGTCACTGAAATATATTACATGAGTTAGCTGTTGTGAATGGGGGGTGGGGGGGCAGGAGGTCACAAGTAAGATTCCTCCTATTCTCCAATAGCAAGTGAATGTTTTTTAGTAAATTACTCAACAATTTATATTTCTGTGATGATGTCAATCTTTATATATAATGAGCGGGGCAGTAGTCTAGTGGATAGGGTGTTGGCTGCTCACGCCAGATGTTGCAGGTTTGATCTCCAGCTTGACATGATGCCTCTCAAAAAACACCCAGTACTGGTCCTACCCAGAAAGTGGACTCTAGAGCAGTGCTTATAAGCTCTCAGTTTTCTTCTCAATTAAGCTAAAATAGATTGATATAAATAAACTATATACAATGATGTTTATGATGCCGGTCTAGTTTGACATCATTATAGGTGTAAACCCACCATTGATTTTTGTTCTTTATTCTATAGTAAATAATAAAAGTTTGAAGGCTTGTCATTCATAGAGATACCCAAATGAAAGAAGTGAAACTTACATTTTACTGTTTGTAAACCTCTGCACTATCAAAATTTAATGAGAAAAGTAGGGGTCATGTGTCATTTAAGAAAATTTTTTCTGCTCAGTGAAAGTAGACTTTCGAAATCATGTATTCATACCCCAATTTCGAAGCATAAATTTTTTTTTCTAATTTCACAATTCAAACATGACAATGCTGTCAAAATGTTCAAAATACATCAATAATGCCATTGAAATAAAAAAATGTGCATTAAAATCAGGAAAATGCATTTTTAAAGAAGAAAAATCAAGGATTATTTATAACTACCATTATGCGACTACCCCACAGAAGCACTTCCTTTTTCCAATGGTGGTACTATGCCTATAAATTTGTGAACAAGAGAGTTGGAAATGAAATTATTATTGTGTTGTTTGTTTTTTTGACAGATGTCTATCAATATTGAAATCATAGTTATACGTTTATGACGACTGTTTTGCTGTGTTGTAGTCTATTTTCCATTTGATTCCTATTCAAATAAAGTAGTCCCTTGAAATGTCGCACAGGCCCGGATCAAGGAAGTACTTTAGTAGTTAATTAAATACAGGTGAATTACACTTTCAAGTAGTTAAAAATATTTTATTAAAATCTGTGACCTCTTCCTTTAAGATATCCAGGTGTCATTAGAAATGTAGTAAAAATGGTATCCGTAGTTACCCTATGTATTGGGACAACAACAAATTATTAAATTTTTTGTTGTCTCTATACTTACTATTTTAAATAATAATTTAAATTAATTATTCTTCTGAAAAATAAGCATGTCCCAATACATCTAGGGTTAATACATTAATTGCTTGTGACGATTTATAGAAATGCATGTTTAATAACTGTTGGTGCATTATATTTACAGTCTCAATGGTAAAACAGACGCAGATGTGAAGACTGCAGAGAAGCACGATTCTCTCCCAGAACCACTGGAGGAGCTCCGACTTACCTTTATGAAGCAATGTCTCCCTTGGAGGTGAGTTCTAGTTTTACCTTATTTATTTTGTTAATTTTACATTGATTGTGAAACTGTTCATGCAAAATGGACAAACCGCTATGATCATGGGTTTGATTGATTTAAGGAACTATTTTTGTGGTATTCAACAGGCCTGTTTGATTTTAAACATATATTTTTACAGTAAAGTCAGCAATGAACCATGGAAATTGAGAGCTGGCAGCTCCAAAAAGCCACTGCGTCGACCATCATCAGCCAAGAAGTTACCTCTCCTTCAAGATGATATCATTATACAGGCAGCCAGAGTTGCCTCCCTTAAGCAGGTGAACTACCTTCTCTTATATTAACTCTTGTCTTGAAAGTTTTGTGGGAAATATATTTGGCCCAATGTGACAGTTATTTGAATGAGTTGTCTTACCTTAAAATGTAACAAAAATGGATATTGATATGTCTCCCCCTTACATGCAGGGATACATATTATTTTTGTTCTATCCAGCTGTCTGTCCATCAGAAATTGATCAGAAATTTAGTCTTCCTAAACCATTTTGATTTTGATGAAACTTTGTAGAAAGGATCAGTATATTGTGTAGTTGCATATATTGTCACGGTGTTCTGGTCTGATAATTTTTTTTTTTTTTTCAAAATACTAATCTTTTCTGCACAACTCCACCTAAATCTTTTTTTCTTTGAATTTTGATGAAGCTAGGTGTCAATAAAAGAATCGTACATGGGTTTGAGGTTCTGGTGGAAAATTCCACCCTGCAGGCTAACTGTTTTTGTGGGAACAAGGATCAGAATTTTCTTTCTGAACCGAAAAAGCCATGAATGAATCTTTTTCTTGCAAAGCTACCAAACACATTGAATACTTATCTCAATTTAATTTATCATGATAATTTTACCATGATCATTTTTAAGACGTCCAATTATATAATTTACATTATATATTTTTAAACGGCACGTCATGGATGATTCCATTGTCACAGTGCAATGATTTTATCTCCGCCCTAGGGTGAAATAGAAATATCTGGTAAAATTGAATGATCCTTTCAAAACAGTGGAGGAAGAGTTCAGCTTGCTTGTGACGAGAATCTGAACACTTCCTGCACTGTTTTCCACTCTGTCATTTAATATAAACATAATTCACCCAGTAATTCAAAAGCCTACTATATTAGAGGTGTCCAAAGGAGTCTATATTAGAAGTGTCCAAAGGAGTCTATATTAGAGGTGTCCAAAGGAGTCTATATTAGAGGTGTCCAAAGGAGTCTATATTAGAAGTGTCCAAAGGAGTCTATATTAGAGGTGTCCAAAGGAGTCTATATTAGAGGTGTCCAAAGGAGTCTATATTAGAGGTGTCCAAAGGAGTCTATATTAGAGGTGTCCAAAGGAGTCTATATTAGAAGTGTCCAAAGGAGTCTATATTAGAGGTGTCCAAAGGAGTCTATATTAGAGGTGTCCAAAGGCATTTATATGTCATCCAAACTCAAAGAGCTGGTTGTTTAACAGGGAGATTGATCAGATTTTTAAAGATCAATTTCTGAGCCTTGAAGCAACTTCTTATTTATCTAGTATTGGTTATACTGAATTGATACATTTATCTGTAGATGCATAATTTCTATGTAAATTTCTTTCTTGACTCAGCCTGAACTGATCATTATTGGGTGAGTTTGCATGTACAGTCAAACCTGTGTAAGTGATCACATCTATTAAGCAGCCACTTGGCTAAAGCAGCCACATTTGCTATTTCCCATTTCCTTGCTTTCTACGCAAATTAACCTGTATTAAGCAACAATCTGTCTTAAAAGGCTACTTTTGCTCCTTCCCATGACTGGCTGCTTAAAACAGGTTTGACTGTAGTTACAACACTTGGCTGGAATGCATTATCTTCATTTAGCACAATGGTTGCCTTTTATATTAAAGATATTTTGTTTTCCACCTTTCAGTACTAAAATAATTAAATAGCAAGATCTTATAATTTACATTTTTTAAGCTTCTTTTTAAACTTGTTTTATACTAATTTATATGAGCTTGACTATAAAGAAAGCCCAGCACTATTATGTGTCACTCTGATTAATTTCCTGGGTAGAACCAGTATTGAGTGTCGTTCTTGAGAGGTCATGAGAAGTCTAAGTTCAAACCCTCAACCTCTGGTGTGAGGGGCCAACATTCTACCACTGTACCACCACCCAGCCCTATATTCTACTTTTACATTTTGTTGCCAGGTTACCACAGTACAGTTGAGTGACCTCCCTGGTAACAATATTTCCAGTTTGGGTCAGTGCTGGGGTCTCAAATATCTCTCCATGAACAGATGCAATCTTGTTGCTATAGATGGCCTGGCTCCCTGCAAACAACTACAGTTTCTGGACGTAAAGGTGAGTGAATTCCCATTTAATCAGATAATGTTAAGACACTTTTTGGCACATCTGTTTTAGTTCATCTTTCATGAAAAAGGGCAAAAAATATTTTCGTATTTATTTGAAAATGATTCATTTACATATGAAAGATGTTTTTGTAAATTTACTAAAATATTAAATAAATATACCTAAAAAATGCTTAATTGTATATTTATTAGTTACTTAATATCTACAGACATCAGATGTAACTATGGTAACAGTGTTGATATCTGACCTTTAAGTGTGACATTAACTTTCCAGAAACTTCGATCAATGTATGAAAATAATGCCATTAACATAATTAAATATTCAGGACAATAAGAAGTTTTATTAAGTTTGAAAGTTTTTAGACTCTTGGCTGTTTTTTTCAGAATAACAAGATATCATTTCTAGATGTGAGGGACCTAGGAAAGCTCCAGTATGTGAATGTGTCGCATAACCTCATGACCTCAGTCCACGGCCTTGACAACTGCACAAACCTGCGTTGGCTGGACCTCAGCTATAACAACATAACTAGACTAGGTGAGTCAATTTGAGTAGTAAAATAGATTTTGAGTCTTGAAATTAATTTGAGTATTAATGAACAGTTTGAGTAATAATGAACAATTTGAGTAATAATGAACAATTTGAGTAGTGATGAACAGTTTGAGTAATAATGAACAATTTGAGTAGTAATGAACAGTTTGAGTAATAATGAACAATATTTTTTTAACAATTTAAGATATGACATGAAATGCATCTGTAGTGGTATAATATAAATAAGTTGCCCTATCAGATAGTGATTCAGATGGGTGGTTGATTTTGATAACCGTTATTTTGGTACTTACTTCTCTTTTAACATACATGTAAAATGATACCATAGTGGCAGTTTCAAACAATTGCTAAATGGAATTATTATGGTGGTTTCCCGAGTACATGTTTAGTTTATAATAATCTATTTAAGCTTGAGTGCTAAGAAAACTACATGAATTGGCCCTGAGGTTCTTAACATTTTTCATGCTCAAATTTTTACTCAAAACACAATTTCATATAGCTCAAATACTTGACTCAGCCTTGTATTTTGAAGTATTTATGCAGATTTGAGGTGAAAAATTACAGGTAGATATATTTTTTTATAAGGAGTCAATTCATTTTTTAGTTGAGCATGATATCTTGAGTTGAGCATGGAAAACCATGAACACAGCTCTTGAGCCTGTTTCCTGGGTAGAACCAGTACTGAGTGTTGTTTTTTGAGAGGCAACAGGTCAAGCTAGAATCAAACCTGCAACCTCTGGCATGAGCGGTCAACACTCTATCCATTACACAATGGCTCTGCTTATGTTATATTTATATATTTCAGCTAAGATAACAAAAAAGTAATATGGTCTAAGGATCAATATTAACTAGGATAAATTGTATGAATCAATGTAAAATACTTATTTTGAAAGAGAAAATGATTAACTAGAATAAATGAAAAAATCTGTTATACATAAGACGATATACAGAAGGAATGACAAAAGTATGTTCTTTTCGAAATATGTCTTAGCATTAAAGTATTACATAGGAAGTGGAAAATTGTAGTTTTAAGGAAGATTTTACAAATGTAATTCAAATCTGAGACTGTGAATGTCTGAATGTCAGAGAAGTATTTGTCTACATGTGTTTTTTACATGTCATCTATGTGTAACAGTACAAGTAAAATATGAAACCAGTCTTGGACTTGAACCCAGGATCTTTCATCGACAGGATGAATACTCTACTGACTACCACTAAGTTTAGAGCGCACTTGCTTCTCACCAATTCAACCCAGGTTAAAACCCTTGTCTTGGCACCATTAACATTTCAACATTAAATTTAGGCGTAAAGTCACCAAAGTTGGTACATGGACCATGTTTGCATTATTAAGGGTAGTACTACTCAAAACTGCCATATTTTTCTTGATGACCTGGAGTGTCCTTGACCGCTACAGGTCATTAGTTTAGCATGCAAATTGGCCTTGCAATATATTTAGCATGCAAATAGGCCTTGCAATTAATTTAGCATGCAAATTGGACTTGCAATGAATTTAGTATGCAAATTGACCTTCATTGATAGCTACACTTACAACCATATCACTATGTCATAAAGCAGTATAGGTGAAACATTTGATTCTGCAGGTTTTTCTTATTTATTTTACTTGTAATGTATGTTTGACAGGTGGTCTGGAGACATTACGTCGCCTGCACACCTTGCAGCTGTCCCACAATCAGCTGATCAGCGGTGAGGGCCTGGGAGACACGCCCACTCTACAGATGATTGACATGTCTTACAACCATCTACAAGACTGTGATCAGCTCAGTAAACTCTGCCTCCTGGTCTCCCTAGATCTGTCATCTAATAATTTGTTGAAGGTCGGTGATTGTGACTCTCAGAATAATCTTCTTTTTATATTTCAGTTGTACTTTTTATGCCAGAGTGCATGTTGCCATCAATCTTGGTAGTGCCGTCAATACAGATTTGGGAATTATGTGCTTAGCCAATGCCATGGGGGCCTAGGGTTTGAATCCCCAAAGTGACCAAAAAAAATCCTTTTTTATGCCTCTGCCACTCAAATGGTTAAGGGAATTAAATGTTACCCCTGGCTGTCTGTCTGTCTGTTTGTCCATCCATCTGTTTGTCCACCCTCGTTAAAAAATCGGTTTCCAATCAATAACCTCTGAAGGGGTCTTTTATATTTAATTTATATTTGGTATGTAGTTGTATAATTATAAAAATAATTATAAATTATAAAATACAGGCAAAGTGTCTACCAAATTTTACAGGAGCTATGGCCCTTTTTTTATCAATAGTAGTGGCATTCTTGTCAACAGACACTTTTCTAGATTTCAATGGGTTTTAAATGCAATTTTAACATAGTACATATTATATGCAACAAGTTCTGATGGTGTACAATAGGAAGACACCAGATGCATGTATAAAAATTCTCATAGAAATCGTTTGGAGCGAGCAGGATTCGAACCTAACACTACAGCAGTGAGAGTTAAATGATTTTGTGAAGATGCCTTAAACCACGAAGGACCCCAGATTATTCCCCGAGTGTCTTTATACAAGGCTATTCAACCACATTACAAAAAGAAAATAACAGAAATACCATGCCTTCCAATTGGTTAAAATGCAATAAAAATACAATCAAACCTGTGTTAGTGGTAACCTCTATTGAGCAGCCACTCTTCTTTAACAGTCATATTTTCAATTTACCAGTTCTAGTTTTAGTTTTATTCAACCTATATGAAGCAGCCACCTGCCTTGAGGGGTCATATACTGGTCATTCCTAATACCGCGAATCTAAAAAATTTTCAACCATGTAAAGAATGGCATCAATACTTAACAGTAATAAGATTACTTAAGTGTGCTGAGTAAAAAACAGTTGCCGATATGAAATGCAAACAAATGCCGACGCTAATGGAAGTTGGAGCTTTGCGCATGTCTTCCCAGATTGTTATTATACGGGTATTCGCAGTAATAGGTATATCGTGGTATTAGGTATACAAAGGATACTCACTATTTCCCTTGAGAGGATGCTTAAGACAAGTTTGACTGTAATACACTGAAATCAATAAAGGAGCAGTATTAAGATTTAAAGGTTTGGATAAATTAATATACATGTATAGTGTATACGTTGAATTTCTATTTCAGATTCCAAGTTTGTCCAACCAGGTGCTAATACAGGATTTACTGCTGAATGACAACAGTATATCATCGCTGGATCAAATATCTGCCACGTGGCTACCATTGCTTAATAAACTACATCTAAGTCAGAATAGGTTGGTTTCTATATTTGTTGTTAGTGTGGAAACAAAACCTTCACATAATCTCCAAGTTTAGATTCTTGTGCAGATCCTTTGATATGAACCCTTTTCAAATGTGAAAATATCTGTGATATATTCTGAGTAATTTAACGTGCTCGTATATTTCATTGAATTACACTGTGATTTTAGTCTAATAAACCAGGAAATAGAAAAAACTGAATAGGGTTTATCTTCATTTTCAACAAATTGCAGGTGGTGTTGTTGTTTGCTGGGTGATGAAAGCAATGTGAAATACCAAGTTTCATTTTTATTCTAATATATCTTTACAATTGATCTTTATTAAAAACCAATGTTGTTTTCTTGTATACTTAACTAGAAATCTGCATTTGTCATCATAGTTTGTGTAATTGTATTGTATTTAGGAGAAGAATTCTATAAGCTTGTCTTTCATTCCAATCCTTTTGGCAAAATTGTTTGTAAATATGTAATTTTGTAAGAAATTCTAAATAAAATATGTTTAAACCAAATACCAAATTATGACTCTTGAGAAAGAAAAAAACAAGTTAAATTTACCATTTTTTATTTCTCGTATTATGTATTTCAGTGTTGATGAACTGCCCAAATTACAAAACTGCCTGTTGATAAAGGACCTGGATATAAGTAGTAACCAGTTGTTAGGTGAGTTCTATAGGGTCCAGTTAGTTGTTATGTAAAATGTATCAGAGATCAGTTGTCAAGTAAGTTTGGTAGGGATCAGTAAGTTGATAGGTACATTTGGTAGGGATCATTAAGTTGATAGGTACATTTGGTAGGGATCAGTAAGTTGATAGGTACATTTGGTAGGAATCAGTAAGTTGATAGGTACATTTGGTAAGGATCAGTTAGTTGTTAGATAAGTTTTGTATGGATCAGTTAGTTTATATGTAACTTTGGTAGGGATCATTTAGTTGATAGGTACATTTGGTAGGAATCAGTAAGTTGATAGGTAAATTTGGTAGGTATCAGTTAGTTGTTAGATAAGTTTTGTATGGATCAGTTAGTTCATATGTAACTTTGGTAGGGATCATTTAGTTGAAAGGTAAGTTTGGTAGGGATCATTAAGTTGATAGGTAAGTTTGGTAGGAATCAATTAGTTGATACATAATTGTGTTAGCAATCAGTTATTAATAAGTAATTATATATGGATATTTTGGTAATATATAGGTAAGTTCTCATAGATGTGTATTATAAAATCATAAATTAATAGCTTGACAACTATTTTGAAAGCTTCTTAAATAAACACATGAATTGAGATCAATGCACAGCAAGTGTAGGTGCTCTAAATGATAAATGAAGTAAACAGACAAATGGTAGCTTGCACGTTTAACTGATGAGAGAGAAAACACAAACTAATAATTCAGGGGTGTAGCTTCCTAAAGGCATTGTAGGTATGTGCCGACACTTTTTCCTGAGAAATTGAAAAAATGAAACTACCAAAAAAAGGCAATAGAAATCGGACGCTTAGGGTAATAGGAGGTAAACTATAAATATTGTAACAACTTTTGTATAAAAATAGTAGCCCTTGAAACCACCAGACAGAAAGCTACTTCATTTTCACCTTTATTAAAGTGAACAGACATTAAAATATTACATTTACTATCAATTAATTTGGTTATAAAACAACAAATTCAAGATTAATATTAAGGATAACCAGGCCCCTAAAAACATAAGAAGTAAATGCCAAAGCACCAGTCTAGCTGAACATTTTATGTGCAAGGTTTCTTTATATACATTGTCTCATGATTGTCTGCTTCTGAATTTCAACTACATGTACATGTTTCTATTTCATATTTCCTGTCGAATAAATTGGTCTGTAGAAATTTTTGTCAACGACTAGCATTCACGTTCGGTAAACCAGGGTTGTGTTCAATGGTACACTATATATCTCAAATCTGAACATTTTATGACCTACTTCATTGTTTTTCAAAACAACTTATGGTCCGATTGTGACGCCCAGTTAAATCGCTGAACCAAAGAAATCAATAAAACAATATCAATGTCTATAATAAACTTTTTTTTCCACAAATTTTCAGCTTTTGCCTTCTTCAGGAAAATCGCAGTCTTTTAAGGACTATGTTACATCCATTTTATAATGTTTAACTAAATAACTGACAGGAAATGACGTAACGTCAAAACATTAAAAAGGAAATGATGTGACGCTTGCAACGTCAGTTGACGTTGCGCTAGAATTTCCCCAACTATTAAGATACATACATAGTTCCAGTTATAAGTAAAACAATAAACCGAAGAAAATAACTTGGTCTAGATCTAACATTTGTTTTTGTTGTATTTTATTATTAAAATAAGCATGGAACCGTTATGAACGTCATTTAAGTTTGTATATTGTTAAACAGACCATCAAAATGTCGATGCTTCTTTGTTTACGCTAGAAACTTAAAACGGTTTTATTGAAGAATAAAAGTCTTTAAAAAATTGACGTTTTCCAATGAAAATGTTTTGAATACATATATGATAATGAGATTGGAATTATATACATGTAAAGACATATTTGAGTAACATATGTATTCAATTAAAATGCTATACAGTTTTACATATCTACTTTAAATGTCTTACATTTTTTCCATTGAAAGGGTTTTCTTTTCTTTAACTCATTTATATCTATAAATTATTTGTGACAATGGAAGGATAGTTACTGTAATAATAACTATTGTGGAGCACATCTGTGGTGCCGAGGTCAATTGAACCAAGATCAGAAGGTAATGGGTTTGATCCTCCACCATGGTCATGTGTGGTGTCATTGAGCAAGACATTTTATCTACATACGCTTGGTATTAGTTCCTCCCAGGTGCCTTGAAGTGAGATTTGTCTCAGTTGTAAGAACTGTTTTCACAATCGATGTAAAATAAACAAGTTCAAAATCAAAAAAAAAACTTAACATTGCAGACGCTGAGAATATCCACCGAAGCTTGGATGGATGTATATACCTACAAAATCTATATATAGACGACAACCCAGTAGATGAGGATCTGCCTGAAGGGTAAGCAATACATGTACATTCTCTGTTATACAGTCAAACCTGTCTTAAGCAGCCAGTCAAGGGAAGGAGCGATAGTGGCCGTTTAAGACATTTTGTTGCTTAATGCAGGTAAGTTTGCTCTGAACACACCTTCATAAAAATGGGAAATGTCAAATGCAACTGTTAAGACAAGTGGCTGCTTAATAGAGGTGACCGCTTACACAGGCTTGAATGTTAAATGATAAGAGTTAACTGGTACATTAAGACAAAGCTGAAGTGGCTGCTCAATAGAGGTGACATCCATTTTGTAAGGTTTAACTAAATAACTGACAAGAAATGACGTAACGTCACAACTTTAAAAAGGAAATGACGTGACCTTAACAATGTTAGTTAACATCGCATTAGAATTTCCCAAACTTTTAAGATACATACAGAGTTCCAGTTATAAGTAAATCATTCACAGAGTTAGTATGTAAAATTTGTAAAACACAAAAACACCAAATGGATGTAACGTTAAATCAAATTTTTTGAATGACTTACTAATGAATAGATACCCTTTTGGCAATACAGGGTCAGTGAGTATATATAGGTATGACTTATTGAAAAAAAAATGTTTTTAGTCAATTTTAAAATTTGAAAAATTGTGATATATTCCCTTTAATGTATGTAATATTATATACATGGTTATTGTCATAATTTTGTTTCAGGTTTTATGTTCAGCTACAGAATGCTTGTCCACGCTTGCTGACATCCAGTAGTAGCGGGTCTCCACACAAAACTGTACCACTGAAACCTCGGACTAGTTTTGAAGCCATGTGTCTCACACAATGTCACACGTTACGTGACATCATGACACACTTAGATATGAATCTCAAGTAAGTTTTTATTAAGATTCCCAAGTATACATCTAGTCTCTGTGGTACTAGTATATTCCTAGTACTATATATACTATCCCTTTACTCCACAGATACGCATTTTCCCACACCAATCACAGAAGGCCTTTGAAAACAGTGCAGGAAGAGTTCCTGCACTGTTTTCGTCTCTGTCAGTTAATATAAACATAATTCACCCAATAATTCAAAAGCCTTCTATATGAGAGGTGTCCAAAGGTGTCTATATTAGAGGTGTCCAAAGGCATCTCTATATAAAGTAAAGGGCTATACTATAACTTACATCTCACTTTTCAGTGACAGTGACACAAGTTTTGCACTAATAAAAAGTCCAATATAATTTGATTTGATATATTTTCAAAATGGTTCATAGGGGTTGTGATTTCTTGATGCAGATGAGAAGTGAAAACACTGGCAGAGCATATGCTGCAAAAAGACATCACTGGTGTTAAAAAAAGTGACTTTTATTGGATTTTGACTGATGTATTTAAGAGCATTTGAGAACTTTTAAAACAAAACAAAGGGGGTATCACTACACCATCTTTAAAAAACAGGCTTGTCAACACACTTTTGTATGAGCAGATGGATAAAAGAACCTTTTCTATGCAGATTTTTATTTATTGTGGAAATCGTAGACCCTATTTTGTTGAATAGAGCAGAATTCAACTGTGTAGCAAGAACTTACAGTTTTGTGTTGGAAAAATGTAAAACATTATATCAGTCTGTTTGGAGGTACAGTGAACATTTATCAGTGAAATGAACATTTATCAGTGAAATGAACATTTATCAGTAAAATGAACATTTATCAGTGAAATGAACATTTATCTGTGAAATGAACATTTATCTGCGAAATGAACATTTATCAGTAAAATGAACATTTGTCACAGAACTTATGACCTCAGAGTGAAAAGCATCTGTTGCATTATTTTCACAACTGAATGTCATCAAATGATATCATTTATTTTATCGCTAAATCAGGAAAAAGTTTGCTGTTGTATATAAAATGCAGATTTACTTTCCGACATGACTCAATGTCAAAATGACATCAATAGATGTAAATGGTGTTATTTTGAGATGTTGAGGTCACGAAATGACTGTCAGAATCTACATGTAATGTTGTAATGTATTGGCAGAGCCTTGCATGATACCTTTTTGCCAACTTGTTTAATAAAGTCAGTGATAAATGATTTCTGATGTAATGTCCTTTAAAACTTTATTTTAATTTAGCCACACCTGTCCAGTTGATTATGTGTCTGACTGTCAATCCAAGGGTTGTGAGTTTTTATCCTCTCCAGGCTGCATTCTTTGTGATGATTCTCTATGAACTTTGTTCCACAGTCATGAATCTCCCATCTCTGAATATGTGGGAAAGTAGTCAATGACTTGCAGAAATAATGTGTATCTAATACTCGTTAACCATCTAGTTGATCCCATTTTTGATGATTAGGGACCACAGACTCTATTATAGAATTGAAATATTTTTAAAAAGAGGCAAAACCCCAGACAAATAAGCAAACAAATATGGGTAGTTTATTATGCTCCCCCAAAGGGGGAAGCATATAGTCACCGCTTTGTCCGTACGTCCGTGCATCCCCTAGTTCTTGTCCGGGCTATTTCTCTACAACCTCTGGTTGGAATTTTATGAAACTTGCTAGGATGCATCATTACCAAGTGCAGATCACATATAGTCTTTGTGTTCTGGTTCGATGATTTTTTTTTCATGGAGTTATGGCCCTTTGATTCTGTCTGACCAAATTCTTGTCCGCACTATTTCTCTACAACCTCAAGTTGGAATTTTATGAAACTTGCTAGAATGCATCATTACCAAGTGTAGATGGGCATATTGTCTTTGTGTTCTGGTTCGATGAATTTTCACGGAGTTATGGCCCTTTGATTCTGTCTGTGACCAAATTCTTGTCCGCGTTAATTCTCTACACCCTCAGGTTGGAATTATATAAAACTTGCTAGGATGCATCATTACCAAAGTATTTTCAACCATGTAGCCATCAAGGCTAAGGGAAAATGGTACAGAGTCAAACACTCACTTGGGGAGCAACCATCGTTTCCATCGATATTTTCTTGTAATTTATTAATTTATTTTCAGATCTCTTCAAAATGGTGGACATGTTGATCTTGCCCAGTTATGTGATGTTTACTTTAAGTTCTGTGAAAAGACATTCAATATTGTTGTGGAGCAGAGATACGCCCACGAGTATGGTGACGTATCCATCACCATGCCGACCGCGCCCACCACACCACGTTCCAGCAGACCATTGTCTGGGCGACAAAAAGACAAGTTCATGAATCCAAAAGATATGTTTGAAAGTGCCCTAAAGTCATCAAATAAACCAACAGATCAACTTTCTAACAATTCACATAATGGTTCAAATGATATAGCTGGAAACACTACTAAACATGAAGCAGTAACTAATCCAAAAGATTTGTTCGAGCAAAGTTTGAGACAATCCAGTTCTACAAATGCTTCTTTTAATAATAATAAAATTGAACCTGCAAATTATTTTACACAAAATAACACAAATCCAAAAGACTTGTTTGATCAAGCTCTGAAGTCATCGGAAAGCTCGGTTAAATCCACTGCTAATGGTCATATAAATGGTACTGACAAACTGACCAATGGAGCTGCGGGTGGAAAACTGATTGCTGCAAGTAGCAGGTATATTATTTTGTCATACTTATAATGATGTTGTGACTCGCAGTAATGAGCTTCTGCATTTTTACCAAATATAATTATATGCACAACCATTGGCCTGGATACATACACTCATTATTGACGCCTGTGAATTTTCACTTCTGGGGTTAGTTTCTAAATATGGAAGAAAATGCATCAAAAGTTTAAGTCTCAGTCATGAAATTTTAACAGTAGAAGATAACACACTTAAGGTATATAAACCTTCTTTGAAATCAAATGACATTTTCTGCATTAAAATTACCTGTATGTAATTGGTGCATCTTCAAAGTCACTGAATGTACTTAGACAGGTTATTTTAGTAACAATGAATATTAGTAAAAACTTATCAGATGCTTTGAGGGGCAGGAATGTAATAAACCCCTGATATATTTTTCATATTAACCTTCTCTTACTTCACTGCCATTTCATTGCTCCATATAACTAGGCTCTCATACATAAAAAGCCATAATTTTTCCACTTTACCAAAACATCTAAATTGATGTGTGGAGCCAGTTTCGCCAATGCATTTGAGTATATATGTGTTCTTAAATACTTATAATCTTGTACAAGCAGCCAGATAATCATGATTTTAGACTGGTTCCAGAAAAACTGCATATGGTTTATTTGTCATTGATTAAAAAATATTTATGTAACCAGTCAAAATTATAAAAGTTGACCTGAAATATAAATGGAGTTTTTCTCAGATAAAATGAACCTCAAGTATATCCATGTTCATTTATTATTAAATTAGTGTATGAAGACAATAGAAAGGAAAAAAAACAACATTTTTAACTAATATGAACACCACCTAACCAATATAATCATATACCCTAGAAAAAAAACAAACCTGTGAGTGCAATACATTTTTCAAAAGGTGTGTGGGGGGGTGGGGTGGGGGGGATTTTTTGTATAAAGTGTGAGTGAAATGCTTTAAAATGCTCTACATGTACTAGTAATTGGGCATTTATTCATCTTCAAAATGTTAAAACCAGATTTGGATTAAAGACTTCTATAGTGCTTAGTCATTTTATTTTCCATAAAAATTTATGGAGACATTTATTAGAGCCCAAACTATGGGATATAAAATTTACACATATCAAACATTAAAAGCAGAAATTTTAGGTTTTAGTTTTTCTTCATGTTTATATTAGTAATAATAAAATGAACCCATATATATTTTATTATCGTATTCATCTTTCCAGTGACTTAATCAACATGTTTATACATCTCTGATCTATCAAATTGTTCCAGGGAATGTTATTCCATTGATTTATTCAAAAACATTTTACTGTAAATTTTTAGCAAGGACCAGAGAGTGAGAGCTGCTGTTGTTATTCAGGCGTTCTGGCGTGGATGGAGCATGAGACGGGAGATAGCGGAACAGACAAAGGTGTGGCTGGCTGCGGTCACCATACAAGCAGCTTGGCGTGGTTATGCTGTCAGAGGCATTGTCCAGAGAAGACTAGAGGCACAGCGGCATATGCAGCAGATGGATCCTCAAGTTCTCCAGCAGTTAAATCAAGCTGCTGTAAAGATACAGGTGCGAAGTTGTGTATATACCCCTTTACTTCATAAAGACACCTTTGGACACCTCTAATATTGAAAGCATTAATTCACCGAGTATCAGCCATGGGTGAATTATGTTTATATTAACTGACAGAGAGGAAAACAGTGCAGGAAGTGTTCAGATTGCTCGTTACGAGCAATCTGAACTCTTCCTGCACTGTTTTCAATGACCTTCTGTGATTGGTACGGGAAAAAGCGTAAAAATGGAGTAAAAGGGTATACAGTATTTTGGTTCTAATGATATTATTTTGGATCATATGATTTACATATTACCTATGTAATATTTTTTGAGTAAACATTTATATTCTGCTTTTTTAGTGATTGATATTTACCTATGCAAAGCATATTCAGGGTATGAGGGTTAAGAGTTTACCTATGAAATTGACAATATTTTCAGGGTCTGAGGGTTAAGATTATACCTATGGAATTGACAATATTTTCAGGGTCTGAGGGTTAATATTTTACCTATGGAATTGACAGTATTTTCAGGGTATGAGGGTTAAGATTTTAACAATGGAATTGACAGTATTTTCAGGGTCTGAGGGATAAGATTTTACCTATGGAATTAACAGTATTTTCAGGGTCTGAGGGTTAAGATTTTACCTATGGAATTGACAATATTTTCAGGGTATGAGGGATAAGATTTTTCCTATGCAATTGACAGTATTTTCAGGGTCTGAGGGTTAAGATTTTACCTATGGAATTGACAGTATTTTCAGGGTCTTAGGGTTAAGATTTTACCTATGCAATTGACAGTATTTTCAGGGTCTGAGGGTTAAGATTTTACCTATGCAATTGACAATATTTTCAGGGTCTGAGGGTTAAGATTTTACCTATGCAATTGACAATATTTTCAGGGTATGAGGGTTAAGATTTTACCTATGGAATTGACAGTATTTTCAGGGTCTGAGGGTTAAGATTTTACCTATGGAATTGACAATATTTTCAGGGTCTGAGGGTAAAGATTTTACCTATGCAGTTGACAATATTTTCAGGGTCTGAGGGTTAAGATTTTACCTATGCAATTGACAATATTTTCAGTATATGAGGGTTAAGATTTTACCTATGGAATTGACAGTATTTTCAGGGTCCGAGGGTTAAGATTTTACCTATGCAATTGACAATATTTTCAGGGTATGAGGGTTAAGATTTTACCTATGCAGATTTCAAGATGTAGTGAAGTACGTTTTACCTATGCAATATTCATGGTGACATTTGGTTTAGATAATACCTATGCAATGACTTACAATATTCGGGTAGTGATGGTTGAGATTTTACCTCTCATTTACGATGTTGATAGTAATGCTGCTGATGATCTTAGTGATGCAGATGTCAATGTCTATAAAGTCAGTGCTTGTTGAAGACTTGAAAGTAATGGCAATAACAATTGTAGTAATGATGATGATGGTAATGGTTGTGATGATGATGATAATCATTTTATGATATTTTTATGGCAGGCTTTGTGGAGAGGATATATACTAAGAAAGAAACTGTTTGCAGCCCTAGAATATGCCCAGTGTAACTTTGGCGATGATGATGATGATGAAGATGCTCAGATGTTTGATGAGTTTGATATAGACAAGTTTGTTGACATAGATGAGGTAAATGAAAATATTACAAGTATTTTAACTGAACCATGTTCTCAATTTGTGAATTTGTGTTTGATACTAGAGATGTTTCAAATCATTTAGTTGACATAGTGTTCATTATGTTTGTTCATGACCATAAGGCTATAATGAGTTATTTAACTTCCCAGAGCTGATCAGAATGAACAAAGTTATGGCCCTTGATTGGTTGAAAAATCTTTTATTTGCCTTATAAAAATGAGTACAACATAAATCCATGGCCTCAGCAGTGAGAGGTAAATGACCTTGAGATGGCCCCTTTTGAGCTAAGGAGGATCCTTCCCTCCAGATAAAGAGATGTAACTGTTAAGTATTTACAATAGCTATTTCCTTGTTGACAATTTGTTAATCATGTTGTAGTTGGGAGCCTCCTCTACCTGTGTTTGCCTTAAAGCTGCATAGCCAGTATCTGAAGATATTTCTTGTATAAAGAAAGAAACAACTTCTTTATGAATGACAAACATTTTTGTGAATTCTCATGACATCTTTAACATGAAGAAATTGTGTTTTAAATATAAATTGACTGAAAAGTAATTTTGAATTAACTGCTTTGCTGATGGAATTATCATAAAACTTCAGTTTCAATCATATATATCTGGCCTAATTCCAGAACAGTCGCTTAGATATATGCAAAGCTATAAATGCATATAATTTTTAAGTTATGAACAAAATTAATGTTCTTTTTTTTTTCATTTTGTTGGTACGTAAGTTTTTTTATGTTAGAAGTCATTTATGGAGTACTATAAGAAAAGATAATGTTGCATGGAAAATGACCAAAAAAAAAATCTTGTTACGGGAAGCACTTGGATCGACTGGCATTCCACAGATATTACCACTGTGCTATGTAGGAATATCGAAAGAATGGAAGTATAAATCTAAGTTAAACTTACAGTAATCATTTACCCAGATTTAATCAATGATGCCGGAAATTTTCCGGATGTAATTACTAAATCATTTACTTTACTCCATGGGTTGGGTCTAATTTAAATAACGACAATAATAGCAATTTAAATACCAGTATATGTTTTTTTATGATAAACAACAGTATTTTGCACCAGACTTGATTCAATTAGTCTTAACTTATACTTAATATTGCAATTAATAATGCCAGTTCTTTTATTGCTTTAAAAGGACATAAATACTGGTTATGCCACTTTAACAAACTTTGCTATCATTATCCTAGTGAGAGTCTGATATGGTTGTGCTAGACTGTGTATGTTTATATTTATAGGGTTTGCTTGATGATGAATGGAAACCACCAGAAACACCAGACATTCCTGCCAAGTAAGTGTATTGTTTTTAATCTTTAATGCTTACAGATATCATCAAGCATAATTTATATACAATGTATGTACAAGTCACTTGTCTTCCATTGCTTATCCATTAAATCATATTATGGAAGTAACAAACCCCTTTGGTAGAAAAAAAGTCATATAATTATACTAAAATGTGTAAAGCACATAGGCCAGTGGTAAAGAACCCATGATTGGAGGGTCATGGATTCCATCCCCAGCTACGGCCATGTGTGGTGGGTTCATTTCATCAAGACACTTTCTTGGTGCTTTGTACTGGTTCCACCCAGGAAGACTTTGAGCATGATTTGTTTAAGTTATAATAATACAATCGAAATTATGTAAATAAATTTAAGCAAATAAAATGAATTTGTACCAAAAACATTACAGGTATTTTGTAGATGACAAAATGTTTCTATTTTAGCCTGAATGCTTTATCATGTACAGTTTGAACACCTGTCCCCCTATTTCAAGAGGATATTGCTATAAGAATCTTACATGGGATTGAAGTTTGGATAGCAAATTATTGCCGGAGGGATAACTGTTTTGGTGGGAGTTTCCGCGAACACAGTTGTTCAAAGGGATGGAATTTTCAAGAAAAAATGATAAGTAAACTTGTTTAAAGTGAGACCTTCAACTTGTGTGTTTGTGGTAAACATGTCCAATATAATCATAACGAATGCCAATTTTAATTTAGAGTCCTCCGTGGCCAAGTGATATATCATCTCAAGATCACTTCCCTCTCATTGCTAAGATTTTATGGTTCAAGTTATGCTCGCTCCTGTTACTTATGGGAGGATGGTGGTTCTACTCAGGTTAGGGGTCCTCCGTGGCTGAGTGGTCTAAGGCACCATCTCAGGATCACTTCCCTCTCACTGCTAAGGTATTAGGTTCAAGTCGTGCTCACTCCAGTTTCGTTGCAGAAGGACGGTTGTTCTACTCAGATTCATTCTGAGGTCCTCCTCCACCAATAAAACTAGATATGCCATATATAACCTGAAATGTGTTGTAAATGGCGTGAAACCCCATTAAAAAAAAAAATAAATTGAAATAAATCGACTTTTTAAGAACATAGGTTCTGCAGTATCCACATGACTATCAGTGCAGTTTTTATTTTGGCAGTCATCCTGTTTTACGGAAACCTCCATCTGGCAGACAGAAAGTGCCGCCACTAAACACACTTGATCATCAGAGACCCCCTAGCAACCCCCGTCGTGCATGGAAGAACCTAGAGTCGCCGTTGTCTGACATAGCGAGGATTCCACGTCCACCGTCAAGTGTTGCTTCTACTGAACTTACGTCACGTACAGCTGCGTCCAAGAAAGAGGAGAAACTGACGGAAGAGTGGTGAGTGATTTCATTGGTCTTCTGTATTGTAGTGTGTGGCTCAATGGTAGAGCATAGGACCAAGGATTCGAGGGTTGTGGGTTCGATTCTCTAAAATATTTAAGTTTAAATCAAATATGGTGTTAAGTGTCGCTTTCATCATTTTTTAGTCACATCACAATGGTGTCTACTCGAGACAGCATTTTAAATGATGCCACACTGGAGTGTTATGCCACAGATACATGGTATGATACCCCACCCAGTCACATTATACTGATACTTTTGGTTTACCAGACTTAGAACTAGTATACTCTTAACCCTTTACTCCATAGATATGTCTTTGGACACCTCTAATATAGAAGGCTTTTGAATTATGTTTATATCAACTGACAGAGTGGAAAACAGTGCAGGAAGTGTTCAGATTGTTCGTTACGAGCAATTGGAACTCTTCCTGCACTGTTTTCAAAGGTCTTCTGTGATTGGTGCGGGAAAACGCGTATCTATGGAGTAAAGGGTTAATGCTGAGCGCCAAGCAAGGTAGCTTCTTGTAACATTTTTCAAGCCAGCTATGAATCAAACATACGACCTTCTTAATCACCACTATTGTTTCTTTGATATTCAAATATGGGAGCAAAACAATAATTTTTTATTCATTTATGCCCATTGTTCATCATATAACCACCCTCTCCACTAAATTAATGTGTCTAGATAAATAATTTGATGGTTACTTGTAAATTAGGATTCCATATTTTGCTGTGGAAACATTACTTTTTAGCTAACAATATTTATTTTAATTACATATATATATATTTTAGCTTTTTTGTAAAGTATACAAACCAGTCCATGTGCCTGTTTCCTGAGTAGAACCGACACTGATTGTTGTATTTGATAGGGCTTTAAATTGTACCTGGGATTGAACCCAGAACCTCTTGCATGAATGGTTAATACTATATACTAAAACGCATAACCTCATTTTAAGATATTTCTCTTTTACTAAACAGATACTAATATATTCTGTAATTAAGTAATAAAAGTAGTTCCTACTTTAAAATGTACAAAATACTTCATCATAGATACACTAGCATTAAACATTTAATGAGAGTAAAAGTTCATGGGCCTACTATTCCAGGGGATTCAAAGATACAAATACTGCCCATTTGATGATGCAGAGGGCCAAGAAGATGAAGTATAATGCTGAACGCAGGAAAAAGATCAATAAATTAGGTAAGTGAATTACTTTTTACGTTCTTTCATAAATAACATTCTGCTTAATCTGTATTAGAAGTCATCTGGTTAAACAATCATATTTTTTTATTTTGTTTGCTGTTTGTGGATTAAATTTTAAAACAATGTGTAAAAAATGGCCACTTGACTTTATTGGTCACTTAAGATTCTCAGTAAAAAGCTAAAAAATATGTTTGCAAGCCCAAACATTTTTTTTCAACAGTACAATGTTTGGATCTGTGTCTTAGAAATCTTGTGGCAAAGTGTGGATTCATTGAAACTCATACAGTTAAATTTGATTCTGGTAGAGACTGCCTAAAGTTAAAGAAATTGTTTGAAATGATGCACAATATAATGTGAGTGATAATAGCAGGCATTAAAGGTATCTCACTATCTTCAGTCGATTTCGTTCTGAGAAAAATCATGTCAAAGGCAGCCAGTCAAGGGAAAGACAAAAAGTGGTCTTTTAAGACAGGTTTGTGCTTAATACAGGTTAATTTGCTCTGAAAGCATAGAAATGGGAAATGGCAAGTGTGGCTGTTCAGTAGAAGTAATTGCTTTTGCTGGTTTAATTACTGGAAAGGTGATTGAAAAATGGCCAAAGAAAACTAATTAAAAGTAATATTGATTAATCAGTTCTTCAGATAAACGCTGTTTGTGAGTATTCAAGCATTGACATTTCTGAAATAAGCATTGATTTTTAAAGTAAGGGGTTAAAGAAACATAAGCTACTGATAACTTCAGTGTTAATCATTTTATTTTAAATAGCAATTTAGGTTAAAATGTTCAATTTTACCCATAGCATTTTGAACATAAGCATTGCATACTAATTTAAGAAATAAAATACTAATTTGAAGAAAAGCTTATCAGGAGCACTGGATTAAATGGTGAAAGGTCTTATGTGTCATTATGGCAGTGATACCATGGTGATTTTATGACTTATGTGTACAGGTAATAAACACATACATATATATTTTATGTTCAGATCCAAAGCAGAGATTGGCTCTGTTCAGGAAATTGGAAGAGACAACCCATCCGGAGACTCGCACCATAGTTCCCCAACGTAAAACACTTCCTAGAAAGGAATATTTCCAAGGTTTGTGGCTAATTAAATTAATTGTTGGTTTATCTCTTGTCTGTCAGGAGATCTACTCTGCTTTTATTTAAAAAATATTTCTTCTTGGATGTTAAGAACATTTTATGGATACACTTCTATTACCATCGGTTTTGTTTGTTTGAATACTTGGCATCATTTAAATGCCATCCGGGGGGTAACAGATGGTCAGCCAACTTGACCACTACTTCCTGGGATCCTGGAATGTTAACCAGTACTTGACTACACCGATCTCTGAAAGTAACTGATAACTTTCCCACTTGAATCAATTACAGGTCAAATATATGAGAATAGCGAATGCATCTTTTCCATTCATTGACCATTTTGTGAGCATTTCTTGTTCTCCAGTATTTCAGTTATATTGTAGAGGTCAGTGTCAGTGCACCTTATCATCATTCCACCAGATGGTTAACCTGGACTGTGTTCAGCACCGTTGAACATGTCTACTCTGTTTATAAATGCAAACAGTGATCAAACGAACGAAAAGTTAATCAGACTACATTGGCGCTGTCCCTCCATTTCTCATTAAGTCATCCAATTAAACACAAGCAAACAGCTCTCAGAGGTGTTTGCTCTGTAAGCAAATGTTTAATCGTGAACATGTCGTTCAGCACACTTCTGTTAACAAACATTTGCAAACAAGTTTAATGTTTAAGCCAACTAAACCCAGTCCAGTACAATACACACCTTATCTCTGCAAGTCAGATTGTAAAGGAAATAGTAAATTTTAATGTATTATCGATAAACAAAATATGATGGTTAAATTTATTAACATCTTGTCCTTATGATATGATTACAGCAAGGCAAAATGAAATAAACCGTGCAGACCAGGAGAAGAGACAGGAATTCCACACACGTGCATCACGTACATTTGAATGGCTTCACACCCAGGTTGGAGACCACCCGGTCACAGACTCCATCATAAACCAGACGTAAATTTTTTTTTATAAAATTCCTTCATTTTACGTTGATTTCAATTGATTGATTGATTGATTGAATATTTAGCGTCATTTTTATGCCGTCGAGGGCTAACAGACGATCAGTTAACCTAACCACTGGGATTAACCAGTACTCAAACACACCCCATCTCCGCAAGTAACTGATAACTTTCCCACTTGAATCAGTGGTGAGAGACAAATGAAAATGAGACACAATGTCGTATATCAATCATCACAGAGACTGTTGCTGGGCGGGGGATTCAAACCCACGACCCCTGGATTGATAGTCAGACGCGTAACTGATTGAGCTAATCGGGCCCAGCATTAATTTCAAAAGAAGGTACAAGTATTATACAAATCACTCTCACTGGTAATATCATAGTAAATATCAAGGTCTTAATGTCCAAACATTCTATGCTTTGATAGGGAGATTTGCAGATCAGGTTCTCATATAGCAGCTGTTTTCTGTACCTGTCAAGTTTGATTACAATGTGCTTAAAATATGATATAGAAAATCATCTACTGTTTGATATACAGACGATCTTGCATATGTGCTTATTTATTATTGAATTTATATAATGAGTTGGAAAAAATATATTATGTGAGGCACTGCAATAAATTCAATAAAAATGAGCATGAATGTAAGATTCATTTTATCACAAAACTGGGAAAAGTTCACATTTACCATTTATTTAGCAGATCTTTTTTATAAGGAACGTAATGTCTCAAAACAACGTCATTTAATCGACGTCAGATGGCATATGTTAGACCTATAGTTTGTGCAATGAGAGACTTTACATTGTTTCTGCTTTCCCTTTAAGATATATGTATGTATACATCCAAAAGAAACATAGTTCAGTCAGTTGTATCCTCTTAACTTACTTGTATAGTAAATCTGTAATTGTACTCTTTCTAACATACACTTATTGTAAATCTTTAAAAAGTTTTGTATGTTTCAGTACAACCAATGGTCCCAAATATATGCATGACCTACCTGAGTTGCAAGGTGGCCGCAGAGTTCAGCTTGTGGTATGTCTACTTCTTTACCATTGCATTTATTGAATACAGCTTTATTTTTATATGTATTTGCAATGTGAATCTTGGTGATACAAAAATACAGTGTGACTTACAACTTTCTATTGACTCTGAATCTCTTAATTCAGCAGAGACCACAGTGTGTTCTAGTGGCAGAGTGTACCCCTCACAAGCAGAAGCTTGTTGGTTCGATATTCAGCCAGGTCATACCAAAGATTTTAAAAAATGTTACTAGAAGCTTTCCCGCTTGTTACTCAGCATTTAGAGGATAGTTCTAAGTCTGGTTTGCCCGGTGTCAGTAGTCTTATTTAGCCAAAACTTGCTGGGAATGATCAGTTCTCATTATGCTTATTCATTTTGTATTCTGTTTCAATGATTTTTGACAGAGTTACAGCCCTTGTACTTTCAAAGTTTAAGATCTTTACGGGAGAACTCGTCTGACATATGTGGATAGATTTAGTCAAAGTTTGCTGGGAAGGAACAGTATGAGGTCTAGTTGTGCGTAGTTTGCTGGAAAGGATCAGTATGAGGTTTAGTTGTGTGTAGTTTGCTGGGAAGGATCAGTATGAGGTCTAGTTGTGTGTAGTTTGCTGGGAAGGATCAGTATGAGGTCTAGTTGTGCATAGTTTGCTGGGAAGGATCAGTATGAGGTCTAGTTGTGAGTAATTTGCTGGGAAGGATCAGTATGAGGTCTAGTTGTGCGTATCCTTTTTGTGTTCCACTTTAATGTTTTTTTTACTGAGTTATGGCCCTTTGTATTTCTTAATCAAAAATATTATATGAAGGGAAGACATAGTTTTTTGCCGAAATTTTTTTTCTTGTATTCAATATGTTATACCTTAAATATAGATCAATTCACTTTTACTGTTTATAGAGTAGTCCAGCATCCATGGAGCTGCAGTCGGTGGACAGTGTTAGCTCAGCAGGACTGAGACCTCGGAGATCCTCTACTGGAGCAGGTAGGAACTGAAAACTGTTTGTTGAGTTATCTTGCACAGCAGGTAACCTAAAATTTGATCAAGGTTAGATATTTAACTTTTTGAGTAGTTGTTCTCCGGACATGATCCACTTGTGCTCAGGAAAATTTTCTTGTCACTATTATCTGTTATATTCGTTTAACTACATCAATGACCAAAAAATCATAATGGTTATGTGGTGTGTCTTTCTTTTTAAAAATATTGTACTGGTACAACATAATGTATATTTTCTGTCGTCTAGGTTACACCCCAAGTAAGCTTCCACCAATACAGACTGCATCTGCACCGACAGCACATGTGAAAGAAAGGATGTCATTTCGCAACCCAAAACAGAACGAGTCTGTCGGCTGGGGCGGAGGCAAAAAGCGAACATCAAGACCATAAATAATTGTTATATAAAATACCATTGTTTACATTAAATATGTCCACTGTTTGGTCTGCTTCTAGGCCATCCTTAAAAATATTTCTTTGCTGTGCCCTAACTTAAATAGATTTTTATGGGTCTTGGTATGTTCTATTTTTTGTATTTTGATTATTATTTATTCATAGTTTTTATTTATTTTACAAAAATAGATAGATTACATAAATCATTTGAAATTCAATATAAAAATGTTTGAGTAGCTACATTTTGAGAGGCTATGATGTAGGTTGGAACACAGCAAACAAATAAATGTTTAAAGATGGCCGTGTGTATTGCATTCACTTCATGATAGCCTTGCCTGTGTTCATTTTGCTGGATTTACTAGATTTGCTGTTTTTTCACATAAAAAATATACAAGGTTTATAGATGATTGTTTATTTTTGTTATTTTGTATATAGACACATTACACTGATAATTAGGTAAATTGACAGATCTGAACTGAATAAGTTATAACCTGGACTAACGGTATGTTTAAACATGTATGTGAACCGAAACCAGATTACCTCAGTCAAGTGGGAGAGTTATCAGTTACTTCCTGCTGGGCTGTGCTACCTTATTTTCCTTTATAAAGTGGTTTTAACAATTTTGAAACTTACCCCAACATTTAAACACAAAATCTCAACGGGAGCAGTTGTATTTCAGTGGAAACGTTGGATTTTAATTTCACATCCAACTGTGAAATAGATAAATTAAATGTGACATTGAAACTGCAGCACAAAAACGTCATAACGTTGGATTTACTAGAGTTCTTCTCTTGATCCCTTTTTTTATCTCTAAGTTTACTGCTCGCACTAGACAAAGAATGTAGAGTCTCAGTCTAATCATCATCTAAATTGTGAAGTGTATGGTCCAGTGGTAGAGAATCAGATCCTGGATTGGAGATTCCTGGGTTCGATCCTTCTCTGTGTGGTGTCCTTGTGCAAGACACTTTATCCACATATACTTAGTTCTACCCGGGAGGAAGACTTTGGGCATGATTTGTCTAAGTTGTAATGCCTTGTTTCACAATCAAAGTAAAATATAGAAGTTTTAAACAAGGAACTGTTCCTTGTGGTAAATAATCAGTTAATACAAACAACACCCTCAGTAAATGATAATAGAATATTGCAAGAATTAAAAAATCCACAAACAGATAAAAAAAAAGTAAAATGTTGACCTTTCCCATTTGAATATTATTTATTAATAGTGTTCTATTACTAAAATTGTATGCCTTTTATGTTGGGATATGAACTTTCTATTAGTTATTATTGTGTTTGTTATATTACGATATCAGCTTTCAATTATTGTTGTGCTTGTCTTGCTAGGATATCAACTTTCTATAGCATTCTATTGTGCCTGTTATGTTAGTATATCAACTTAGTATTTCTATTGCAACTGTTATTCTAAAATATTTACTTTATATCTAAAATATCAACTTTCTATTACATTGTATTATTGTGCAGGTTATGTTAGTATATCAACTTTGTATTTCTATTGCACCTGTTATGCTAAAATATCTACTTTATATTTGAAACTACATTGTATTATTATGCCTGTTATACTAGGATATCAGCTTTTACTATTCTGCCTGCTACATGTGTATATGATAGGATATCAGCTTTTACTATTCTGCCTGCTATATGCTAGGATATATGCTAGGATATCAACTTTTACTATTCTGCCTGCTATATGCTAGGATATATGCTAGGATATCAGCTTTTACTATTCCGCCTGCTATATGCTAGGATATATGCTAAGATATCAACTTTTACTATTCTGCCTGCTATATGCTAGGATATATACTAGGATATCAACTTTTACTATTCTGCCTGCTATATGCTAGGATATCAACTTTTACTATTCTGCCTGCTATATGCTAGGATATATGCTAGGATATCAACTTTCTATTATATTGTATTATTGTGCCTGTTGTACTGGGATATGTTAACCATGTTCTTTTCATTAAAATATTAGCAGAGTTTCATAATAAAAACTTAAATTTTAAACACATGTAATTATGGTCTTAAATTGTGTTTATAATTGTGCTAGTAGAATTGCTATTAAAGGATTTCTGTTCTTTGATTATGATACAAATATTGGGTTTGGTGCTTGTCAATTTTTAACTGCTTACCCTCCTGTCTTGAGCAGCCATATTTTATATATGTTCACAAATATTTTTGGCATTTTAAGGGTCACATGACAATCTTAAAATTAATAAAATGAGAATAATCATTTAACTTTTTTGTATTAGCTTCTCCTCTTTAATAATTCAAACTGGGCCAATAAGAATAAAATCAAAGCATTCAAAGTACTGACAGTCAGGCTTTGATAAATATTCATACGCATACCAAATTTGATTTATATTATTGTAGCATTTGGTTTATTTTATGCAACATTTTTAAAAATGACATAACACAATATCAGCAATATGTTTTTATCAATTGATTTGTTGCTGCTTTCATATGTAAAGTTACATGGGAAAAATAAAATTTTAGGAATGAAAAGTAGTCCCTGACTCATGTGATCTTTTTGGCGGTGATCAAGACTGCACGGCTTGAATACGATGACATAAGCCCACGACGACATATGCAGGGCTATACCTTTGGCATAAACCCCAGCTAACCAGACCAAATTGGGAAAAAAACAGGGCAAATATGAATTGAAACTGCGCCAATATGAAATGAAACTGCTCCAGTATGAAATGTACGCTAATATGACTACTTCATGTTGTTAATAAAATTTTCATTGTTGGTTAAATGATTTGATATAAGCTCAGTTATTTTTATCTTTAAACAGTCTGATATGCCTGTTTTCCTAATAAGAACCAATACCAAGTATATGCAGATAAAGTGTATTGCTCAAGTACATAACATCAGGTCCTTGTGGGGGATTTTAATGCAACGTAATTATTTAGATTATTAAGATTGCTGTGCGCTCCTTTAAAGTAAATCAACAACCTCCTTGAATCACAGAAAATAGAAAAAAATTGTTACTCTATTTTTTTATATAGATATATAACTATATGTTAAATGGAGTAACGCTTTTTTTTTTACTATTGTCTGTGCCACAAGTGACCCCACTTTTGTTTATTCTATTGTATGACTTCTGAAGACTGGTTTGGTGATCGTTCTTCCTAAAACCTTCTGTGAATTGTCTTATCAAAAGTATGATAATATGCTTTAGGACAATCATTTTTCAAAATACATGTATGATGTATTGGGACAGCAAAAAATTTGATTATTTGTATGTGTCTCAAAACATATGGTTAATACGGTATATTTAATTATTATGTGCATGATAAGTATATTTGTGTGTTGTTGGTTAAGTATTTTGTAACCATCTAATGGGAGTAGATTTATATGCGTTTATTTATTTTGTACACATGGTTGGTATTAAATAAGTTACAAGCTACAATTGTTTTTATTCATCTATTTGGTAATACATTTTATTACCGATGCCAGAAAACTATTTGTTTTTTACTAAGTTAAAAACCCTTGAACCAACTTGACGTGTCGACCCAAAGACAACTTATCCCGAGACAACTTGTTTCACATTTTGAGACAACTTGTTTCCTATTTCAAGACAACTCAGTCCTAACCAAACATGTTACTTATGACGGTTGTATGGGCATATTGTTGGGGCATTCTGGTCAGATTGATTTGTCATGAGTTGTGCCCTTAATTTCAATATTATTCAAGGAAATACTAGCTCTCATTAGCTCATCTGAACAAAGCTCAAGATGAACTATTGTAATGTCCTGCGTCTGTAATTATCTTTTGCTTCAAACTACTCTGAAATTGCTTGGCACATTTTCCCCTAATTTTGTGAGAAGCTTTGTTACATGAAACCCTCAAATCCATTCAGATCAGACCCAGGGGTCAAATTTAGCCACACTCAAGGGTCTTGCCAGTATCTTTTTTGTTTCAAAATTTCAAAAAATCTTGTCCAAAAGTGCAAGGCTAGGTACATTTGATACTTTGTATGTAGTATCATCTAATCATTGTTTCTTTGGTTTGTTCAAGCTATGGCCATAGGTCAAAATTTGCCTCTCCAAAGGGACTTATCAATTTAGCATAGGAAAATTTTAAAAATATTCTCAAGAAACAACCAGCCAAATTCTTTCATATTTGGTATAACTGATCCCTGTGGGTAGGGGTTTCAAGGTTTTTCTTCAGTGATAGGGCAAGTATCTATTGGGGCCCAGTAAGGGGAAATTCAATCTTACTGTGGGAAAACTACATTTTATTTTGATCATGGATTTTAGGTATTATTTAAATCATCTTGAGATCTGGAGTATTGTTTAGTCATAACAGTTGAGACTGGGTCCTTTAAAGGGTATTTAATATCTATAAAAGGCTAGAAGGGATCAAAAAGGGGATTTTCAACATTTCTTCTTCTTAAGAACTACCTGGGCAAATTATTTTATATTTGGTATAAATAATCCTAATAGTTTAGTTTAAACATATTTTATTGCCAATATATATACATATTACACGCATACAAGGAACATTGAAATAAATAAGACAAATGGGTCTGGCCATAAGTGCTAACCATTGTTATGACCATCCACATAATATAATCATTATTAGTTAAGGTTTCAAAAGAAGGAGTTATGATCTTAAGGGGACTTTGATTTTTATCCAAAAAAAAAAAGGAATACCGGGACTATGGGAAATCTGTATATTCTATTAATATTTTGATGTATTTAAACTGAGTCCTTTAACCCTTTAACTCTAACTGAACACCTCTAATATAGAAGGCTTTTGAAAACAGTGTTGAACCAGTTTTGATTGCTCGTAACAAGCAATCAGAACAGGTTCAGCACTGTTTTCTGCTCTATCGGAAGAAATTAAGTAAAGTGCATCTATTCATGGAGATTGACTGTGTGTGGCTTTTGAGTTTGGAAGAGTCAAGTTAAAATGTATATGGAGTAAAGAGTTGAAGGGTATTTAACAACAGATCAGCAGGGGTCCAAAAAATGATGAAATGGTGGATTTTCAAAAATATCCTTTCATGAAGTTTGTTCATATATAGGGGCTAGTGACTCAGTTTGGGACCCAGTAAGATGACTTTGTTTTTTACATGTTAATGCTATGGGAAAAAAGATAATTCTCATTTTTCTCATCTATAAGTATAAAGTCTCCATAGGTTTAATCAAATATAAATTAGAAAAGAAGTGACAGGTGAAAACACATGAGTGACTTAGGACCATTTGGGCCTCAGACCTCTTGTTTTTTGTTGTTGTTTTTAACTCTACTGGCCAAAGACGGACAGGGCTTGTGTCATGGTATATTGTCTGTTGTCAGATATCCGTCTGTTAACCTTTTTCTTGTATATATATATATGGGATAGCACCCCCATTGTCAAAGTTTCAGTGAATCTTAACCAAACTTGCACATCATTTTTACAACCACAAGATCTTGGACGAGTTCTTGAACCAGCAAGATTTAAACACAAATATCCACACCACAGGGCTCATACCGGTAAGCGCATTTAGAAAATTCTGAAAGTTCACAAAGGTGACGAATGGAGGGTATGACTCGTAATGGAGGGTAACGGAATAAAGTTGGACAGGTTACCAGACTTAAGTTTACTATTCACTATTTTACACAGGGCTGTATAGGGAAAATGTTGAAATGTTCGTGTAGACGCGATTGATTATTATTATCATTATTATTATTTTAGTAATTATTATTATCATTATTATTATTATTGTAATCATTAATATTATTATTATTATTTTTGTTTTTATTATTATCATTATTATGATTATTATTATTATTATTATCATAATTGTTCTTACCTTTATTATTATTGTTGTTGTTATTATTATTGTAATCATTAATATTATTATTATTATTTTCATTATTATTAATATTATTTTTGTTATTATTATTATTATTATTATTATTATTGTAATCATTATTGTTATTATTATTATTTTTGTTATTATTATTGTAATGATTAATATTATTATTACTATTATCATTATCATTTTTAATAATTTACTGTTATGGAGGACTATTAATTGTTTGCCTCTCGTGCCGCTGTTGTTACCCATGTTGCAAGTACACATCCGTCCTGAATGGTCAATCAATGAATGACCTTTGCAATATACATTTAATTTGAATATATCTGTAATCTAGGACAGGTATTATATCCGCATGTGTTTAGTATTGGTTCTACTCAGAAAGACTTTTCGCGCGTCTAAGTTATAATAACCTTTTTTCGCAATCAAAGTAAAATAAGTAAGTTTAAATAAACATCAAGACAAGCGGGCGAAAAATACCAGAAATGAAGAATTGTCGTTAAACTATTTGGAATTGCGAAAACGCCATATGGTAAACCCCATGTTTTGTTACATTTGGACCAGCATATGATTATTATTTTTAAAATCATTGATATTGTGATCAGTGATCCAAAAGTGCATTTATCTATATGTAGAAATGTACAAAATTAATTGGTATGTGATACGTTCAATACAGTACATTTGAAGCAATTGTGTTAAACAAGGGACACAATACCCCGTTACAATTAGATATGTATCTAAATAGAGTTACTCCCCTTAATATAGCTAGAAGTGTAACACCCATTAGAAACTTGGTAGCGCTAACGCACTGGCAAGTGTCTAACGCATGAACTCTGGGCTTTGTTTTCATTAATATTATTATTATTATTACCATTATTATTGTTATTATTAAACTTATTATTATAATCATTATTATTATCATTTTTATTATATATATTATTATTATTGCTATTATTGCTATTAATATTATTGTTATTGTTGTTGTCGTTGTTGCTGTTGTTGTTATTATTATTATTATTTTTGTTATTATATTGTAATCAACAATATTAATGTTATTCTGATCATTATTATTATTATTTTGTTATTATTATCATTATTATTATTATTATTATTATTATAATTGTAATCATTAATATTAATATTATTATTATAATTATTATTTTCGTGATTATTATTATGATTATTTTTTTTAATATATATTATAAGTACTGTAATCTTTAATAATAATAATAATGTTATTATTATTATTATCCTTATTTTTATTATTTTTGTAATCAATAATATTTTTATTATTATTATTTTATAATTATTATTACTGTTGCTTTTGTTGTTATTATTCTTATTGTTGTAATTATTATTGTAATTATTATTATAATTATTTTTATTATTATTATTACTATTATTATTATGATGATTATTATGATAATTACTATCATTATTATTATTGTTCTTACTTTTGTTGTTTTTGCTGTTGCTGTTGCTGTTGCTGTTGCTGTTGTTGTTGTTGTTGTTGTTGTTGTTGTTGTTGTTGTTGTTGTTGTTGTTATTGTAATCATTAATATTATTTAATTTATTATTTTCGTGAGTATTATTATTTTTTTATATTATTGTTATTATTGTTTTTGTTATAAATATTACTGTTGTAATCATAAATATTATAATTATCATTGTTATTATTATTTTTGTTATTATTATTAGTAGTAATATTATTGTAATAATTATTATTGTTATTGTTATTGTTATTATTATTATTATTATTATTATTATTATTATTATTGTAGTCAATAATATTTTTATTAATATTATTTTGGAATTGCGCTAAAGCAATCTGGTCAACCCAGTGTTTTGTTGCATTTTGGACCAGCATATGACTATTTTTAAAATCATTAATATTGTGATAAGTGCTCCAAAAGTGCATTTATTTATTTGTAGAAATGTACAAAATTAATTGGTATGTGATACGTTCAATACAGCGCATTTGAAGCCATAGTAGGCAGTGTGTGTTTAACAAGGGACGAAGCTAGCCCACCATTAATTTCACATAGACCGTAATATTAGCACAATAGACTGTCACACTTACAGTTGTACTCCAAACTCCATGAGAATTTCCAGAATTCATATTCAATTCAAGCAGAACACACAAAACAGTTAAAAACATGGGCATTAACTGCTTCCAATTTCACAATGTTATAGCAACCAGTCCATTCAATTTTGCACCATTCTCTGGGAAAATACATTCCCTTCACAAGTTCACATTGCAATAGTTCTTGTCAAGTGCATTTTCACACTAACACCTTCTTGAACGACCACTGTCAATTTTCTATGGAACTACTCTCGGTACTACCGTTTTGACTCCTGGTTCCTGATCTAAATCCGGATAGGATACCTCGAACAATTAAAAATATTTCTAAGTAGAGTTACTCCCCTTAAGATAGCTCCCCTTATACCCATTAGAAACCATCGTAACGCTCGGTGACACGCACTGACATGAACTCTGGGTTTGTTTTCATTAATATTCAACACAACCATTTTTCATTGAATCTTAACCAAACTTGCGCAGCAGTTATAAAACCACACGATCTAATACATGTTTTTGAATCAGCGCGATAGACAGCTTGTTAAATGCTCGGCCACATAGGTTATAAGGACATTTTAAATAAAATTCTGAAAATTATTATTATAAAAATTAAATCAAGGGCTTGTATATCTCAATATAACTCCTTGATTAAATGAATAGACCTTAGATTTTTTACATGTAACATAATATATATTACAAGTAGGTACCCTAATGGGGTTGACGAAGTCAGGTCCCTTGGGTTAGATTTAGACTGCCACAGAGGTCACTGTTTTACATAGAGTTATATGGGGGAAATGTTGAAGTTTACAAGAAGAGGTGATAGCACCTCCATTTTTCATTGAATTTTAACCAGATATATAACCACAACATCTTGGACTAGTTTTTGAAATTAGAATGATTCGAATAGGCCAGAGACATACTACACAGAGACTTGAAGGTGCAGGTGCTTCTCGCGAAATCTCGTAAATACCCAATCGTACATACACGGCAAATTCCGCCATCTTCGGTATTAGACGAGGTTATTACGTAGTAATAGCCAAGGTGTTCCAAGTGGTAAATACCTAGTGTTCTCAATCACGTGACCGTGATCTCCGCTAACTCTGTGTATTATGTCTCTGAGTAGGCCTACAACTATACCTGTCACTGGGCGTATAAGCACATTTTATGCTAAATTAAAAAAATATTCTATGAAAGTTTTAGACCTGATCCTAATTATAGATTATACATTTGCACTGAATGTTTGTCCTATAAAATATTTGTGGAAGCCGCACCCCTTTGATAAAATTTTTGACGGTCATACGTCAGAGTTTATAAGCACACTTTAATGGGAATTTACAAAGAAAACCGTTTCCTCTTTCGATTTGTTTCAAGAAGAGCGATTCATGTCCTCATGGCCTGTCGTGTGTTTTACTTTGTTTTAATGCCACAGTGTGTACGTAACCCACTAGGAGAGGAATTTATGTAAGCGGTTCGGTTAGCGGTTTGGTACAGCTTTACATTACATGTTCTGTTAAAAAAGCAACTGCAATATCTAATTCTTTCTTATGTATGAAGTAACAGATAGTCTTTTTGTTTTGGGTTTTTGTGCGTGTTTTTTTTCATGTATTTTACGATCCTCCTACTGTAAACGGGTTCAACATTGATTACCGGACATTTTGCTGTTTGCATATCATTGCCTCTCATTTTGAGTAATGCACTCAAACAAACACAAATTGAAACGAGAACCAGCTAAAATTTTGCGGGAAATTTTCATTTGACAACAATCCGTTCGAATTCGATTTGCAACGATATGCAGAGATCAATGCGTATGAAGAAGGAGGTACAGATGATGTCAGAATCGCCACCTCATGGAATATCATGCTGGCCAGTTGGAGATAAATTAGATCGACTGGAAGCACGTTAGTAAAAAACACACTTCATTTTCGTCCCTAAACAAATCGCCCCAAAATTTGTCGAAAACCCCTAGAACCTAATGGGCTTGCACATCATTTAAGGGTCAGCTATGCGACTGGCAAATTAATTATATAAATATATTAAAAAAAAAAAAAAAAGTCTATTAGATTAGAAAAATTACAAAAAGAGCCACTTACTATGTGTATGTGACTAACTAGTCTCATTTAATTGCTGTAATAGGGGCGAGACTAGCCCCTTTGTAGAGGATGATCAAATAAAAAATATTAAAGCGTTCGACAACATGCTTTGATATGCACTACTAATCAGTATGATACGTCGATCAGGATCATGAAATTAAGTTGCTGGTATTGTATAACACTAGCTCAGACATGATAAAATCTTTAAACTAGCAAACACTGTACAATACTCGTTATATTCTAAAACATTGTCTACCAGTATCTGCTTAACCAGTTGGTTACCATTTACCCATCTGAAATAATAATCCTTAATTGGCCAAAATTCTTTCCATGCACATCTACAGTATGGAAAAGCCTGCCTGCAGGTGTTGCAGAAGCCCCTGACTTGGTATCCTTTAAACAGGGACTGTCAGCACTTATTATAGTCTGTAGGGGTCCAGCAACAAGTAGTTTCTAGTGATTCTCATTGCTGTGCCTGCCGTGGCCACCGTAACCAGAGAGGACTGGGTGGAAGAGACGAAAATGTAGCTGGACACACTTTATTCTTACTTCTACCTTTTAACTATCCAACCTCTTACTGTCTATCCTTCCATTATCTTTTCTTGATCTTGTACCACCCATCGCGTAATAGTCTAGCGTGACTGCGTCAACATATGATGTATCTATGTAACATCTAATATTCATTCCAATTGCTGAACCAACCAACATATTTTTGGTATCAAAAGAAAGGGGATTGTAACTTTGGGTTGTGAACTTTTTCCTTTTTTTAATTTGAAGAAATGAAGAATTTATACACTTACAGTTATTTTCTGTGTGATCATTTTCTCATTTTTGCCCATTTTTAAAGTAAGAAATAAGAAAAATTTCTTTAAATATTTATACGAAATGTTCACCTCCAATGGAGAACATACTTTTTCATCTTTCTACATAAAATATCTACGATGCATTGTTATCATTTTTATCAGCTTTACTTTGGTATTAAAAATATTACAATTTACAAATAAAAATTGTACATGAATGTTCGATGTTTTTTTCCAGAGATAGTTGGAGGAGAAGAAACACCATATTCAGGTGGCATCTTTAAACTGGAGATACAAATACCAGAAAGGTAATTAGATATAGTGAGTAAGTCGTTATTGGTAAAGATGATCTATTCTGATTGCTGTCTCTCTGTGAGTTCTTTTAATCAAACTTTAACATACAAAAAGAGCAAGAACATTTATTAACTTTTTCTTTAATTTCTTGATTTTATTTTGGGATTCAATACAGAATTATTGGATGTTTCTCGGTCAGGTTATAATAATAATAAAAATTAGTATATATAAATATATTTACACTAATTACCTGCTATTACATTTGTACAAGTATATTTTTCAACCACTTTACAAGAATGTTGACACTTATATATCATTAAATTATAAACAAAGATGTCAACAAAATCCTGGCTTTATATTTAAGTTTTATACACCTGTACCGTTTTGAGCCTTCAAAGGTTGGGTTTGTTTACACCATTTTATTTTAGCTTGTTTGCAGAGAAAGCTCAAAGCTTATATATGAACCACTTCCTGCGTAGAACATATACTGAGTGTTGTTATTTGAGAGTCATCGGGTCGAGCTGAGGATTGAACCTGCAACTTCTAATTTGAGTGGCCAACACGCTATCTACTACACTACCGCCCCTCTAAAAGGTTGGGTATGTGACACCTAAATATCATCCAAACATAGATGCCTGTGTTAGTAAAATCATGACTTTATATTTATAGATATCCGTTTGAGCCGCCAAAGGTTGGGTTTGTGACACCTATATATCATCCAAACATAGATACAGGTGGAAGGATATGTCTAGACACTCTGAAAATGCCACCAAAAGTAAATAATTTTTTATTCTAGTAATTTAATAGAAATTCATGTTGTTTTCATTTTATGTGTTGCTTTTGTTTAATACACAAGAAAGATACTGTGTTATCCCATTTATACAGTGGGTTTCCCTATTTAATCTAGAATCCATTTTGAATGATTCTTTTTTTTCTTTCAAAGGCCAGCAGAGCTTATGTCATGGTAAATTGTCCGTTGTCTGTTCATCCTTTTTCTAGCACCTTCATTTTCATTGGATTTTAACCAAACTTGCATAGTAGTTATATAACCACAAGATCAAGGACGTGTTCTTGATCTAGCTTTATTCGACCACAAATGCCCCCACTACAGGGTTTACTGTTAAGAGTTAAATGTTGTAGACACGATAGCACCTTCATTCTACATTGAATCTTAACCAAACTTGCACAGCAGTTATATAACCACACAGTCTCGGATGAGTTCTTGAACCATTGTGATTCGACCACAAATGCTCCCATAACAGGGCTTATAAGTACATTTTAAGCGAAACTTTAAAAAACATTTTCTCTGAAAGTTTACGGTCTAGACCTAAGATATTTTACATGTAGCATTACTTGGAGGCATGCATGGAGCTAAAAGATTTGTTGAAGTCGGGTCCATTGGGTCGCCACAGTGGTCACTGTTTTACATAGGGTTATATATGGAAAATGTTGTGGACACAATAGCACCCTTATTTTTCATTTAATCTCAACTGAAATTGCACAGCAGTTGTATAATCACAAAATTTCGGACGGGTTCTTAAACCAATGTGATTTGACTACAAATGACCTAAAGTCTATAAGCACATTTAAAGTCAAATTTTAAAAAACATTTTCTCTGAAAGTTTGCCAGGCCCTATTAGCTCAGTCGGTCATGGCATCAGTCTCTGTGATGATTGATATACGACATTGTGTCTCATTATCGTTCGTCTCTCACCACTGATTCAAGTGGGGAAATTATCAGTTACTTGCAGAGATGGGATGTGCTCAAGTACTGGTTAACCTTTCAGGATCTCAGGAAACAGTGGTTAGTTTAACTGATTGTCTGTTAGCCTTCGATGGCATAAAATGACACTAAATATTCACTCAATCAATCTCTGAAAGATTAAGGCCTAGACCTTAGATATTTTACATGTAGCATCTGTTGCCAGAAGAGTGATTCAGGTCCTCTTGGGCATCTTGTTTTTTTTGTTGTTTTTTTTCAAAGATATTTTTCTAAAATGTGAAATTTGTAAAACTAATTTGCCTCCTTTTTGATTTTTACTACCTGCTCTGTAATGGAGAGAAGAATATTACCTGTTATTATTTATTATCAGGGTGCCTGGAAGCCATGTTTAAACATCGGAACTGTTCTAACATCGATTCAGCTCCTTATGGCAGAACCAAACCCTGATGATCCACTGATGACAGACATTGTAAGTATACATGTATGTCGGAGCCATCTTGAGAGATGACATACAGTATTGAAAATATGTCTTGTCACGCTTATATCCATTTTAATGCCATGAAAGAGTATTTTCAATTAGTGCCAAAGTATTTCAAAGGAGTTATGGCCCTTGTTCGACTTAATTTTGGTGATTTTAGTCAGAAGCACTATAAATGGTGTTTGTAAATGGAATTAAAATCCTCTGACTCAAAATCCTCTGGAAAGTCTTAAAAATTAAAAAAAGTTATTGAGCAGCATTCTTTGAACAGACAGATAGATGGAGAGGGGTAACATATCTCCCTTCGTTCTTTGAGTGATATATGCATAATGATGATTAAAAGGGGATTTTCATAATAATGACATAAAGAATACAAAGTGCACAGTTCCAGCACAATAAACAAAGTGTGTTAAAAAATCTGTGGACTTTTGTAATATTTTCAATATTTGATATTGCACATGAAATTTTGCAATTGCATAGAGGAAATATTACTTTTAATGACAAAATAATTTCCATTCTTGTTCTACTTTAGAAGTTAAAAATATTACAGAAGTCATATTTTTAAAAAAAAAAAAACGCCCCATTCCACCGTGGCTAGGTGGTAAATAGCTTTGTCTGGTGTTGCCACATTTGTCCTTCTGTCATTGGTCAAAGATTTCTGCTCTGAATTTCCAAACTTGGAAGCTTTTTATTCCATTTACAAACACCATTAAGACGCTTCAGTCTTGTAACATCTACATATATAGATTGCTTATAGATAATAAAATTTCATGGACTCAAAACTGACTTTAGTTATCACGTCACACACCACTGTTACATTTCCCATAGGACTCCATTTTAACATTTATGTCCAAAACACAGTGAAAAATCAAACCAGGTTTTTTTTTTTAAATTCAATGCTTTTGTGAGACCTATCAATTTCCAGAGTAATAATATGTCGACTACTTGCCCTAAATGCAGTTCGAACCAACAATTCTGAAATGACACAGAATTGTCCTGAAAGCTGGTATCAGCATCAAATTTTCAGTGGTTATTTCTAAAATACTGACCATTTAACTCTTGCTAGCAAAAAATAAATCATTGCAGTACAAAGCCCTGAAAAAAAATGAAAAAGAGAACTAAAGTTTTATATCTACCTCCTTCATCTGTAGGTCCGGGGTACTCAAGGGAGATAATAGTTGTGTGAGTCCTATAAAGTCTAAGCATAACTGAAGTGTGAGTGTATTTTGTGTCGAACATTTGTGAAAACTTGGTTTAAATTGTCATATTTGTGTTCTCAATCTGTCCACAGTCCAATGAGTTTAAACATAATCGTGCATCCTATGAACAGACTGCCAGGCAATGGACAGACAGACATGCAAGACCGCAGGTAAGTCAGGCTATTTTAGAAGCTTTACTGTGGGAAAACTGTAACTTTATTGCATTTTTTTTTTCCAATCTTAGAATTTACGATGGTGAAATGTAAAAATTATTTTGACTTTTCACAATCATAATTTCGAATTGTCACCATCTTTGTTTCATTGTTTTGACTTTTCACCACCGTAGTTTCATTGTTTCTACTTTACTTAAAATAATAAACATGAGGCAATGGTCCCATAGGACACTTATTAAATCAAGTAAAGTGGAAACAATGAAACAGTCTTACCAATCAAACTCTGACTTACATACTGTCCTTTCAAAATTGGGTCATGACGAAAATGTCAAAATATTGATGCACTTTTTTTTCCAGATACAAGAGATTAATGTTGTTTTTTTCCAGCGATTCAGATCTAAAAACTTGGGTGCACACTTCGCATGATCTATGTGAAGAAATGGTAGCATCACGGATGATAAGTTTTGAACCTACACACCTGAATGGTCCCTGTCTTAGGAATGTTGATATACTGTAGCCCGGAAATCAGCGCAGTATTGCATATAAAATAATATGTTGCCAACTTGGTAACTGCACATGCTGGTATGTGATCTATATCATCTGCACTTGCTGGTATGTGATCTATATCATATGCACATGCTGGTATGAGATCTATATCATCTGCACATGCTGGTATGTGATCTATATTATCTGCACATGTTTGTATGTGATCTATATCATCTGCACATGCTGGTTTATGATCTATATCATCTGCACATGCTGATTTATGATCTATATCATCTGCACATGCTGGTATGTGATCTATATCATCTGCACATGCTGGTTTATGATCTATATCATCTGCACATGCTGGTTTATGATCTATATCATCTGCACATGCTGGTATGTGATCTATATCATCTGCACATGCTGGTTTATGATCTATATCATCTGCACATGCTGGTTTATGATCTATATCATCTGCACATTCTGGTTTATGATCTATATCATCTGCACATGCTGGTTTATGATCTATATCATCTGCAAATGCTGGTTTATGATCTATATCATCTGCACATGCTGGTATGTGATCTATATCATCTGCACATGCTGGTTTATGATCTATATCATCTGCACATGCTGGTTTATGATCTATATCATCTGCACATGCTGGTTTAGATCTATATCATCTGCACATGCTGGTTTATGATCTATATCATCTGCACATGCTGGTTTAGATCTATATCATCTGCACATGCTGGTTTAAATCTATATCATCTGCACATGCTGGTTTATGATCTATATCATCTGCACATGCTGGTATGTGATCTATATCATCTGCACATGCTGGTTTATGATCTATATCATCTGCACATGCTGGTTTATGATCTATATCATCTGCACATGCTGGTTTATGATCTATATCATCTGCACATGCTGGTTTATGATCTATATCATCTGCACATGCTGGTTTATGATCTATATCATCTGCACATGCTGGGGTCATCAGTGACAGAGGGGTTTAAGGTGCTGTAGTCTAATAACCTCTTCTACCTCTCACTGCTGAGGTTTTGGGTTTGAGCTCAGCTCGGTCCAAAACGTATTTATATCTGTGGCTAAATTCAATGGTAACATATTTATATCTGTGGCTTGCCTTGTTACTAAATTCAATGGTTACATATTTATATCTATGACTTGCCTTGTTACTAAATTCAATGGTAACATATTTATATCTGTGGCTTGCCTTGTTACTTAATTCAATGGTAACATATTTATATCTGTGGCTTGCCTTGTTACTAAATTCAATGGTAACAAGTTTATATCTGTGGCTTGCCTTGTTACTAAATTCAATGGTAACATATTTATATCTGTGGCTTGCCTTGTTACTAAATTCAATGGTAACAAGTTTATATCTGTGGTTTGCCTTGTTACTAAATTCAATGGTAACAGATTTATATCTGTCAATTGTCTCATTAAAAAATGCAATGGTAACATATTTGTATATGTGGCTTGTCTCGGTGGTAACATATGTGTGTGGGACTTATCTTGTTACAAAGTTTTAATGGAAATGGATTTGTAGAAAGATTTATATTTATTTAAGTTTTAAAATTCAACAATTTTAACAATTATAATTTTCTTTGATTGTTGCAGGACATTTCGAACAAAAAAATACAGTGTGCAGCAAGTGATGTTGAAAATCGGGAAACTGGCTCTTTTGAAAGAGAAGAAGAAAAACAGGAAAATAAGGGATCAGAGGTCCGTAAAAGAACTATAACGATGTGTGATGTAACAAACAAACACATGAAAACATCGTGATGTATTCGCTGACAACCTATCAGATGGATTTGTGACACTGTATATAAATGTGTAGATACAATGTATTTAACCCAAATAAAAATAAACTCTGGAGGAACTCAATTACTTCCCAGACCAAAAATTTCATCAGTGATTGGAGAAAACAATTGAATAAAAACTTTGCTTCAATGCTAACTGCCCTTACATTGGTGTTGACTAATGACAATTTTTCATACACTCTATTCAATAAAATTAAGCGTGGCAGTAGTGCAGTGGATAGAGGGTTCATAGAAGCTCTGAGCTGACTTCCTCATCGAGTTAAAATAAATTAGTATAAAGTTAAAAAGTTTGAGTACACCATTTTTAAGGTGTGTTACGTTCTCACCTTTTGTTTGTTGAAGGTGGTATTTTTGAAAGAATCGGAGCTCTTTTTTTAAATCGGCTGTTAAAAACTGTTAATCATAGACATATAACTACTTTGAAATGAATAAATTGAAATTTACAGTCAAACCTGTGTAAGTGGTCACCTCTATTAAGCAGCCACATTTGCTATTTCCCATTTCTATGTTTTCAGAGCAAATTAACCTGTATTAAGCAACCACCTGTCTTCAAAGGCCACTTTTGCTCCTTCCCTTAACTGGCTGCTTAAGACAGGTTTGACTGTACATGTAAGTGGTTGTATTGTTCCTGTGAAAATATTCTTCACTTAAACTGAACTTGTAATATTGGGTATGATAAGAGACAAACAATGCAGAATCTGATTAGACTAACTTAATTGCTGACTTCAAGTTAATTGTAGACTTCATATAAATTGAAGACTTCAAGTTAATTACAGACTTAATTGAAGACTTCAGGTGCATTGCAGAATTCAAGTTAATTGCAGACTTCATGTAATTATAGAGTTAATTGCAGACTTGCAGTCGTTTGAGTCTGCATTGATTGTAACTTGTATTTCTAAGTCTGGAAGATAAAACGTGGAAGTGAACAGCGAAGTAAAAATAACCTTTAATCCGCTGGAATGCATGCAAAAAGGTGTTTCATCCACAATTTTGAGTTTGTTTGACCGAATTATTGTACTTAAAATTCCGTCGGAGTCGAAATAAAAACTATGATTATTTAACTTGTGACTCACAGGTAGATAAATCACTGCAAAACAGGTGTGTTCTGCCTGACACACCACCATTGACTCGACTGACATTCCCATTTGAAGATTTTTTAATGCTCCGTCCACCATTCAGAGAATGCTGAAGGGGCATTACGTGTTGCCCCTGTCTGCCAGTTTGTTGGTACATACAAGGTTAAAAATTGGTTTCCGATCAATAACTTGAATTTTGTATTTTATTGATATTTCATGTGTACCTGTATAAGTATAAAATACAAGTTGAGTTATATATTTGTTAGTTTGGTCAGATTTTACGGGAGTTATGGCCCCTTTCCTACTTATTTTTTTCTTAAAAAATTGCTTTTCTATCTATAGCGGGGGAATTGGTTTCCAATCTGTAGGGAGGGAATTGGTTTCCGATTTATAGGGGGGTGGGGGGGGAATTGGTTTCTTGTCTATAGCAGGAGCATTTGTATCGACACTTCTATAGTTTAAGTAAATAATTTGATATCGAACATGTTTCATTGCTCTCACATTTTATTATTCTGCTATTCAATGACCAGAAGGGCGGATGATTGCAGCTGTCCTATAGAGAGTGTAAACGCACTAGGAATCTGTTCATATAAACAAAGCAGAGAGATGAGACAAAAAGCAAAGCATTATATCGTAGTAAATAAGCATGTTTTATTATCTTATTATCAACATTACATTCTCAAGAACACTGAAAATGTTTGTATTATGCAGCATACAACATTCTCCACCTGCCATAACCCAGTTTATGGTAACCCACTGAAAAGTAATGATAATTATATGTCTTGATGGGTTTTATTGTAAACTTGTTTGTTTTACATCGATTGTGAAACAAATCCTGCTCGAGGTCTTCCTATATAGAACCAGTACCAAGCATATGCAGATAAAGTGTTCTGCCATGGCTATGTAGGTGTCATTAAACAATACACTTATCCGCATATGTTAGGCACTGGTTTTGCCCAGGACGACTATGCATCAAGGGAAATTGTACATACATTCATCAAACATTAAATAAGAGAAATTAAAAGTTTTAAATTGCAAGATACTGCACGACTGACAATATATTTTCAAGAAGCAAAATTAGATTTGTTATTTAAAATATAATTGTCAAAGCATAACTCTATGAAAGCAAATAACTATTACACAAAAGCTTTTCGGACAATACCGGTAAATAAACTGTAAAACAATATATTAATTTAATTATTTGGCAAGATAAAACCATGTGTGTGACTGAATCTGCTATTTTCATTAAATTTGTTGCAATTTTCACAAAGGGACATTGCAAAGTAAATACGTATTGAGTAGCCAGATTGCCAATAGATAATTAAGTTCTGCAAGATTAATATTCGAAAGTCTTTATGTCATCTCAGCGGCGGATCCAGGATTTCAGTTTAGAGGGGGGCTCAACACAAACTCTGAATGGGCACTCACGTTTTTCATTAGAAATATAGTGTAATTTAAAGGGAATATATCGGGGGAAAAAACGCTAAAAATGACTTAAAAAATAAAATAATTATTAAAATGGATAAAAAGCATCTCAATATCATTAATAGATAAAATCTGAATGGTTTGGTTTGTCAAATCCACCAAAAACGTTACAAAATAGACAGCACTTGACGTCATTCTGACAATTTTTACTACTGTGAGCCTGTATCAATGGAGGATCTACTCTTTAAAAATACCAACCTACACCCCCGCCCATAAATTATATTGTATTAAAATCTACTATATTTCCACTGTTCAGATTTTGTGTTGTTCCCCTCAAGCAGAAACCTAGATCAGCCCCTGTGCATAACGGATCAAATTGAACTCAAAATGGAATTGCCCGACTCGCTTTATACGTCACAAAATATGTTGCACTTTTAAGCGTGAAATCTATTTTAGGACGCATAGCCAAAGTTAGGAAGTCCCTTTTGTGTTTTTTGGGGGGAGGGGGTGTGCAGGATTTTTAAAGAATAAACCTGTCATTGCATCTTACACTTAGTTTAGTCCTACTTTGATATTTTTGTAACAGGAATCAAATTTACAAACTGTTTCTTACGACAGATATTTTTGAATTGTCACGTAAACGGGATTTTTTTTAAAATATAAACAGTAATACCTGCAGACTCGCGGTCATGCCTTACAGAGACGTCACCAACCTGTCCAAGATCAACGTTCAGGCCTTGGTGCAGATTTACGGAAGATCGCTTGTTGGCATCTGAAAGTAATTTTAAAACAATTTATTCTTATTTTTATGTTTACTTTGATGAAAAGAATTGATAGTTTGATTGAATATTTAGCGTCATTTTATGCCATTGCGGGCTAACAGGTGATCAGTCAACATAACCACTGTCTGGGGATCCTGGAAAATTAACCAGTACTCTAGCACACCCCATCTCCGCAAGTAACTGATAACTTTCCCACTTGAATCAGTGATGAGATACGAATGATGATGAGCCGTAACGTCATATATCAGTCATCACGGAAACTATGTCCGGTTGGGGATTTGAACTCGTGACCCCTGGATTGATAGTCAGACACGCTAACGACTGAGCTAATCGGGTTAAAAAGGAGATATAATTGTATACAAGACAAGGCTCCTAAAACACGCATACGATTATTCGCTGTTGTACTTCCCAGTCAGCAGACAATTTTCTCTTTATTGAAATGAAAAAGAATCGAACTATTCGACCAAAGCTTTGCGAGAGTACTGAATTTCGTTTTAATTACTAAATCGGTTGTAAAATATCGTTGCCAGATTGTAATGTTTTGCAACACGGACAAAGGACTCGTATAATAGGATATGAAACTTGCATCTCTCTACTAAATGTTGATAAAATAGCACGCGAAGAATTAATAATTTGACAAAATAATCATTCAAATTTCAGAGGCAACCTATTTCTTTTACATAAAAAGTAAGGTGTATGTAACCTTAGATGTGTTACAATGTTTTGAATTGAATTTACTTCAATTTTAAACACAGTTTGCTGGGAATGTTCTTGTTTTGTAGAGAATTACATTACGCACAGAAATAATTTTGATTTGTATTTCTGAGATGAATTAAAGTTGGGATATTTGAAAACTAGATTTTGCGTGAATTGCACGGAAATTCGGAATTAAGAGGACTAACGAAGAACTTTGTAACAGTACAATTCCGTTTCAGTATAGAACCACTTTGGTGCTCATAACGTGTCTGCAACGTGTTAGTCTTACCCAATTTAGCGGCTTGATAGTGATAATAGGGGTATGTTTTGGAGTTCTCCAAGGGTGTTTGGAACTCCTGTAAGTAAATACACATAGAAACTTTATGTTATATGCATGTGATATAAAAGTATTTGTCATCGAAAAATTGTAACATCTATGACAGGTTTGAGCCGCCGGTAATTGTTGAAGACGGTAGTGATTGAAGATAAGCAATTTGTTTAAAATTCAGTCACTGTATTTCAATTTGTATATTCATTAAACGTAATTACACAACATAAACATCTGTTTAGTAAATAACGCTATATACACTATATTAATATAATACAATACTGCAGTCACTGCTAATTAATATACTTGTCTGAAGCTGTAGTTTGAAATTAAAATTGATAGTAGTTAGTTAGAAGTCCTGCTTAGGCACCATACGTCGCGCCTAGCGGCCGAAACCGCTACACTCCTTAAGATCTACATCGTGAATGTTGAAACACGAAAACTGAAGAACGAAACTAGAGTACGCCTTTTGCGACTAACTCGTGACCCGTTAACTCCTATTTCATAACTAAAAAGTGTTTAATGCGCTTTAATAAAATTACCATGATACTAGCACATGTGACCTAATGTAACCAATTAAAAAATACATTTTGGCGGGTCTTTTTTTAATCTTGGCAACACTCCCCTAGTAACAAGTTTTTAATTGATAATAGCCGCATGGATTAATTGTAAAGTTGTTGGCTTTCAAACAAGAAGAGATAAGTTAATAAAGTTGTCATCACATGTACGACAAGGCGGATAGAGTTTGCTAAACGGATTAACGTGAAGAAATGTACCTGGCTGATAAAACAAGTACATTAAAACATGATTTTACAAAAATAATAATTATTTTTAAACTTGAATAAAACAATTTCCATATAAGTTCACTAACATAAACTTACAGGTGTAACAAAATGAGTTGAAATTTATTCGGTCAATCAAATATGGTAATAAACTTATTGAAAAATAGAATCGTAACAAACCCAAAATTGTTTCATTTTTTCATTAAATTTAATTGTAATCAGTTTAACATCGACATAATGGGTAGGTAGCAAAATGCTTCTGTCTTTAGCAGCCTTGTTTAGTAAGATGCTATTTTAGTGCTAGCAAGGTATTTCACTATATATACTAGAAGCACAATACTAATATTACCAACTCCACAGGTACTAGTTGATTTCCCAGATGTCCACTGATTCCAATCACGGAGTCGCCACCTCCACTGGATGATATCCCATTACCCAATGATCCGGAACCAGAAGACGCTCCGCTGCTCAATAATCCGGAACCACCGTTACCTGACGATCCAGAACCGGTAGATGGTCTTCCACCCGATGATCCGGACCCAGTACCAACTGACAAGGGTCCAATGTTGGCGCTGCCACCTACTTTACCGCTGTTATCTACACCGAGAGTACCACCAGCACTCAGTAGTCCACTACCTACAGTACCAGATACTGTACCAGAAACTTGTCCATTACCATTAACACCTCCGTTCAGTGATGCTGGCCCTACACTGACATTACCAGAAACACCACCTGATACCTTGCCACTGCTATCAACATGTACACCTCCGTTCAGTGACGCTGGCCCTACACTGACATTACCAGAAACACCACCTGATACTTTGCCACTGCTATCAACATGTACACCTCCGTTCAGTGGCGCTGGCCCTACACTGACATTGCCAGAAACACCACCTGATACCTTGCCACCGCTATCCACATGTACACCTCCGTTCAGTGACGCTGGCCCAACACCGGCACTACCAGAAACACCACCTGATACCTTGCCACTGCTATCCACATGTACACCCCCATTCAGTGACGCTGGCCCTACACTGACATTACCAGAAACACCACCTGATACCTTGCCACTGCTATCCACATGTACACCCCCGTTCAGCGACGTTGACCCTACACTGACATTACCAGAAGCACCACCTGATACCTTGCCACTGCTATCCACATGTACACCTCCGTTCAGTGACGCTGGCCCTACACTGACATTACCAGAAACACCACCTGATACCTTGCCACTGCTATCCACATGCACACCTCCATTCAGTGACGCTGGCCCAACACCGGCACTACCAGAAACACCACCTGATACCTTGCCACTGCTATCCACACCTACATTTCCATTTAAACTTGCTACCCCAATGTCAACACTGCCCTTTGCCCCAGCGTTCACTTTACCATTTTGATCAACATCTACCCCAGCGTTAGCATGGAGAGTACCAGCATCTATATGAGCGCCAACTCCAGTTGAAATTCCATCAGGACCCGCAGTCACATGCAGATCCACCCCGCCGAGGGGACCCAATCCTAATCCAACCAATGCTCCTCCGGATACATCGCCATTCTTTGCAACATCGACATTGCCTCCAACCTCAACACCGTCAACGTTTACTTTGCCACCAACACCTCCACTAGCATGTCCGTCTTTGTCAACATCAAGGTTAGCGCTGGCATCAACAACTCCAGCATGTACTGCTGCGTCTACGTTGCCGCTGGCGCCGTCTGGTCCTACGGTAACACCACCTTTTAAATGACCTAATGGACCCAGATCGGCATTTACACCAGCACTAACCCCATCTTTACCAACACTAACATCGGTTCCAGCCACACCTGCAGACACGCCGTCCTTTCCTACAGATACATGACCAACTGGTCCAAGATCAATGCTCAGACCTTTGCTAAAATCTACCAAAAATCGCTTGTTGATCTCTGAAATGATTAAAATCAAATTTAATCATTCTATTTCTAAAACAAACAATATATTTTTAAACTCATTATGTGAAGCTAAATGATGTGACCTTAAGATAAAATGTATTGATATTTTAATCCATTTTACAAAATACATGTTTCTAAAATGTGTAATTTTGATGATTTTTATACTACAGAAATGCAGACTTAGGTTTCACGAGTGGTCCAACACGGACATGTTTAATATAAATTTCTCGATGTAATTTTCATAAACGGTTGCTATCATGTTAAAGTTTTTTGCGACAAAAAGTAAGTCATTCAATTTCTTACCACCTCAAAAATGTATTTTTTAGGAGAGTGAACGAGGCTACACTCGTCTTATGTCCGCGTCTATTAAATGTGTTCGAATAAAGTGCTGCTTCACTGGGGGCCATCTTAGGATTGTAATCAAAATATTTGGATGAAAAAAACCTAGACTGTCTCAAAAACTCGCTGACTAAATAAAAGGACTGTTTCCTATTTAGGCTCGCTAACTGTAAATACAAACTGATATATACTACACTTGCATTTCAGTTTAAATTTAAAGTCGTACGTCAATCACCTGGATACGTTGTATTTCTTGCCCAGGTTAGTTTGACAGTAGTGATGGGAGAATGTTTGTTCAAGATTACCAGGTTAGTTTGACAGTAGTGTTGTGAGAATGCTTGTTCTTAACCAGGTTAGTTTGACAGTAGTGATGGGAGAATGTTTGTTCAAGATTATCAGGTTAGTTTGAAAGTAGTGGTCGGAGAATGCTTGTTCTTACCCAGGTTAGTTTGACAGAAGTGGTGGGAGAATGTTTGTTCTTACCCAGGTTAGTTTGACAGTAGTGTTGGGAGAATGTTTGTTCTTACCCAGGTTAGTTTGACAGTAGTGTTGGGAGAATGCTTGTTCTTACCCAGGTTAGTTTGACAGAAGTGATGGGAGAATGTTTGTTCTTACACAGTTAGTTTGACAGTAGTGGTGGGAGAATGTTTGTTCTTGCCCAGGTTAGTTTGACAGTAGTGTTGGGAGAATGTTTGTTCTTACCCCGGTTAGTTTGACAGAAGTGGTGGGAGAATGCTTGTTCTTGCCCAGGTTAGTTTGACAGTAGTGTTGGAAGAATGCTTGTTTTTGCCCAGGTTAGTTTGACAGTAGTGATGGGAGAATGTTTGTTCTTTCCCAGGTTAGTTTGACAGTAGTGGTGGGAGAATGTTTGTTCTTACCCAAGTTAGTTGAACAGTAGTAATGGGAGAATGTGTGTTCTTACCAAAGCTAGTTCGACAGTAGTGATGGGAGAATACTTGTTCTTACCCAGGTTACTTTGACAGTAGTGATGGGAGAATGTTTGTTCTTGCCCAGGTTAGTTTGACAGTAGCGATGGGAGAATGTTTGTTCTTATTGAGGTTAATCTGACAGTAGTGATGGGAGAATATTTGTTCTTGCCGAGGTTTGGCAGTAGTGATGGGAGAATGTTTGTTTTTGCCCAGGTTAGTTTGACAGTAGTGATGGGAGAATGTTTGTTCTTGCCCAGGTTACTTTGACAGTAGTGATGGGAGAATGTTTGTTCTTGCCCAGGTTAGTTTGACAGTAGTGATGGGAGAATGTTTGTTCTTATCGAGGTTAATCTGACAGTAGTGATGGGAGAATATTTGTTCTTGCCGAGGTTTGGCAGTAGTGATGGGAGAATGTTTATTCTTACCCAGGTTAGTACGACAGTAGCGATGGGAGAATGCTTGTTCTTATAAAGGTTAGTTCGACAGTTGTGATGAGAGAAAGTTTGTTCTTACCCAGGTTAGTTTGACAGTAGTAATATGAGAATGCTTGTTCAAGATTGACATGTTAGTTTGACAGTAGTGATGGGAGAATGCGTGTTCACGATTACCAGGTTAGTTTGACAGTAGTGATGTGACAAAGCTTGTTCAAGATTACCAGGTTAGTTTGACAGTAGTGATGGGAGAATGCTTGTTCAAGATTACCAGGTTACTTTGACATTAGTAATGGCAGAATGCTCGTTCAAGGTTATCAGGTAACTTTGACAGTAGTGATGGGAGAATGCTTGTTCAAGATTACCAGGTAGCTTTGACAATATTGATGGGAGAATGCTTGTTCAAGATTACCAGGTTAGTTTGACAGTAGTGATGGGAGAATGTTTGGTATTACCCTTGTTAGTTTGACAGTAGTGATGGGAGAATGCTTGTTCAAGATTACCAGGTTAGTTTGACAGTTGTGATGGGAAAATCTTGTTCAAGATTACCAGGTTAGTTGGACAGTAGTGATAGGAGAATATTTGTTCAGATTATCAGGTTAGTTTGACAGTAGTGATGGGAAAATGCTTGTTCAAGATTACCAAGTTACTTTGACAGTAGTAATTGGAGAATCTCGTTCAAGATTATCAGGTAACTTTGACAGTAGTGATGGGAGAATGCTTGTTCAAAATTACCAGGTAGCTTTGACAAAAGTGATGGGAGAATGCTTGTTCAAGATTACCAGGTTAGTTTGACAGTAGTGATGGGAAAATGTTTGGTATAACCCTTGTTAGTTTGACAGTAGTGATGGGAGAATACTTGTTCAAGATTACCAGGTTAGTTTGACAGTTGTGATGGGAAAATCTTGTTCAAGATTACCAGGTTAGTTGGACAGTAGTGATAGGAGAATGTTTGTTCTTACCCAGGTTAGTTTTACAGTAGTGATGGGAGATGTTGTTCAAGATTACCAGGTTAGTTTAACAGTAGTGATGGGAGAATGCTTGTTCTTACCCATATAAGTTTGACAGTAGTGGTGGGAGGATGTTTGTTCTTACCCAAGTTAGTTTGAAAGTAGTGATGGGGGTGTTTGTTCAAGATTACCAGGTTAGTGTGACAGTAGTGATGGGAGAATAATTGTTCTAACCAAGGTTAGTTTGATAGTAGTCGTGGGAGAATGTTTGTTCTTACCAAAAGTTAGTTCGACAGTAGTGATGTAAGAATGTTTGTTCTTACCAAGTTAGTTCGACAGTAGTGATGGATGAATACTTGTTCTTACCTAGATTACTTTGACAGTATTGATTGAAGAATGCTTGTTCAAGATTATCAGGTTAGTTTGACAGAAGTGATGGGAAAATGTTGGGTTTTACCCAGGTTAGTTTGACAGTAGTGATGGGAGAATGCTTGTTCAAAATTACCAGGTAAGTTTGACAGTATTGATGGGAAAATGCTTGTTTATGATTACCAGGTTAGTTTGACAGTAGTGATGGGAGAATACTTGTTCTTACCCAGGTTAGTTTGACAGTAGTGATGGAAAAATGTTTGTTCAAGATTACTAGGTTAGTTGGACAGTAGTGATGGAAGAATGTTTGGTTTTACCAAGGTTGAATTTGACAGTAGTGATGGGAGAATGCTTGTTCAAGATTACCATGTAAGTTTGAAAGTAGTGATGGAAAAATGCTTGTTCAAGATTACCAGGTAAGTTTGACAGTAGTGATGGGAGAATGCTTGTTCAATATTACCAGGTTAGTTTGACAGTAGTTATGAGAGAATACTTGTTCTTACCCAGGTAAGTTTGACTGTAGTGATAGGAGAATACTTGTTCAAGATTACCAGGTTAGTTTGACAGTAGTAATGGGAGAATGTTTAGTCTTACCCAGGTTAGTTTGACAGTAGTGATGGGAAAATGCTTGTTCAAGATTACCAGGTAAGTTTGACAGTAGTGATGGGAGAATGTTTGGTCTTACCCAGGTTAGTTTGACGGTAGTGATGGGATAATGTTTGGTCTTACCCAAGTTAGTTTGACAGTAGTGATGGGGGAATGTTTTGAAATTCTCCAAGGGTGTTTGGAACTCCTGCAAGTATACAAGTTGATTATCTACAATATGGAAAATTGCCTGAAATAAATGTTTTGGTGGCATTTTTGTTTATGTCCGGCACCTGGGCTAGAAATAATGTTCTTTAGATGTTGTCCTACTTTTTCAGCCAAAGAAATCTCTCATTTTTTTTCAAAATAGAACGTTCCATTTAATGTTAAAACTCGTATTGTCCAATCCATCAAAAATAAAACGTTTTATTTTGAACCAACTTCTGAAGCTGCGAAGACAATGATACAATTTTTTTACTACGGTGGCGAATCCACGTGACGGTATGCTAAAAGTCAAAGGAAAAATGCCGGTTTCTGGTAACTTTATTGCAGATTACTTTCTTAAAATTAACATTTCATGAAAATCCAGGGCTAGAATTTAATTTTTTGTCCACTTGCAATTTGCAAGTGCCTAAAATTTCAACTGGCCAAATTTGAAATCAACTTGATTTTTCGCTAATTCTCATGTAAATATTTAATACATGTCATTGACAACCGTGTTGCTAGGGGGTAATAAAGCACGAGAAGCAAAAGAAATGAGGTAGAATTGACAAAAACTCGTTTGTTTTACCTGGATTATACTTGTTTATATTCGAAAATCAATAAAATAAGTACAACAAGTACTTTTCTTAACTTGAAATCCACTCTAAAAAAATGCCAGCTTAAGTAGTTTCAATACGCATTTTCAAAAGTTACAGCTCGCATTTTGCGAGTTGCGAGTGCTAAATTCGAGCACTGATTAATCACAAAACAATGACGAAAGCCTTCTCTGTAAAAAGATGAACCTTCGGTGCTATTAACTGGTCATGCAAAACTCATATTTTTTTGGCAAAATGTGTAACGGCGTATAAGAATATTTTGTAAATTTCACCACCCCATCATTGTACTGAGCAAAATACGACATTTTTTGCAATTAATACGACTTTTCCATGGCAACTAAAGTCAGTTTAGTTTAAACTTAAATATTTTACTTCGATTGTGAAACAAGTAACACTCGAAGTCTTCCCTGACAGAACCAGTGCTAAGCATAAACGAAAGGACAGTGTCTTGCTCACATAACCGTGAAGAGGGATCGAACCTATGATCCTCCGACCATGGATCTGATGCTGTACCACTGGACCACGCGCTCTACTTAATAGCACCGATAGGTTCATATCCATTTTGTGAATGTCATGAAATATTAAGAAAGTGATTAGCAAAATGTTATCTGTAGCGGGCAGTATTCTTTCGATTTCACACAAGTCCATACTATCAGATCACGTCGATTCGCTGCCGCAAGCAACTACAAAATGAATGCAATACCTTAAATTCACACCCAACTTCAATGATGGATGAACACGCCCCCTAAATCCATTTAAACCAATGAAAACTTACAAGCAGCGCGCGAAATATTTATTTTAAAACAAACAGTGGTAAAGAGCACGCGCTCGTATTTGTGCTTGTCAATCAATGTTTGTGTCTTTCATTGACTTAATTCTATAAATAAAAATTATGCAACAAGACCATGACTAGCACCTAGGTACGAGAACGTAGAACAACATCTTAGCCGGTTAGAAGTTACATGGAATTTTCTACTGGCGTATAAAATAGCATAATATAGTGTATAACCTATACTTGGGGTATAAACATCATCACCAGACCGGATAACAAATGTATTTTAATTTTGATTTAAGGTCACAGTCAGGTCAAACGTTACAAACATCGACCAAAGAATTATCAACTAATGATGAAACTACAGACTCGTAAGAATAAAATAATATCTGAAAGCATATGCATTTTTATAACATTGTTACAGCATATCAGTCTTTTTAACGCGCATGTATGAAAAATGAAAAAACGACACATTTATATAATTAATCATTTCGTGTTTATACGAGCGTTAATGTATTTTTGTTACTAGAATAGAACCTACAATTTTTATATATTATCATACAACTTTGACGCCGCCCTATTTTTACAGAGACTCCAAATGTATCATCGTCGGATACCCCTGGGTGTCAATTCCGAAATTCTCCATCCGTCAAGGATGAATGGAAGGTATCGTAATGGACTACCCGTGGGTATTAGACGATTCATGTGCATGCAGACATTTCAAGTGTTGAGCAAACGCCATTTACATAGGCTCTGATTTCTTCACAATTAGTTACTCGTACTCTAACCATATCTACAACAGTGGTCAACGACTATTTTTTTGTTGAAATGACTATTTTCATGTACTATCGATTTAGTTAGCCATACATACACCTATTAATGTGTATTGAATAGGGCGTGCGTGCGTGCGTGCGTGCGTGCGTGCGTGCGTGCGTGCGTAGGTTGACCGTGTCTCAAGCTAATATCACTTTAAATCCGTAAGGCATCAATTTAGTAAAGGCAGCAAAAGCTATTTGATGTCAACGAACCTGGTCAAGTTCCTCGGAATAGAAGATGAAGCTTCCGTGATGAAACACACCGGATATCAGACCACAGTCATTGCCGCCTTCGTCTAGAGGGAAATAAGACATTTATTCATATTTTCAAAACTACTTTGACTTACCAAGTCACGTGTGCATGTGTATAAAGATTGATTGGATGCGTGAACATGAGTAATCGTAGATTTCGGTCGTGACGTTATTAAATGATTATTAACAAATTCGTCATCACTGCGCATGCGTGAATGACATTGCACAGACTCTTTTTAATTATAAAGTACAAAGCCAGTGCAAGCTACGCTTGGAAACGGCCTTAGCAACGGACTGGCTTTCAAATATCAATCATCTCAGCTTTTATCGTAGCTCCGCTCAGAGTTACATAAACTGCCAGTCAAATGAATGACGTTTAATACTTAGTCAGTTGGTTTAAATTAAGTTCACATTTAATAATTAAGAAAATCACATAAGGTACGGATCGATACTACAGATCAACTTACATTAGACTATGAATAGACGCAAACATTTGTGTAGTACACAGTGTTGAAACTAACAAAGTTACAAAACGTGTTTAACATATTTTCATTCAGACGGTTTTAATGGGATTCAAAAATTACACATTATACATTGATTTATTCCATCCAGAGTAGAATCACACGTCATTCTGCATGTAAATGGCAAAGCTATTTCCACCGACCTTGGCTCGAACCCATCATCTCAGAGATGGGAGGTAAGTGACCATTAGACAACAGCGTCCGTTTCGGTCACGTGGACCTATGATGTTAATGCTCAACGTTACCTGCACAAAGGCACACAGAAATCCTGGAAGTGTATGCATTTACCAATGATAGGTAAACGACAAGAAGAAGCGATACTGTTAGTTTGATGTCCATCACGAAACTAACATTTGCTGGTTCGTTTTGCATGCCACATGAAATAAATATGTTTATCTCCTGACATAGTCTCTTATGATAAGAAATGCGGAAAAGTTTAAATAAGATAAAAGGAATACATATACTGACATATACATGTATTTGATATCACTAAACTTGTTTTAAGTAAAGCCAGTGCAAAATTAGAGAAATCCCATCTTAAAAAGCCAAAACTACGTTTTAAACCAGCAAGATGGTTATGGTGTACATTTAATATAGATGTATACAGTAACCTAACCAGAACGCTCTTTTTATTGACAACCTGTCAAAAAAAAGGGTAACATATCCTGCCACAATTAAAACTGCTTCTTTTTGCATGTATATAAAATAAAAGGATATAAAAAAAACACACCGGATGAATTCCTGAGCCACATTATCAAACTCTTGTAATCGATATTTACAAAATGTTAAGGTATTTTATTAATGACTTTGTCAATAATAATAATCCTATTGACATAAACTTTTAAATGAAATATCTTTACATGCACATTCTAAAACTGTAAATATATCTTACAAAAGTTCGATAATGTGACTCTGAAATTCACCTGGCCTTTCTTTATCCGTTCTGCATTATATTTAATTTCTGCTTTTTGTTAGTTATTTCGTTTAGAAATTTAAGTCTTTAATATTTTTAGTCTTAGATTCATATTACTGATGCATTAAGGTATTGGTAGGCCACAAGGTTATGAATAGTTGGAGTTAATACTCAGTTAATACTGAGTTCAGCTCAAATAAACCAACAGTTAGCTTAACACAACCAAGCACGGCTACAAAAGTTTTATAATCTTTGGGTCATGGCACTCTGTCATGTGTCGGCAGAACGAACTTTCTGTTTTACAATCTGAACGTGTTTGGGTGTGTGAACGTACTTAATAGCATGAGGGAAAAGTACACACTTATCATGAAGGAAATAGAGATAGTAAAGTTCAAATTCAATGGCAAGTATACGAACTTAATGTTAACCACTAAAATGCTCATACGTTCATTGAAATTATTCCATTTAAATTTGTTATACTTTTACACAATATTAATTTGAAATGAGACTGTTTACAGCATTGCCTAATTTTATCCAAGTTTTAGTAATTTCATTAGAACTTAGAGTTTGCATGTCATTGCCCGGGACAGACGTTACATTAAAAACAGTGAGCCATTAGTAAAACTACCTTCTATGGAAAAACTTTAAACTAGACTTCAAAACTAATATATAAATATGAGGATATGTATAATAGGCTGGTAAACGAAATCTTGCGTAGCATCATGTCTCGGACTAATTGCAACACAAACGTTTCTATTATTTTCGTAAACTACAATATATGTAGTTATACAGGGAGAAAGTTGCATTCACTCAGATCAGGCATTTCTGAGAAAATTGACTTTATATTAAGGGCATAATAACCACTCACATATACATATTTGAGTGTTGTGGTACCTTTTTTGATAATTTATGGTATGTTTTACCTTAATTTATACATTATTTACATGTACATAGGTTTAATGGTATTTGTTATCATTCTTTGCATTTAAATGTAAGAAATAATTCATTTTTTCCTTTTGTGATGGGGGAATTACCCCACCCACTATTATGAATATACAAAAAAAATCGAAAATGAAACAGACAAATCTTTATTTGTGTTAATAATTATTTCATTTGCATTAATTATGAAATCTCAAATATAACTCCTCAAAATGATTAGTTTAAATTATGGTTCAGCATACATGCGTTAATTAATAGATTTGATACACGCGTAATGTATGTACAATTCTATCACTCCAGAACTGTCCGATAAACATTGTAATACAGAATGTAAATACAATTACACTATCTTTCCAATTATCAACAAATGGTAATAAAACTTCGTGCCTTCGTACTTTAACCCTTTCCCTCATATAAACGCTTTCTGACCCCTCTACAGCAGACGGCCTTTTGAAACATGGTGGCAAAAGAAGAAATTGCATAAAACGTGCAATTTCTCCTTTGACACAATGTTTTCCACTTAAATCAAAGGTTATCATTTGAATTATAGAGAGTTTCTACGTTTTGACAAATCAAACAAGTCGTTTGTTGCAGGATTGTCGTATGATGGAAAGAGTTAAGGACCCTTAATGCTTGATGCGGCTCAAGTTATCATATGTTAAAAGATCCAACAAAATAGACAAAACTTGACATTGCATGTAAAACTAAGTAAATTCAACGTATTCTGGCATGTGGGAGTTTGTGCAACTAATTCCACGACAGTCTCCACATCCAAAAGAACATTCCAGACCGTGTTTCCGACATGAGCATCGTTTACTGTCACAGTTAGCTTTGCAATTACATCGAACAACGTTCAGCAGTTTTGCGGGTGCTACAGGCATGTTATTTTTTATGGGACTGTACACCTCATTCTTCAGCTGCCAACCCCCGTCTTCAGGTTGCAGGTTTTTTTCGCCAATCCATGTTTGAGACTGAATATACACTCGAAGGCTATGGAAAGCTGTTGCAGCAGATGTCGGTGGTAGTGTATGGACTTGAACGCACGATGTACTCGTTATAACCTTCGCAGTGAATTTTTGGAACCTTATTACGTCAAGATTTTGATCCGTATTTTCACCAAGAAGCAATATCAGAGCTAATTCTCCATTGCGCATTACTTCTTGTGTTGTCTCACTTGTCATGAAGAGTGTCCCCACCTCTTGTAGCTGGTGACTCGTATAAAGCCTTTTCAATGCAGCGGTTTTGCCGATCCCATAGATTCGCGAGGTAGTGTCGCAACCCGTGAGTGCGTGTAGAAATGGGAGAAGATCACAAACAGGTCTTGTTAGTATTGCCTGTGTTTTTTTAATGTCCCAAACTTTGTTTCGTTTTAATTTTGTCTGCTTCGTATCAGACCTAAACAAAATATTCATTGCGTCCTTTGCATGATAACACAGCTAGAAGGACAAGCAGATCCGTGTCTTCTCCTATCACAAACGTCGTAGTGGTTTCAGCATGCTCTACGGCTGTATCGACTATAAGTACATCTGCATCGCTTTCTGCATACCTAACGTTTATCCCTCTTTCTTCAAGGTAAGTCCCCAACAAGTATATAAAGTTTTGTTTGTTTTCAACGTTTTTCAGGAACGAATCTTTGCTTGATCGAAAGGGTGTGTCGTTTGTAAATATCACTGGTGTGCCTACTATTCCTATATTTCGGCGAACGTGGGTGATATCCTTGGTGGATGGGCCATTGGAGTAGCCATCAAACACTACTGTTGTGCTCGAATACTTCTGGGCCAAGTACTGAAAATATTGTTCACATATGATTCTAAATGTGCTATTTTTCTGCCACGGAATCTTCTGTAACAAAGACCCCCCATCAATCACATAGGACACCGACTCTGTTTGCATTTCTGGATCAGGGCTGCAATCTCCAAGTTTCCACATTGCATCAGCTAGTTGAGATTTCTGTGTAACTCTAGGCAAACCTGTATTGTCGAATAATGAAGATGGATTGGTGCTCAATACATACTTGAATATGGTCGAAATATCTTCATCACACCTATCGGCCACTGTAATTAAACGTTGAAAAAGAAGTTGATGATCAATGGTTACTGTTTCATCATTTATCTTTATAGAGCTATGTTCACTTAGTGGTACTGCTTGACCTTTCCTTTTGTATACGTATTCATCAACGGGTTTTCCAACCATGCCATGAATAATTTTCTTCCCTATGTCAAAAGCCACATCAACATTGACTCGTTTATCCGCTGTAACACCAGTTTCTATGTTTCGTAAAGATATATCTGCCTCTTCAAATGGAGATCGGTCTTGTAAGAATTGCACAACTTGTTTTACATCATGGCTGTCCCGTTAACGGCGTGATAATGACGTATCTTGGTGTTGCTCGCTGGTAGCATAATTGGTGCCACTGAAAACTTGCATGGCGAGATTCATTTCGGCACATGCTGGCATAGATAACAGCCACAACGTTCGCTGAGCCTCAGACATGCCTCTTCCCCTCGTAAGTCCTCCAGTGGTCTTCAATGATCGCATCAATACCTGTTCAATAATAAGATCGGTAGAAAGACCTCCCCAGTACCTATCTGTTCTTCTGACAGTGTGGTTCCCTTGTAAGAACTGTCGGTGTACATCCGGATGCTCATGTTCCAATCTCGTCATATTTTGAAGATAGACATAGGCAGATTTCAGATATAGATAGTGTTCAGATGCAGCAAAATACGGTAACATCTTTCTAAGAGCATTTAGATGTCCAATCCAATCACCAGCTCTCTCTGCACGTATAAATTGTTTCAGTACCGCAATCATATCTATGTATTGAAACCATAATGCTGCTGTTCTGTGTTTGTGTAGCTTTACTTTAAGTTCGACGATCTTTTGAGACACCACTTTCAAACTTTCACTTTTGAGACACCACTTTCAAACTTTCACTTTGACACACTTCATGTTTGGAAACAATGTTTTTTTCAAGTTTGTCATACACGATACTTTTAAGTGGACTCGACCCAACAGACATAGATACAATTTGTGTAGCTTTCTGAAATAACGGCTGATCAAATGTCAGGACTGGTGTAACTCCATACCTGCTAGATTGCTCGCATACAAAGTGCAGGGTCGAATTTATGCATGACATATCAGAGGGACTCATGTCTGTCATAGGTAAAAACGTTACAGATGATTTGCCTGGGTACATATCAGATTCCTGCTTGATGTACATCTGCATAAAGCCAGACCAGCTTGGACGTGTTTCTTTTAAAGGCCAAATTACTTTAGAGAATAAATCAAACTGACTATTATCGAAGTCCTCTGTTGTTGAGTCATTGTCTTCCCCAAGGTCAAGGAAATGTATTTTCTCTGGTGCTCGATTGTCAGGGTTTGAAATATTTGATGGTTATTTTTCCAATATCTTACAACTCACTCAGTTGAATGTTTGCCCTAGGGATCGGTAGGCTTACGTTGGACCCGAGTGATGTACAAGCTATAATCTCCATCCCATGGAATGTTCCGTGCCCATCAAGCGTACGAACGTTATGGTCCGCATTGTCTGCTACAAACTGAAGGAATTTTCCAGGGAAATAAGATGGGATAGTTGTGCTCAGTGTTGCTGCAGCATTTAACTCTTTAGTCTGCATGCCTGTATTATTGCTTGACATATTTTTACAAGGACTGGCATCTGTTTCAAACTCCTTGGGAAGCTGTCGATTTGTCCTGAAGTTGACACTGCATGTTTGATGGTATAATGCATCAGTCGCTGGTAGATCAATTATGCTAGCGATCCTTCCAGAGATGTCATGGGCCCACTGATCATTCCTTTCTGAACATACACGTTCAATGGACTTCTTAAAAGGAAGAATTCTAACTGGAAAAATAGCATAGCTCCGTTTTCTATGGTTAAACTTTGCATCCTGTGAACAAAATATGCATTTATGTTTAAAGTCAAATACGCCCGATGACCTTGTGGAACATTTAGTAGTACTATCATTATTGTTAATACCATAATTGCTAGCTATAACGTTGCGTTTGTGAATATAGTCTCTTCTGCAGTCCACGTGAACTTCCTGTCCAGGAATAACATTTAGGTTTGATTGCCGCTCAACACTGGCTTCGTTTATCGACTTGCTGCCTTTATCCCGTAGCTTCACTGTGGGAAGATCATCGAGAGGTGTGTTGCAGAATACACAGTCATCCATCTGAAATGAATAATAACGTCCATTTGTAAGATTTCAATTTGGGTAAATTCTAGAAAAGTGATGATTATATGTAGCAATAACATTCACAGACGAATGCAGCAGACATAAGGTTGAAATTGATTGAGACAGTTTCGACAGTCTACATTCTTAAGTGTGTATAGAGCATGATTTCATTCTTCAATTATTAGTGCATAGGTTATAATTATTCTATACCAGTATGTATTGTGATGTATTGGTCTATAAAATATTATCAAAAATATCTAAAGTGGGATTGTTGTTTGTCCAACAATATATTATGTGCATTATTCGGTTAGATTGGTACAAAACACGTACGATGTGTTAGCTCTGCTGTGCTGCCGGTATCCCAAGAGATGTATGGTTCACCGTTGGTTGTGCAGAATACAATAATACACTGCAGCTGTATTCAGCATCTGAAATTAAACAAAAATTCAATTACAAAGGTCCTCAAGATGATTTTACAATAATATTATAATATAATAACATGTATCAATATTAAAGCAAGCTTTACTATTATTATTGTATTGTGCTGCAACGGTCTGTTTTGCAAAATTGTTGTTTAATAAAAGATAGGTACTTAGGTACACGTACAATGATATATTTATGTACTGCTGCTGGTGATCCATGGTATGTATGGTTGCTTGTGTGGCGTACATCTGCGCAATATTCAGCCTGCAATGTAAGAAAAAATGCGTTTAATTACATAGACCCTGTATATGATTTTATTGTAATATAATGATGTTAATAACACACAAAAACATTCAATGATATAAAAACAATCATAACATATTCTAAACAAAGTGTTACTTGTCAAAACTTGTGGATTCAGTAATTAAATAAGCTCCTGTTTTGGTAGTCAGTTAACACGTTTTTTAGAATTATGGCAAAAATGGGCTTCCATACTTCGAAAAATGAACGAATGTGACCCTCAAGAAGTACGTTTTTTTCTTCAAGTAAGTGTTATTTAGGTCATTTTGATCACTGTTATTAGTTTAATACAAATGTTTAACGCTAGCAAAACTCTTAATATCCTAAAATATGCATGTTTATACCGTATTCAACCTTACCTCAAATTTCACCATGAAACAACGTTCATCAACAATTATGCAGACATACAAGACTTTAACACAAACAAACTTCACGGAATTCATTAAAAATAAACATAATTGATACTTACCCCGCGTATTTGATCGATAATGGCACTTTCAAACAGTTGTTTATATATTTTGACTGGGCGCCGCCATGAAATTATGGGAAGAGGCTAAATATCAAGAAGGTTCCCTTTCACTGCGCATGATCAACTTGGAACATTCGGAATCCTCGGATTTTTCTATTTACCGCTAAAATTCAAGATGGACAGTAAACACGAAATGTTAATGCTTTCGGTACTAATAATGTCTTTTATACGGAATTAGTGGTTGGATGTAAACCCCGATACGTGTGATACTCTTAGTTTATGTTTTGTTTAAGTCGAACACGTACATGTAAACGAGAGTTAAGTTTAAACTTATTAATTTTACTACTATTGTGAAACTTAACTTGGTACCAGTTTACAACTAAGACAAATTACGCTCGGAGACTGCCTTGGTAGAACCAATACTTAGCATATGCGGAAAAAAAAGCGTCTTACTCAAGGACACCACATATAGTCGAAAGATCGAACTCCAGCCCCCCCCCCCCCCCCCCCATCGAACATGGATTCAGTGCTCTAATACTACTACCCCCCCCCCCCCCCCCCCCCCCCCCCACACACACACACACTCACACATACACACCAAGTGTTTAGTATGATAACCTTAGTTTTAAATTGCATGTCAATAAATCGATGTATGGTCTGGTGGGTAATTTAATAAAGAATTTTATACTATAGGTGTGTGTACATCCAACCACAGCAGGACCTGGTTTAATATCTTGGTTGGTAACTAAGCTCATAAATATGGTGTTTATGCACAGCTTTTTAATTATTTTGATATCCGACTTGTCTCTAGAGAAGCAAAATAAAAAATCTTTACAAGGATTCTAATAAATTGCAATATGTCGCACTAAGTGGGTAATGTGTCAGACTTTCAATCAAGGGGTCAAGAGTTTGAATCATTATATAACCAACTGAGCTGGTGAGTAACTGACTATACATTTATGTATGTAACTAAATTTAATAATAATTTAGTTCATACTAATTTATTTTAGCTTGATTGCAATGAAAGCTCAGAGCTCATATCAACCACTCTCCGAGTCCATTTCCTGGGTAGCACCAACTACTGAGTGTTGTTTTATATGGGGCATCTGGTCAACTGGGGATTGAACCCGCAACCTCAGGCATGAGCAGCCAACACTATCCATTTGACTTCTGCCTCACATTCTACCAATCTTTGAAAATGGTTTAATTGTATCCATTGTAATTTATGTTTTCAGCTCCTGTCATTGTGTTAATTTTTTGCTGATGAGCACAACTATAATGTAAGTTTAACTGTTATAATAAATTCTTATAAATAGAGTTAAAAAAGAATGACAGGATTGTCACTGAGAATACTTTACAATTGTTTAAAAGAAATAATGTGTTATTATTTAGGGTAACCATTGTAAGATAAAGAATATCCATTAAAAATAAAATAAAAAAATGAATACTCTTAAATACATTAAATGGTATATTTTAAAATATCATTTTACATTGTCATAGCTCAAATCACCACACAGTCACCGTCTCGGTGATGATTGATATATATTGTCATTTGTTACTGATGCTGAAGTATGAAAGTTGCCGTTTGTTTGCAGAGATGGGGCGTGCTTGAGTACTGGTTAACTTTCCAGGAACCAAGGAAACAGTTGTTAGCTTAACTGATCGTGTTAGCCATCAGTGGCATAATAATGATGCTAAATATTCAAACAAACATTAATAACACAATTAAATATTGCTTTGGATTTAAAAAAAATAAATACATATTATACAAAACTTTCATATGTTAGCACACAAATAAGTAGATAATATATTTGTATTAGTATGGTCACGAAATATTCACTTGCTGTGATTGTAGGTAGCGCCAACACAGTTAGCTGTAGATCCTTTTCCAGGAATTGCACAGGTAATATATAATTGCATTTAAACAATACAATTACATATATCTTCCCACATTTTACAATATGTTTTTCTTTAAAGGAAACAGTAACACTTTTTGCCGTTGTTTACAGAGCTGCATCATCAGTTCTATTTAATTGCCCAGGATTCACTGAATTTGTTTGTGAATGACATTGTGTAAATATATATATATTCTATCCAATTTTGATGAGGCTGCAATAGCATTTCAAATGTCTGATTGATTGGACTAATTTTTATTAAAATGTAACTAATGTATAAATATTTTTTACAATTTCAACAATGTAATAGATCTATACAACTCAGCTAACATTAAATTATGTTAATTGTAGGTATTGCCAAATCAGCATGTTGCTGTCAGTCCTGGTCTTACACCAGATAGGATCACCCAGGTAAAATAAAAAATTGTATTTTAATAATCTCATTTCATACATTCACAGTTATTTGTAGTAAATAAATCAATACAAGTACCAATAGAGAAAAAAATATGTTGATTAACTGTTCTTTATTGAAACGCCTCAAAACAATTTAGATGCACTTGCAACTTTTATACATAAATATACTGACAATTACCTCTGTAGCCTTTTGGATAATGAGTCCAAGATCAAGATAAATATGACAACAGTCATGGAGAAACCCTTATGTAGGTTTAAAGAAGCAGTTGTTTCACAAATATAAATATTTGCATCTATTACAGGTAGTGCCAACTGACCATGTACTGGTAGCTAGCCCTGATCAGGCACTGTCTGAAGTCATCCAGGTATAATTAAAGCAATATATTTATTATAAACATTTTTCTCTGTTTTTATCTTCTGTTGCATTGATATAAGAATAGCAGCTTACAAAACTGTGTGTCCTTTCAAGTATAAGATCAAGTCTAGGTCATACAGTTTAAAGTTCAAATTAGCATAGTGTCTAATGACTGCTCCAAATGATCTAAATCCCTTAAACGAATTTGATATAGCTTGATACAAATTTTCACCACATTGAGACAGCATGTGTTACTAGACTTCCAGTCACTAATGATTGTTGAAAAGGTTTTAATTGATAGTCAATTATCAAATGTCTGTTTAACAACACCAAAATTTATAAAAATATTAGCGGGTTATCTTATTTGCACCTCAAGTATTTACTTGTGATTTCAGATAGCACCAACTCAGCAACTAGTTGAAGTTAGTCCTAATCAGGCACTTGAAGATATTATCCAGGTATAATATAAATATATATTTAGTAAATTAAGTTGATGTGTGCCAAGGTCAGTTAAACTCAACTGACACCTGTGTATGAAGAGTGTATGTGTGTCAAAGTAAGTTTTACTCACCTGACACCTGCGTGTGATGAGTGTATGTATGTCAAGGTAAGTTTTACTCACCTGAGATCTGTGTATGAAGAGTGTATGTGTGTCAAAGTAAGTTTTACTCACCTGACAACTGTGTATGAAGAGTGTATGTGTGTCAAGGTAAGTTTTACTCACCTGACAACTGTGTATGTGTCAAGGTAAGTTTCACTCACCTGACACCTTGGTATGAAGAGTGTATGTGTGTCAAGGTAAGTTTTACTCACCTGACAACTGTGTATGTGTCAAGGTAAGTTTCACTCACCTGACACCTTGGTATGAAGAGTGTTTGTGTGTCAAGGTAAGTTTCAGTCACCTGGTACCTGTGTATGAAGAGTGTATGTGTGCAAAGGAAAGTTTTAGTCTCCTGACACCTGTGTATGTGTGCCAAGGTAAGTTTCACTCACCTGACAACTGTGTATGAAGAGTGTATATGTGTCAAGGTAAATTTCACTCAACTGAGATCTGTATTAAGAGTATGTGTGTCAAGGTAAGTTTCACTCACCTGGTACCTGTGTATGAAGAGTGTATGTGTGCAAAGGAAAGTTTCAATCACCTGACAATTGTGTATGTGTGTTCAAGTTAGTTTCACTCACCTGACACCTGTGTATGTGTGCCAAGGTAAGTTTCACTCATCTGACAACTGTGTATGAAGAGTGTATATGTGTCAAGGTAAGTTTCACTCACCTGAGATCTGTATTAAGAGTATATGTGTGTCATTGTAAGTTTTACTAACCTGGTACCTGTGTATGAAGAGTGTATGTGTGCAAAGGAAAGTTTCAATCACCTGACAACTGTGTATGTGTGTCCAAGTTAGTTTCACTCACCTGACACCTGTGTATGTGTGCCAAGGTAAGTTTCACTCACCTGACAACTGTGTATGAAGAGTGTATATGTGTCAAGGTAAGTTTCACTCACCTGACATCTGGGTATGAAGAATGTATGTGTGTCAAGGGAAGTTAAACTCACCTTGTACCTTTATATAAAGAGTGTATGTGTGTCAAGGTAAGTTAAACTCACCTGATACCTATTGTTTTTTATTTAAGGAAAGAACTGAGAGTACTCCAAATATTTTGATCATCGATATTAATGTATTTCTCTTTCAAGACTGATGGTTCCGGTTTACACAGCCAGATAGCTCCAGATGTGTTTGATCAGGTATAACAACAAAAGAAAGATAATACAAATACTAGTAATACTTAGATATTCAAATTGTAATTAATAGTTATTGAAGTATATTTTACTAAAGAATACTTTTTATATTAAGTATTGGAAATTAAATATTTTCTGCACATCAAAATTATTGATTTGTGAAATTCTATACTAACTTCGGTGATATATTTTTTCACAAATACAAGCATGTGTTTGTGTGAACATACTATTTTGTAGTTAATTGTAATGGTAGAAAACAACTTTTGTTTCAGATGAACAGTTTCAGCATGCATGTGTAGACACATGTAGTAGAGCTCTTGTACCTCTTGATGTATTTAATCAGGATGAATATATTCGTAATTTTGATTTAATTAGGCGGCATGTGTATGGAGATGGCAATTGTCTTTTTAAAGCTGTTAGTTTCGGATTATTTGGTCATGAAAGTAATTATTCCGAGTTGCGGTAAATTGCAGTGTCTTATATTAGGGAAAATGAAGTTGATTTCAATGATTTATTTATCCAAGGATCAATGAATGACGATTTAAACAGGTTGTCTTTAGATGGTGTATATGCTGGATTTGAGTGTATAGTCGCTTAGTAGGCATTTCAGGCATAATATTTTTGTTACACAAGGTGGTAATGATAATAATATTGTTAATACTATCACTGTTGATGAACAAAACAGTTACATATCAGCAGCTCCTATTCATATTTTGTATACAACCAGTGTAGGAGGTCATTATGATATTGTAGTTGATGATGTCACTGGATCCACATTTCCTTACCAGAATGTAGCAAATGAATTACTTAATTGTGGTAATACTTCTGTTGTAGATGATTTAAAAAGTACTTCTTTCAACGAGAGTGTAATAACTTCAGATCCATCAGTAGCATTTGATAACATTGGTAGTAGCATTCTGCAGTAGCTTTACTGATCACGTTTACATAAACCCACCATAAGGTAAAGACTCTTGTCTTGTTGGAACTGTTTGTAGTCATTGCAATATGTATTTCTCTTCAAAGAAAAGTTTGAAAAGACATAGTCGTAAATGCCGTTCTAGTCCATTAGACAAAAAGGAAAAACCATTGACTTCAATTCCTTGCAGTGTACCATCTTGTTCTGAAAAGTTTAGGACAGTAGATAAAATGGCTGAACACCTTAAGACTATTCATGGAACTGAAATGGCAATACAAACATTTAATTTTAAAACTGAACAGGAATTTGTGTGTTGGAAATCCAATGAGGAATGTACAAATAATGTGTTTTTTAAGTGCTTAGCTATGAAAAAGGTCTGTAAAGTATACAAGAACTTTATATGTTATCGTAGTGGTTCAAAACTTAGTGAAAATAGTATTAACATCAAGAATGCTGTTTTAAGTAATAAACGTGCACGCAAAGGCTCAGCAAAAATAGGTAAGATCTGCCCATCAAGAATGAATGTAATAGTGCAAAGTTCTGGGGTTGTTTCTGTGAAGTACATACAGACTCATTTTCATGCAACTGGTTTAAATCAAACATGTTTCCTTCCTATCCCAGAATCTGTAAGGAATCAGATTAGGTCACGTTTATCCATGGTACAAAATATTAGTAGTCAACATCAGTGCATTTAAGAGTTCTATGTCTGCAGTCACTCCCCAATAATCCTGTGCTGTTATATAAGCAGCAACACACACAATCTAATTCTATCCAACTTAGGAAAGAAGATTCCATGTTGGTTCTGAGGACCAAAGAACAGGCTATAGAATTTAAACATTATGCCCCTGATGTTATATGTATAGATTCTACTCATGGCACAATAAACACAATAAAAAACTTACGCCTAAGTAAAAAATCTCATCAAACAAGAAAATAGAAAAACAACTCAGTTTCAAGGCAACACAGAAGAAAAAAGGAGTTTATGTGTATCGGGGTAAGATTCCCTCTCCTCGTACCAATGTATAAGAGTGTATGTGTGTCAGGGTAAGATTCCCTCTCCTCATACCAATGTATGAGAAGTGTATGTGTGTCAAGGTAAGATTCTCTCTCCTCAAACCCATGTATGAGGAGTGTATGTGTGTCAAGGTAAGTTTCTCTCTCCTCATACCTATGTACAAGGAATATATGTGTGTCAAGGTAAGTTTCCCTCTCCTCATACCACTATATGATGAGTGTATGTGTGTCAAAGTAAGTCTCCCTCTCAGTCTCCTTGTACCTATGTATGAGGAGTGTATATGTGTTGGGGTAAGATTCTCTCTCCTCATACCTATGTACAAGGAGTGTATGTGTGTCAAGGTAAGTTTCCCTCTCCTCATACCACTATATGATGAGTGTATGTGTGTCAAAGTAAGTCTCCCTCTCAGTCTCCTTGTACCTATGTATGAGGAGTGTATATGTGTTGGGGTAAGATTCTCTCTCCTCATACCTATGTACAAGGAGTGTATGTGTGTCAAGGTAAGTTTACTTCTCTTATCTATGTACCTCTTCATACCTGTATGTGTATGTGTGTCGCTGTAAAAAGAGTGTAAAATTATTGAAAAAAAGTTTTCCAATTGTCGGTTTATTCAAGTTTGCTTAATGGCGACGATTTAATTTTTACAAAATTGATAATTAAAAGCAAACATTTTTAAAGCTTGAATTACTGTAAGACTTAAAAATAAAACAGGAATTTGAACTATCATAATTAATGTACAGTGTAAGTTTAATGCAGCTTCAAAATGCATCCTTATAGTACAATGAAGTACATCTGTCTTTAAGATGGAAGATGTTGGTTCAATCCCAACTAAGGATATCTGTTGGAGGCTTCATACTACGTATTGTAAATCAGTTTTGAATTTATGAAATGAGGATAGTGAAAAATGCTTATATTAGTAAATAAGTTTGTGTTTATTTCAGGAATGGTAGCATAATTTTGAGTTTGATCCAGTGATGAAATTTTATGATTAATGTCTGAAGTCCGAACTAGACTAGAGAATGTTTTTCATCTTTCAATGAAAACTCAAAATTGTATAATTTACAATATATTTTCAAATTATTTAAGATAAAAGAATAACTATGATGATGTTTTTTTTATATTAAAGTATCTAGCTACCAATTTAATGTCATTGTTCTTCTTCTTCTTCTTCCGGTTAAAGGTCAGGAGTCTTCTTAGACTGTAAGGTTGACCTGGTTAGGGGAGTGAAACAGCCATCCTCCTCTAGCTTATTTACAATTAAAAAGGCCCGATATATCACAATTAAAATCATATACACGACAGCTAACTCCTACGGACCGACGAAGAAGGTTGCTGGGACTGCGACTAGGGCAACCTTGAAGTCTTCGATGGTGGGGTGATCGGTGATCGCTGTGGGAAGCCTGTTCCATTCCTGTATGGTCCTCGGATAGAAGGAGTACTTGTACACTCTCTGGGATGCAGTAGGTTGGTAGAATCGGTGACCTCCTCTGGTATGCATGTCGTTGCGTCTGAGTATCCGTCCTGGATCGACATCTACCAAGCCTCCTTGGATTTTGTAGAGCATTGTAAGTCTCTGGGTTCTCCTTCTATGTGCGAGTGAATCCCATCCTAGATTGATTATCATGTTGGACACACATCCTGGGGTCCTCTCCCAGTAGTTGCGCATTACAAAGCGAGCTGCCCGTCTTTGTACCTGTTCCAGCCGGTTAATGTCAGTGGTTAAGTGGGGATCCCATGCTGATGAAGCATACTCTAGTGTTGGTCGTACCAGTGTATTGTAGGTTGTCTCGCGTACTTCTTTAGTGCAGTTATGCAGGTTCCGACGAAGAAATCCCAAAGTCTTTGACGCCTTGGACGATATGTTGTCGACATGGGTCTTTGGTGAGAGATCTTCGCTGATGGAGACACCAAGATACTTGGCACTGTCGACTGCTTCTAAAATATGGCCATGCAGCATGTAAGTTGTATCTTGCTTGAACCTCTTGTTGGTGCAAATCCTAATGACCTGACACTTCTCTGGATGAAACTTCATTTGCCATCTATCCTCCCATTCCTGTAAGGAATCTAAGTCCTGCTGTAGCTTCAGGGCATCATCAGGGTCCTTGATGTGACGGTAAAGTAGACCGTCATCTGCAAAGAGGCGTGTCTCTGATGTTGTAGATTCTTGGAGGTCATTTATAAATGCCAGGAAAAGGAGAGAGGTCCTAGTACCGTTCCCTGGGGTACACCTGAAACAACATCTGCTTCTGATGAGCTGATTCATTCTAATGTCACACGTTGCTTTCTGTAGCTGAGGAAAGACTGTATCCAGCGAAGGGTGTTGCCTCGTACTCGGTAAAACTCTAGTTTGTGTAGCAGGCGTTGACGGGGGACCTTGTCGAAAGCCTTAGAAAAATAAAAAAAATACAACATCAACTTGGTCTTTTCCTGTTCGTAGTTGACTAGTGATTCCCTGAAGAGTGGTGATCAGCTGAGTCTCACAAGAGCGTTTGGCACGGAAACCATGCTGGTTGTCACAAAGGATAGTGTGCCGGGTGAAATGCTGCATTATGTTACTGTGGACAATATGCTCCAGTATCTTGCAAGTAACTAATGTGAGTGAAACAGGTCTGTTGTTAGACGCCTGATGTCTATCACCTTTCTTGTAAAGAGGTACAATGTTTGCGCTCCTCCAATCCGACGGTACATCTCCAGAGTCAATCGATAACTGAAATAGTCTGGATAGTACAGGTGACAGTTCCTCAGCAGCTACTCGTAATATAAATGTTGGTATACAATCGGGACCAGCTGCCTTGTGTGGTTTAAGGTTACCAAGAAGCTTTGCGACTCCGTTGGGGCGGATAGTGAGTCCCATCATAGTTGGGTGAGGGCTTGGTCCCTTGTCTGGAATACTTGTAGTGTCTTCTTTGGTATAGACTGACTGGAATTGGTCATTGAGGATGTACCTACGCTACAGTAAGCATCCCTTGAAATGTAATGTCCTACAAGCTAAAAGCAAAGCAACATCATGGTGCCAATGAAATGCAAACTGGTACTTTAAGCACTACCCAAATTCAACTAAATAGGGTTTAAAAAGTTTATAAGTTAAACTTTGCTTTATGATTGTCTTATTTGTATAAATAAGCCATATTTCATACCAGATATTTTAACCAAAGTCCACATCATTGCACAATTGAAAGCCTTTATTATATATCATTATGAAAAAGTAATGGAAGTCTATCAATTTGTCCAAGGTCAGACTTGAACTGACATCTCACTCCTTGGAGGAGTTTGTACTTTCTTGTACTACAAAGACTTTCTCCCTGATAGACTTCCTGTGTAAAGCTAAGAAAGTATTACCGCTTTTCTGTATTTACAATTTCTACAATAAAAAAACACACTTAATATTGATACACAGAAGTTACAGAACAATATTTAATGTTTTAAACCACTCTTTAATAAGTATAAATAGAAACAATCACTGTCATTTTTTCTCGAAGAGTAAACGTTTGTTGAGACTGCAGTATACTGTTATAGATCTGTTTGTGGGTGGGGTGCATTTTAATGCTGTGTATTATTTTGATGTTTTTGCTTTTAAACTCTTATAATGGCAGTTCCATATACATATTTGTATGTGTGTAAAGGAAGGGGTGGGGGGGGGGGGGGGTAACATTTTTTTGTAATGAAGGTATATAAGTTATCGATTACATTGTTATACTCATAAAAAACTAAAAATAACAAACTCCCACTGGTAAAACCAAATTTTAAAGTCACATTATTATGATATTTACAGAACTCTGATCGAAAAACACCTACCAATCAATGTCTAAATGTTATTTTTCCTTCACAATGTAGAAAAATATAATGTATATATCATTTTTCCTTCACAATGCAGAAAAAAACGTCAAGAAGGTTCAATACTCTCCAAAAATGGAGGTTTGAGTTTTTCATATTCGCAGGAGAGATATTGCGAATATGAAAAAATATTGATCATGCGCATTGTTCTAAACCAAACAACTCCAGCATACTCTACACCGTCCCCGATACTCCAGCAAATCATGATATAAATCTGTCAACAAACCCCACCTTATTTGATAGTATCTCAGACATTTCACAATCAACAAGAACCAGTACAGCATCTGAACCCGACCATATGTCTACCTTTGACAGCTTTAATACTAGTACAGTTTTCCAGACTTCATCACCGAAACCTAGTACTACCAACATTAGAAATCATCCAAAACCAGCTAAATTCAAGAGCCTTAGAATCTTGAATATCAACTGCCAGAGTATTCGCAGGAAAGGGAAGCTGCTGGAAGCCATTATAGACGACACAGACCCAGACATCATCATCGGCACTGAGACGTGGCTAGACCCAGACATCAGATCTACAGAATTACTACCCCCCAAGCTGGAGTTTGACATCTTCCGTCGTGATCGACCAAACAGCCCCCATGGCGGCGTTCTTATCGCATCCAAGAAACACCTCCAACTCGGAAACATCATTACAAGCAAACACAATGAGCTGATCAGTGCCTCGTTCACCGCAAACAAGAAGAAAATTGCCATTGCAGCCTTCTACAGACCACCCAACAAAGTTGACGAAGTTTACCTATCATCTGTTAAAGAAGACTTCCTCACTCTAAGGAAACAGGCCAAGAAGGGCATCTTAATTATAGCTGGAGACTTCAATCTCCCTGACATAGACTGGAAAGACCAAACCATAACTGGAAACCAATACCCGTCTAGAGTCAACCAGTCATTCCTGGACATGGTATCAGACAACAGTTTTGAACAAATCGTCAACTTCCCCACAAGAAAACAGAACACATTAGACATCATCCTAACAACTCATCCCAGCTTCAAACAACGATGCAAGCCCATGCCTTCTATTGGTAACAGCGACCACGATATTGTCCTGTTCGATACTACAATCACTGCGACACGTCCAAAACCACCAAGAAGAAAAATTCTCCTGTGGAAGAAAGCAGACATCCAAGGCATCAGGGACGACTTATCCGACCTATCGAGTATAACCAACCTGAATGACCCCTCCATAGAAGACTCTTGGGCTAGACTAAAGTCAAAAATACAAACTACCATTGAAAAGCGAGTCCCTTCGAAAATGACAACATCTAGAAATACTCACCCATGGATGAATACCGAGATCAAGAGATTAATTCGTAGAAAACAACGAGCACATAAGAAAGCGAGGCATTCCAATCAGAAACGGGACCTTGACAGGTATAAGCGCCTACAGAAAGAAGTACAATACCAGATACGAAAGGCCAACAAGAAGTACTTAGTGGACACGGTGAGTCAGGACTTCAAAGACGACTCTAAGAAGTTCTGGGCCTTCGTCAAAAGTAAAGGACAGGAAGCCACTGGTGTTGCGCCACTAAAAAACAAGGATGGTTACCTCCAAAGCAACAATGAAGCTAGAGCTAACATTCTCAACGAGCAATTTGTCTCTGCCTTCACCCGTGAAAACACCACCTACATCCCAGACATGGGTCAGAGTGAAATACCATCAATGTCAAACATTACAGTCGACTGGAAAGGGGTCCACAAATTGCTGATGAATCTCAAGACCAAGAAAGCCACTGGCCCAGACGAGATTCCAGCCTTCATCCTGAAAGCAGCTGCTACAGAACTAGCCCCGGCTCTAGCAAACCTGTTCCAACTATCCCTCGACCTAGGAGAAGTGCCTCAGGACTGGAGGGAGGCATCCGTAGTCCCTCTTTTCAAGAAAGGAGACCGCCACCTAGCATCCAACTACAGACCAGTGTCCTTGACGTCCATAACGTGCAAACTAATGGAGCACATAGTGCATAGCAATGTCATGCAGCACTTTGACAGGTACGACGTCCTGAGCGACAACCAGCATGGTTTCCGCAAGCGACGCTCCTGCGAGACTCAACTCCTAACCACCATCCAGGAAATCGCCTCCAACACAGCCAAAGGGAAACAGGTAGATGTTATTCTACTGGACTTTGCCAAAGCTTTTGACAAAGTCCCTCATGTACGACTACTACACAAGCTGGACCACTACGGTGTAAGGGGAAACATCAAGAGATGGATACAGTCATTCCTATCCAACAGAAAGCAGCAAGTCTTCCTTGATGGTGCCAAGTCAAGAACTGCAGACGTACTTTCCGGCGTTCCACAAGGGACAGTACTCGGTCCACTACTGTTTTTAGCCTTCATTAATGACCTCCCAGATATGATCAAGTCGTCGTCTTCCAAACTGTTTGCTGATGACAGCGCAGTCTTCAAGGTGATCGAGAACGACCATGACAGACAGCTCCTCCAGAAAGACCTCACAGCACTGGAAAAGTGGGAAGAGACATGGCAGATGAGCTTCAACCCCACTAAGTGCACTGTCATCAGGATCGCCCCTCGATGTCGGAAAATCATCGACACTACATACTGTCTCCATGGCCACACACTTGAGGTGGTGGATGCAAGTAAATACCTTGGAGTCACCATCACAGAAAGCCTCACCTGGGAGAAGCACATAGACAACATCACGAGCAAGGCCAATCGGACTCTGGGGTTCATTCGCAGAAACCTGAGGGAATGCACGCCACCTGTCAAGGAAGCTTCCTATAAAGCGATGGTCCGCCCCCAACTCGAGAATGCTGCCACCGTCTGGGACCCATACCAGCTAAACCACGTCAACACTATTGAACAGGTTCAGCGCCGAGCGGCCCGTTTTGTTTTCAACGACTATTCGACTAAGACCCCAGGATGTATCTCCAACATGCTTAAAGAACTGAACTGGGATCCCCTTGAACAGCGTCGAAAACACAGCCGGCTCTCCATGATGTATAAGATCCGCAACAATCTTGTAGACATCAACGCAGACAAGTTCCTCCAAAGCGGCGACGCGCGTACCAGAGGGCAACATAGGCTTTTCCAGGAGCGTATCAAAGACCAGATACTGTCGAACTCCTTCTTCCCAAGGACAGTGCGAGAATGGAATCTTCTTCCTGCCAGCACCGTATCTGCACCTACGTTGGATGCTTTCAGGTTACTCCTGGTGGAGTAACCTGATACTTTCTTCATCAGACATGACTACTGTATATAGTTTTAAATTTTTAACATTTGAGACTTCTGTGCACCACCACCACGCCTAGTTTCGTTGAGCTACGTACGTTCTTTCAAGAACCCAGCTCAGTATATGGAAGAAGAAGAAGAAGACAGGGGAACCTTCTTGATAAATAGCCTCTTCCGAAATTATGACGTATTTTGATGACGTCATTGTACCTCCCGCTGAAGAGTTCTTACTATGGTGAGCTAAACCGTCCAAAATTTCAAATTATAAAATAGGGTATTTTGGGGTTTTTTAAAAGTCAATATTTTTGTTTTGCCGAGGAACACAGTCTGCAAGTTTGGTTTGGGAGATACTAATACAATGTACTTTCGTTCTGTATAAATACAGTTTTAGTTGCAATAAGTCCGAGTGAATATTTTCGTTTACCAGCCTATAAATACAAATCATGAAGTCAGCATAACTTAACTCCTAGGTTTTAGTGCACGTTAGGAGTGTCAGCTTCTTCATAGGGCCAAAGGGAGGGAGTTTTGGAGCAAGGCATTCTAAGACATCGTCTCAGACACATTCTCACATAATATAGCTATACTGACTGAGACAGTTACATTCTCAGACAGATTTTATAATTGTCAGACACAGTGAACATATATATCTAACTCAAAAACAGTGATTATATATCATAGTGATTACAATTCTCAGACAATTCAATACAGAATTGTAATTTTCAGACACAGTGACATTGTTGTTTTCAAAAACTGGTAATATAATTCTCGGACACCGTAGTAAAACAATTTTTAGACCTGGTGAAAATGTTTTAATGTTTTGCATTTGCATACACTTTAAAATTATGTATACAAAATAATACAGAGAAACCCTGTAGCAAAGTCTTATGAAGATGATAACAGTCACACCGGTCATGAACCAGAGATCAAACATGAAACCCATGATTCACGAGTCTGACATCTTATCATGTAGTCTGACATTGCAAAAGCAAGCATGATTGAATTTTAAAATAGTAAAGTATCCATAGCTTGATAAAGAAAACACAAAAAGTTTTAGAGGTCAGTGTTGATGTAGACCCAGGCCAGCTTGCACATCCATACCATACTATCAGGGTCTACTCAGACAATGAAGTATCTATAAACACTATTAAAACCAGGAATGGAATTTAAGGTAAAATGGTCTGTTATATATATTAAATTGTCTAAGAGAGAATAACAAATAATTGATTAAAATAAAATCTTTTCAGCTGAAAAGTTCATCTTTGACAGCATTATTTTTTGCATCTCTTTTCTGTACAAAGAGGAATGGTTGATAAGATTTTGATTTCATAACCCTATTTAAATAAATTTAGATGAAGTATGGTTGAGGGTTTTTTGTTGTTGTTTTACTTGCACTGTTTTTTTTAATGATCAAACTGTGTATTTTACCTGTAATTACCCCATTTGGTATATGATGATAACCTATTCTACCTGTTCCTGGACAAATATGAATTGTTCACCTTTTTTGGTCAGTATCATATGGAATATAATGTCTACATGTATCACAAAGTGTATGCTACTATCCAGCTACTGGCACCCTGATGAGGTTTTTATAAATCACCATTCATACCATGTAGTAATGAGAAATACACTGCCACATTGTCCATATTATACCATAATTAGCATTATTCACCATTCACACCATGTGGTAATGAGAAATACCCTGCCACAGTGTTCATATAGTACCCTAATTAGCATAAATCACCCCAAGTTTTATGACCCCAGGTTTATGACAGGATGTATGTTATATCACATACTGTTATGGCTTTTTACTAATTTAAATATTTTCAACGAATGAGGGTGGATGGGGGGCGTCAATATCAATGGTAACTTACAAGTAAAATATTATGTAACGTCAGTCCCCTTTTTGTAACGTCTGTCCCCTATTTTTGAAGTGACATTAAACAATCAATTTAGGTACGAAATCTCTTATTTTTTGTTTCCTTAACTAAAATGTGTACAAGTAATTAAAAACACACACACACTTAGGGAGACAATCAAAATCCCCTTGATCAAAATCCCCTCCATTGAAAAGGATATGCGGTTACAGAATCCCCTTCATAGTTTTGCAAGGGGTATCATAATCCCCTCTATGGTTTTAACATGGCTATTAAAATCCCCTTCATGAAAAAAGCAGGGCTATCATAATCCCCTTCATGAAATTTATAGGGCTATCAAAATCCCCTCTTTCTAATTAAAATCAGGGAGTACTTTCTCAGTTTATGAACAGAGAAAATTGAAATAGGCTATCAAGCTGTATAATGATGCTTCTGTGATTACAAACACTAACAGTTTAACACGTTTACAGACATGATTATTCGAACCTATTTTGTGAGAAGAATGAGTAAAGATTGCATCTTTTGTTCATAGAGATCCATTGACTTTGAAGTTGTTGGAGTTGTTACATTGTAACTATTTATTGAAAGTCTGATTTTTAAAAAAAATGTGTGTGTTATCAAGTCATTGAAAGTGTGGCCCTTTAAAATAATTAAGCATGTGGGTCACAGTTTGCCATTTAATGATTGTGTTTTATTGGTGCTTGTTTGTCAATTAATATTTTATCTTTATTTCAGTCTCATCTATATACATCGCAATAACAATAGCATTAATATCATACAATACATGTACATAGTCATTCAAATATATGAGTCTCTATCACACAATGCAAAATACAATTAACAACTCACATAATAAGACTATGTGTGATGCTGCAAAACGATTTGTTAAAAAAGTGTTAAGATAAGCAAATTTTAAAATTCTGACAAGAAAAAAAAGCACTTTTTCGCAAAATATCTTAAAGTATCGATTATCAACTCTGATCAGATCAGAAAATAACTGTTTTGCAGCATACACATAGGAGTTGATAAAAAGATAACATTATACATATAAAACAAAAAATGTATTATTTACAAAGGTAAGATGCACATCTTTGTAATATATTAAAACAGGTTTTGGTACAGACACGAAACAAAGATGAGTGGGAAAATAAAAATACTATCTTATCAACATTTGGCAGATTATAAAACTTATCATTAATTGCAGCTGCTTTTTCAAATAAAGCATTGTTAAGATCATTGTAAAGATGACATTCTAAAATTACATGACATTCATCTTCCACTGTATCTAAAAATGGGCATTTTCTATCTTCTAACCTAAAATAATCATATCTACCGGTCTCATTTTTTATTGGGGCAACACCACAACGAAACTGACTAAAAGAGGACCTATGCATTAAAGGTAATAGAATTTTACAATAATTTTCAACTTCAAATTGGTTTTTAAATAAACAGTAGGTGCGTAGTTTGTTTCGTCCTTTACCAGACATACTGTCTACTCGCCTTATAGATGAAAACCAATCACTGGTATAAATATCCAGAACTTTCTTTGTGACGTCATCAACAAGAGTACGCACAGGGATATTAACATTAATATTTGAAAACTGATGAAGATTAAGTGATACAAACTGCTTTTTTACAGTGTACATCCATTTTTTACAGGAAACATTAGCTTTTGAGTAAGACCAGAATGCAATCCGTTTATCGAGTCTACTTACATTTAAAGAGGATAGACGCACCAGAATGTAGAAATAGTTTTCCACTGACGAACAATAGTAGGTTGCCGAGCCATTTCAACAACTACTGCTGAATTTGGCGTATATTTGCCTACCCCCAGAAAGGATCGAATAGCACGGTTATGAACAACATCAATACATGAAATGATTTATAACCCCATATTGCAGCCCCATAATTAATTACAGGCCATACAATGGAGTCATAAAGTTTTGTATATACGCAATTAAAAGACCAAGGCCACGACTTCCACTCTGCGCGACAGCTTTAGCTGTAACATTAAAACCCAAATGTTCTTGCAGTACTTTACCAAGATAAGTGTATTTACTAACCATGTGTAAGACTTCATTACCACACTGGAACACACAATCAGTTTTAGGAGTTGAAAATGGTCGAAAATGAATAACATTACTCTTGTTAATATTAATAGACATATCATTAAATCACACCAATCAGATAGGGCAGATAATAATCTCTGTTTATCTGTTTCATTTACTGCATATAGAACGATATCGTCGGCATACATTAATATACAAGTGTTATCATTATTTACCGATATTCCAATACTAAGGCTTTTCAAATACAAAGCCAAATCAGTAATAAATAAATTAAACAACAAAGGAAATAAAGCACACCCTTGTTTTAACCCACATTGTACATCTAACCACTCAGTTTTAAGTTTTCACTCTAACACATGACGAAACAGAGACGTATAATGATTTTAAAGCAAGAATCATCTTACCACAGATACAATTATCATCAAGCCTTTTCCAAACCATATCCCTATTTATATAATCATAAGCTTTCCGAAAGTCTATGAAAGCACAAAGTGTAGACTTCTTTAGCTTTTCCTGGTATCAATAATACTAGTAAGTGATGATATATGATCTGTTGTACTACGCTTCTTCCTAAACCAGTTCTGTTCATCGACTATTTTGGAACTGTTTTTCACAAAATTCACTTAAACGGTTATTCAAAATATTACAATACATTTTATACATACTAGTTGCTAATGCAATCCCTCTATAAGAAAGGGAGTCAGTTGGGTCCGCAGTAGAAGACCTGGGAATTGGGTTAATGATACATTTACCCCAGATATGTGGAAATGTTCCATTATTAAAACAAACATTAAATAAAATATGAAGAAGTAAAACGGACGTATCATTACACAATACCTCACTTGGAATATTATCAATACCACAAGCTTTACCTCGCTTTTCATTTTCAATAGCTTTTTTACTTCAAAAACAGATAAATTATCATTAAAAGGCAAATTTGTAGTGATACTATCATCCGAGAAGTTTACATGTAAATGTGCTTGGTCATGTTCATTACTATTATTGTAAAATAAAAAGGACTAAAATCAGCTTTCCACTTGTTCAAAACATCTGAAATAGATGTATAAATAGAACCATCATGAAGTTTAACTTCAAAAGGTATACATTTAGATTTGTACTGGTTTACACCGATCTTACCGATTGACTTCCAGAACTGATCGACATTACAATCAATAAGTTATTCATTTTGCAAAGAGTACCAATAAAAACGCTTTGACTTTTGTACCTCACGATCAAATAATTTACGAACTTGTACATATTCAGATTTAAGATCTTTTTCAAAATTTCGTTGAGTACACTTAAGCCACTTTCGTTCGGCATTACTAACATCAGTCTATATTTCTGACAATCTCCCGATCCACCACTGTACACCAGGTATACATCTTTTATTGTGTTGATTAGACTGTATAGTTTTAAAGGGTATTTGGTTATACATATTATTCTTAACTATACTACACCAATCTTGATAAACACTATTGATATCATGTTGTATTTCAAATCCTTGCTCCAACTTGTTAATAGCATTATTTATTTAGAAATGAGTCTGGTAATTTAGTTAAATCAAATTTATCATAACTATTACTAAGTTGTGTTTCAGTATCACAACGCAACATGTTAAAAGCAATGCTCCATTTTAACAAATAATGATCTGGTATACAAGTTGGTGCAAGAGAACTCAAATCACCTGACCTGTTTATTAAATCCATAGTCCTAACAATTGAAAAATCTGTAAAACGAGACAAATCATCATGACTGCAAATGCAATAATCTACCACTGACAAACCCTTAGTAGAAATAGATGTATAATCGTTGTTAGAACAATTTCTCCCATTTAACATACACATATTGGTACTGATAAGAAAATCTATAAATAGCTCACCATAATGATTTGTTTTAAAATCGAAAACCTTCCGTTCAATAATATCATCAACGCCGTTAATAAAATCTTCCATATCTCCACATCTACCATTGATGTCGCCACATATATATAAAAAGCTTTCATTCTGATATTTATAAATATCTGTTAAAAGAGTATGATAAAAGCAGATACAGCAAAAGATCTTGAAGAATTTTCAGGTGGTAAATAACAAACACATGGCAAGAGAGTGAACTTTTTAATCTTATGATTAAACTTCAACCATAAAATTCCTTTAAAAGAGCTTTCTAAAATGGATATATTAAATTCATTAAATAATTCGTTCTTGACAAAGAAACCAACTCAACCAGAACCGGCTCTAGCATTTTGTTCGGTACAATTCAAACCATGTATAACCTTCTAAGGTCAATTTGTGTTCATGAAGTAGATGAGTTCCTGCTAATGCTAAAATGTCAATATCAGTGTTAAAAACTCCCTACAAAAGTGTGATGGGGATTTCTAACACCCTGTTTTTTTTCAGTGATGGGGATTTTGATATACACTCACACACTTACACAACTTTGTACCTTTATACCATGTATATGATTGTACTTGATTACAAAAAATATTCGTAATACGTCCATCAAAAAAGTTGAAAATGGTCAATATGTATATATTGTTTTCAATTTTTAGAAATAATTTATATCTTAGTGGCATTCTGCTAACACTAAATAATTCATACATTAAAATATATGAAACAAATGATTTAACTTTTGAAATAATTTAACTTTTAAAAAAATAATGTATATGTTGAGGGGTGGGGACGGACGTTACAGGGACGTACGTTACATATGAATTTACAACAACAACAACAACATATACTTTTATTAATATCAGGCTACAAAAAGGTAACAACATGATTCATTTTGTTTAACATATATTTGGGTATTTATCCAGGGGAAAGAAATAAATGAAATATAAGCAGATTTCACATCTGTCAACATTTAAAACAACATTTAATGAAAAAATGTATTATGGTGTTTTGCTTGTGTCCATATATTTTTCAAATTTCGTGCCATTTGCAAAGCCACAGGTAAATTTAGATATACGTTAAGTTTATATTATCTTTTCAGTGCTATGTTATAATATTTACATATAATTGGCATTGCTGTTTTAAATTACCACATATATGCAAATGAATAAAGGTGTGCATATTCACATTCAAATTCCGCTCTATTCTGCACATAGACGTAAATGTGGCGATTGTGCCTTTAATAAAATGCTTAGGGGACGATATAATAATGAAATTGGGGAAATACGGGAAATCCGAACATTTTTACAACGACTTTTTTTAAACACATTTACGTTGTAATGTTTATATCAACAAATCAAAACAACTATGATTTGTATTGTCAGAAAAAAATGAATAAAAAGAATAAATAAAAATAAACATAATTGTGATATGCAGTGCAAATAAGGCTTGCACATTAAAATCACGATTGGGTGATCAAAGGTTCATTCATAACTTTAAAGATGGTCGTGTTTAAATTCACTGTCTGTCTACTCAAGGTTGAGCGAGTTTATTCATTTGCACGTGCTTAACGTGCTTTTATTGGTGGAAATTGTATAGTCGCATTGGAATGTCTGATAGTAAATACATGGCTGTGCATAAAGACTAGTGGATAACTTGAGGGAATATAACTGTTTTGGATTTAACCATAGCTTAAATTAAAGGTAAGTCTGTTGTGTTTAGTTAATTAACCGAAAATAATTGTTAATGTGGCAAGCAAAAGTACTAATATTTCTCAGTAGTTTGAACGAGTTTGAGGACATAAGTTCACGAAATTTTATGATTTTTGGCCGACGGTAATAGTACAGGGGAATATATCTCAATTTCTCAGTAAGAAATAATGGACATTTTAGAACATAGTGTAGCTCATCACCGATATCGTTTAAAAGGCAGTGTCATTTGTGTTCGTGATACGTCAATATGACTGTTGAAATCTGCCCAGTTCCACTGGTATTCTATGGTATGTGGTATGGAAATGGAATAGTTCCAGTCGCAGATTAACTGGTAAAATTGACAAATAAGGTTCTAGTTTGATATCGGATTTGATTAATCTGTAATTAAGTCCTTTTGATGAATTGTTAAGCTGACCATACCAATTTTGGTGCAATTGATCTAAGAGGTTTTGTTTTATCAGTTTTCTTGTGCTCTTGAGATGAAATGTTTTTTGGTTGAACCATATGTATTTATTACCGGTATTATCTAAAATAGTCTTCACGTAATTAATCCACTTGTAATTTGTTGATGAATATAACATTATATTGTAACTTATTTGCGCAATTTTATCTTCGTTTCCTGAAATAAGTTTGATCCACTAATTAATAATTCTAGTTTTAATTTTAATTTCAAAAGGGTATCGCCCTAATTCACCGTATAACATGTATAAAGGGGTATTTTATTTGCTGTTCGTAATTTTGCGAAGAAAATCGGTGTGTACCTTTTCGATTAAATCTAAGTTTTCGAAGCCCCAGACCTCACAGTTCTATGTTAAAATTGGAACTATCGTTTGATCGAAAAGTTTAAGTTGAATCCCAATTGGCAAGTCGAGATTTGATATTCGTGTATTAAGTATATGCATTGCTTTATTTGCTGGGCTAGCTAAATGTTTTCTTGTGTTTAGGAAACCGCCAGATGAAGAAAATAGTATTCCTAGTCATTTGTATTCTTTAACAATTACTATGTTTTCGCCATTTATATTAAAACTGAAGTTACTAGGTTTATTTGTACCAAAAATAATCACCTTTGTTTTACTCATATTAAATGATAATTTCCATTTTGTGCAGTACAAATAAAAGTCATTTAATAAATTTTGAAATATGGTAGGGTTATCACTTACAATAACTGTGTCGTTCGCATATAGCAAAATAAATAGTTTAAGGTATAAATTTAAGCTGTCAAATGACTGGTTAAACTCGATACTGCTGTTATTTTTTTCGAGTTTCTTTTATAGGTTGTTTAAGTAGATTGAAAAAAGGATCGGTGAAAGATTCTCGCCTTGTCTTACTTTTTGAAGAAGAGAGGAATATTATCATTTGCAGCTACACAAGATTAAATGTCTGAATACATATTAAAACTTACTTGAAAAAACTTACCGTTGATACCATTGTTAATTAATTTACTCCACAGACCTGGCCGCCAAATACTATCGAATGCTACAGAGAAATCTATGTATGAGCAAAACAGCTTTTTCTTTTGTGATCTTAAAGTATCTTTTAAAAACTTCAAAGTAAAAATATGATCGGTAGTAGAATATTTTGCCCGAAAACCAGCTTGGTTTTCTTTAAGAATATCATTTTGATTGAGGATGTTGTAATACATTCATTTAAGATAGAAGTAAACAGTTTACCAAGACAACTTAGAATGGTAATAGGTTTATAATTTGCTGGGTCAAGCGGCGACTCTTTTTTCTTAAAGATAGGTTTAATGATTCCAATAAGCCAGCTATCCGGTAAAATTCCAGTATTGAATATCTTATTAAAAAATTTACAAAATAATGGAGTCATGATATGTTTTGTATTTTTTATGTATTCATTGTAGATAAAGTCCTGCGGTGATGCTAAGTCCTGCTGTGATGCTGCTTTTGAATTACTGCATTTATTAGTCATTTTATCAATCTCTTCTATAGTAATAGGGCAATTTAAAGTTTCATCATCAAAATGTCAATTTGGTTCTTTCTGCTCTATAATTTCGTTAAGGTTGATATTTGTGGCTGAATTGACGTTTTTAAGATGATCATAAAATTCCTGAACATTGGGCATTTTAACAAGGGATGATTTATTAAAATTGTTTAAAATTTTCCAGAAGTCCTTAGGGCGCCTCGAGTGCATTTCCATTAATTTATTTTCATTGCGAGTTACATGTTTATGCATATATGTGTTCATTGTTTGTTTATTAAAACGCGCAGCGCGGTTCAATTCAATTTTATAGTTAACGTTCTTATGTAACCTATATCTTTTCCGTGCGATGTTATATTTGACTCTGGCTTTATTACACTGAGGCCCGTACCACTGGTATTTATTTCTGTTAAAACTGGTTTGACTTGTATTTTTATAACTACAATTATGTTGGGGAAATGTTTTAAAGGCCGTTTCTTTGAATAGTTCAACTATGGTTTGGTTATATTATTAATATCGTCTTTCGAAATATTTTCCGTTAAGTTATTTAGGGAACTGTCTATCGATGCTATACGGTCGTAACTTAGATTTTCGATGAAATCGCTTTTTAGTTCGTTCTTCCATTTAGGGGGTTTCGGGAGTTTGCAGGGTATTTCGTTTTCTTTGGTATTACGGGCTTTCGTATCCGGCGGAAAATTATGGATCGACATTAATTACCTCAAAATCAGAGAAAAGGGGGAACAAGTCAGGCGAGGCAGCCACATCGTCTATTACGGAAATATCTCTAAATGTGAAAGAACCAATATTCCGATCTTTACCGATCTTTCTGTTAGAAATAAATAAGTTGTTATTTTTACATGTTTTTAAAAAATCTTATTCTATTGAATTTGTTTTAGTGTCTTTTCAGTTTCTGCATAAGGGGATATTTTGTTTTTCTAATAATTCTGATGAATTGAATGAACATAACAAGTCCTCGTCAATTCGAATTCTTTTGCAAGAAAATTGCATCATGTCCGTTTACATCCCCTAAGAGTACACAATATGTATAGCTATTGCGCTTATGTGAAATTTCATTTTCAAATTTAAAATACTAGTCTTCATTATAAAAACGTGATTGAAGAGGTGGGATATACATCGCCCCTAGTAAATATCATTTTTAATATTTTTGAATAATGTAGTTTTAAGTTTTAGCCAAAAAACATACTCACAATCGGATTCAATCATATCAGTGTATTCAACAATAGTGTTGCGTACAAATAAACAATACCTCCAGGTGTCCTTATATATTTGGCTTTCCTTGATTTCGAGAAGAAAGTGTAACCATGAATATCAATTACGTCGTAACTATCTAGCTTGTTTTTTTTCCATACAGAGAATATTATTTACTAGATTAACACATTCAGTATACTTTGACCTGGTCTTTAGTCCACAAACATTCAAGCAACCTAATTTTAAAGTATTTAAATGATTATATTGAATGTTGGTATTGTCTGTTTTACATGTTTTGAGAGACAATGAATCGGAGATGTTGATTTGATTATGCAATGGAAATTCATCAGTATTTACATAGTAACGCTCACATGTATTATATGTAGATGAAAATACAGATGATTGACTATTTTTTTGTTACTGTTCCCAAGTTAACAGAAAATGAATCACTATTTGGCGTACTGGCATTATTTGTAGGAGTTGCAGGCATGTAGTGATCACAAGCGAAGGAGCTAAAACAGCCTGGTAGATCAAAGCAGATATTACACAAAAATGTTTCAGTTTGATTTATACATTTGGTTACTGTAGATTCACTGCTTATAAAGTCTAAATCAGTCAAAGTTAAATGAGGCAACCCTGTCCCTAACCGGGCCTAGTCATTTGTATCAGTGTCGGCTGTCGTCACAGACAGAAACTATGGTGTCCTCTCGAGGTTCACATTCAGTCAAGTTGCAGCCCTGGTTGTCTCTAGTTTAAGTTGCCACCTCTGCATAGAATTCGTCTTTGGTTGTATTTGCCCTCAATGCTGGGTCTGATAAACTACGCGTGTGCGTATGTGGCTGCTCGGGTGATATCGGCTTTTGTGACATATTGTTGGTGACCTTAGTTGCACTGGAAGTTTTGGACCTAATAGCTTGTGGACGTAGGGGTCCTTTTCCGAGGGCTTGATTAGATGAATCACTTTTAGTTTTTGAAGTACAAGTACTAGTATCAGAACCGAAGAACGAAACAGAATTTTGGTTGTTGTTTGCACTGGGGTCGGAAATGAGTTCCGGGTCTGGCGAGTGTGTGTTTCCGGAAATACCGGTTTCCATGTCACTGTGATCGCGTTGCTGTTCTTGTGTTTGCTGGACATACACCTGTCTGACGCGTTCGTTATTGTGTTTTATAGTGTCAGCTACGCGTTTATTGACATCAGTACATCCTGAACCACGAAGTACCTCGTACCATTCCGGGAACATGTTTTGCACACTTCTACCATTGACCTGAAGAGCCACCGGATTGAGATACGCACTTGGTTGCTACCATGCTTGACTCGATAATCTTTTAAGTCCGCCCACAGAGCCTTGCGTGCATCAATTATCTCTTTTGGGAAGTCTCTCGAGAATCCCACACCTGAGTTTTTCATCTTAAATGCACTGTCCATCAAGCAGTTCACTTCGGTGGGTTGGCAAAATGTGACCATTATATGTCTAGGCTTGGGTTTGGGAGCATGGCCAAGATGGGGTGCACGAGGTCTGAACACTCTGCCGAGTCTGTAAACCCGAAGTATTGCAAACAAGGATGGCTCTAACGTCAAGTATTTTTTATCAGATCGGTAATAATATCAACACAGTTTTCACCTTCGGATTCTATAACACCAGTTACTAGAAGGTTGGACGCCCTGGTGCGGGCCTCTAGATCTATTTGTTTGTACTCTAGAAGACGAATGTGCGTTCGTCCGAAACTTCATGTCGGGCGCAATGCATGTAAACAGCCGATTCAATGTGATCAATACGATATTTTATTAGACCCATATTGGACATGTTTTCTAAAATAACATTAAGCTTCTCGTCCACTGGTAGCTGTTTTAATTCTTCCATGTTCAGAGGCATTAATGTTCTCGGTGATTCATGTTCGTTTGATACCCCCACCCATTGACGCCCAGCACGTCGAATGTCGAGCTCGTTTGTGTCTCTGTTTGGTCTCCCAATCATCCCTGAGGGGCACATACCTGTTGGACGTCGTAACGGGTGGTTGTATTAATAAGTTTAAAGATGAGTTTTGCCATATTCAAGATGAAATTGCATTTTTTTTCCTCTACTGGTTGACACGTAAGAAAAGAACGTCCGCCATCTTGGATTACCCACACTGTTACTTCTTAAATACACTTGGGCCAATTTTAGATACTTTTTTTGAAAGTACATTGATATGTATGACAGCAGGTGATTATATCATTCTATTTATTTTCTTTAAAGAATATATGCCAGGGGAACGGACGTTACATTTTTTTTTGTCACGAATTGAAATTTTCTGATTTTATGTATATTTTTCACAAATAACTATTTTAACAGTAAAAAAAACACTACCAAAGCATAACAAGGAAATAACCTTTCATTAAGTACATTTTCATATATTTATAAATAGATAAAGGAACAAAGGTTTTAATTTATTTTTTTCCACATTACAGAAATCAATATAAAAATCAATAAAATGAGTTTATGAACAATTAAATTACTTTTATTTGTATTTGAATAAATGGTAAATTTTAGATGCTAACGCATTATGCCCCAAGACAGGTGTTTTAGGCCATTCAAAGCACGCTTGAACAGAAAATCATAGCTTTTTTGCGAAAAACTAAAAAAACTACATTAAGGTAATATTGATATGTTACAATAAAAATGATTGGTATTAGAAATTAACTTTTATTTTGATTTTTAAAACAATTTACCTATTTAAAAAAAACTTATTAAACAGCCTAATTTTATTTCATTAACTTACATAAATGAAATAATAGAAAATTGGCCCGATGTTATAAGTAGTTAATGAATAAAATTGTCATTTAAAATAACACAACATTACAGTTTGACTATTTTCAGGTAAAAAATATATCATGTTTCTTATTTCAAAGATATAGTATATCACAGCCGCTAGAATAAGACGTTTGCTAAGAGGAACTATTAAATCAATAGATTTAAGCCTGAAGCAGTCGCACACCTCTACGGCCTTATTGACTTGAAGGTAACAGATGTGGGATGTAAAATCGATATGGTTATCTCCCTCGTATTGCCGTATGTGGGCATATTACTAATAAGTCGTGAGCGTAAATTATTCTGCATATAGATAAACGAATTTACGAGTTTATGTAACGGGTGGTCATTTGAACATGTATACTGAAAAAGAACGGACACACATTACTTAAAAGAAAGTGGTATTCTGTTTATAATAAAAACAATACAAAGCTTCTCTAACACCTATATTTGTGATAGGCGTGTTTAAATACACCACCAACTATTCATAAAAAGGAATTTAGTGGATATTTTAACATTTTAGTGAAAAAGTCAGATTTAAGAGATTGTAAGCGTAAGATATAATGTGTTAGTAAGTGACCAGTTCAATAAACAGCCACAGGTAGTTTTTCATATGGATTTTGGTATTACATATGGATTTCAATTATCTCATATGCATCACGTGACTTATTCACGGAATATAAATCAAAAGGTGCATCTGTATTTGTGTATCATACACACACATATATGTATGTGTATGTGTGTTTAAGTGGAATAGCAATTATACGCATTTGTTTTGTAGATAATGTATTCAATTGAAATCAAGTTATGGCTCTGACACCGAGACGCTTTTGTATTACGTGCATTGCATGCATGTGGAATAAAATTGACTTAGGCTTGTTTATTAGCACGCAGTATTTGAAACTGAAATGAAAATACAACATATGGATTTTATGTGGACTTACAATCTAGTTAATGAGAAAATAACTAAATGAACACGTCGTGTTATTCAAGTGGAATTGGGGTTAGCAAGTTACACGTAAGATTTGGAAGAGAAAGCAAGCTACAAAAAACGCCATATGTGTTAAATGAAGATTAGAAAGCAAGCTATAAAACGACATATGTATTAAATGCGGATTAGAAAGCAAGCTGTAAAACGGCATATGTATTAAATGCGGATTAGAAAGCAAGCTATAAAACTGCATATGTATTTAATGCGGATTAGAAAGCAAGCTATAAAACGACATATGTATTAAATGCGGATTAGAAAGCAAGCTATAAAACGGCATATGTATTATATGCGGATTAGAAACCAAGTTTAACGATACGTCATATGTATCAGATGTGAATTAGAAAGGAAGTTATTTGCTGCGGAATAGAAAACAAGTGAAATCGAAAGCAAAATGAGTTAATGTCGTATACATGAAATTGAAAGCAAATAACATTGAGAAAATATATGTTTTACATTATGTTGAAAGCAATATTATTTTAGCCTCAAATGCATTTTTACAAGAAAGAAAAGAATAAGTGATTATCATTTTAAAATAAGGGAACCTTGGTATAACCATTACAAACGTGATTCTATGTTCGTCTTCTATACAACCCCCCCCCCCCCCTCCCCCCAATTATAAACATTAACCCAGTATATGTTTCACGCAAACTTAACTGCATGGCCATTTGTTAGCGCCATATGCATTATACTTAAAAAAAAACATCATATTCTACTTGCTTGAAAGCCTAGCAGACAACAGTGATCATAAAATCATCACATTTTCCTTGATCCTATTTCCGTCATCTGTGCAATAGCTATCGCAACCATAAACAACGTATGTATAAAATAAACAAAGGACAGGGCGATAAGTGCATGTGGACTCATCCTGTTTTCGTATCAATGTGTAAACATGGGCTGGCTCTTGTATCGATCTATACTTATCAGTGTATATTGTTTATAATGCAATACACACGCAGAACTTGAAAGTTCTCATTTAAAACTTGTTATTGAACAGATTTTCTAAAGTTTATACGTAAATAGATATCAATATATGACAATACTCCTTGCAGTAATGTGTTGATTTATAGCAGTCACTGAAAAGACGTACGTGAATAAATACTATTTTAGTGTTTTATTTTTTATTCCGGATTTAAATTTTATTGTAAATGTTAATTCTTAATTGGTAGAGTTTGAACTTGTACATGTATATGTGTGTGTCATCGGATCGGATGGCTGTTTAGTGCGTATTTAGCGTCAGTGTTCGCGTTGTTGCACGTGTTTTGCACGCTCATGCTATTATGATACCATGCACTGGTCAGTTGCCATGTTGGCTTCTGACTTTAATGTTTATTCTGCCTTTCATCACGGGCCAGTCATCTTCTACTGCTACTCAAGGTAGGTATTGATATATATTTTGTCTAATTCTTATTAGCCATTTTTTCATCGGTACCACGTGCATATTTCCCCTGTACTTTAGTTACCATAAAGTGGCACTGTACATAGCGAAACAAACAACATTTTTTGTTTTGTCTTCATCAGGGCATTAACGTCTCACACAACTATTACATTTCCCATAGGGCTCAATTGTAACATTTATGTCCAAAACCTAGTGAAAAATAGAGTCAAAATATGCAGCATGTGTCTGGTCTCAAATTCGTCACTGGTTCAAGATCTGTAATTATAAAGAAAAAAATCATATCTTGACCAGTTTTTTTTTTTAATTCAATGGTTTTGTGATACCTGAGTAATAATATGTCGATATTTTTCTAACGATGCGGTTCGACAAATAACTTCTAAAATGACACAGATCTGGCTAGAAATCATTGCATCACAAAGCACTGCAAAAAGACAACTAAAGTTTTACTTCTGAGTGAGTGAGTGAGTGAGTGAGTGAGTGAGTGAGTGAGTGAGTGAGTGAGTGAGTGAGTGAGTGAGTGAGTGAGTGAGTGAGTGAGTGAGTGAGTGAGTGAGTGAGTAAGTGAGTGACAGATTGAGTGAGTGAGTGAGTGAGTGAGTGAGTGAGTGAGTGAGTGAGTGAGTGAGTGAGTGAGTGAGTGAGTGAGTGAGTGAGTGAGTGAGTGAGTGAGTGAGTGAGTGAGTGAGTGAGTGAGTGAGTGAGTGAGTGAGTGAGTGAGTGAGTGAGTGAGTGACGAACGAACGTACGAATAAGTGATGTTTTACAGCACGTCAACATAAAATAGGTATTTTTCATATTATTGGCGCTTATTAACTTTAACCATTTTGTGCTGTTTGTATGTCTAAAAAGAGATTGAATGTTTGTTAGCATACTCACAGGATACCAGCCAAAATGTCAAAACATTTACCGCTTAAATGGTCAGTTAACTCATTTTAATTGCTTCGATACCATTTTTAACAGGATAAAGTAATTTAAGGACAAAGCGTTTAAGAATAAATCAAACGCTCTCAGTGTCAGTATATTAGGTGAAACTTAATACTATAACAAAAAGGGCGTTTTTTTTTTTGTTTTTTTTAAATATGTTTTTTTTTATTATTATTATTATTTCAATTCACTCTCAGCCTAAACTACACTCGAAAGTTTTATTAATATATCGGAGCTATTCAACCCGATAGCTCGTATAGAATATTAACTTGAATGAAGGTGTATATAAAACACTTATATACTAAATGTGTTTTATAAACATAGCGCTTAAGTGATTCAAATTTGGTCGCATACCATGCCGAGCATTATTGCTACTCGGATACGTCCCAGAGGCGGATTTAGGATAATAGTCTGAGTGGCGGGAGCTTAACGATGATATTTTGTAAACATCAAGGAGGTCCCGGAGTGAGTGAGTGAGTGAGTGAGTGAGTGAGTGAGTGAGTGAGTGAGTGAGTGAGGGAGGGAGGGAGTGAGTGAGTGAGTGAGTGAGTGAGTGAGTGAGTGAGTGAGTGAGTGAGTGAGTGAGTGAGGGAGGGAGGGAGGGAGGGAGGGAGGGAGGGAGGGAGGGAGGGAGTGAGTGAGTGAGTGAGTGAGTGAGTGAGTGAGTGAGTGAGTGAGTGAGTGAGTGAGTGAGTGAGTGAGTGAGTGAGTGAGTGAGTGAGTGAGTGAGTGAGTGAGTGAGTGAGTGAGTGAGTGAGTGAGTGAGGGAGGGAGGGAGGGAGGGTGGGTGGGTGGGTGGGTGGGTGGGTGAGTGAGTGAGTGAGTACTACACTTGGACCTATGACTCGTCTATTCAATCCCACAGGTATTAAAATATGTTTTTTCTTAACATGTTTCGATTGTGTGCTAAATAGAGGATCTTTGTTCGATTATCGATTTTTCACCGAAGCAAATATATTTTATTTTTATTTTATGTTTACATCTACCATGTCAAGGTTTTTTTTATGTCATTAACGCAATACACATATCCATAGCTTTACCGTTGTTTGCTGAAAGAGTTTGAAAGAGACAGAAATTTCTCTGTTACTGTACGGACTTGCTTATTTAAACATTTCAACATATTCCATTCAGAATTTAATTACAAAAAGAAGTGCAACTGTGATATTTATCAATACAAATGTAGTAGTTTCGAAAAGAGTATCATTAGTAAAATAAAATGTCAAAAATGACGTTTTTTTAAAAATATGTTTTTTTTCTGCGAATCTCCTCATAACCATTTGACTAATATATTAAAATGATTTATTAGTTGATTGAATATTTAGCGCCATTTTATGCCATCGAAAGCTTACAGACGGTCAGTTAACCTAACCACTCAGTGTTTTCTGGGATCATGGAAGATTAACCACACCCGATCTTCGCAAGTAACTGATAACTTTCCCACTTGAGTCAGCGGTGAGGGACGAATGATAATGAGACAAAATGTCGTATCAATCATCATGGAGAATGTGGCTGGGCAAGGATTCGAACTCGTGACCTCTGATTGATAGTCAGACGCACTACCGAATAAGCTATTCGGTCCCGGCTAATATATTAAAATAATACATAACAGATGTTAGTGGAAGAAGGGATTGGTATAACTATAGTTAACAGGTCAAATAAAGAAATGACGAATAAAGAGAATCAAACAAAATAGGATAATATTCCTCGGATGACCTTGGACAGAATTTTTGAATATGTGCATTAAGTTTAGTAATCGACCACAATGTTTAAAGAGGCCTCATCTATACCGCCGATATGTTTTCGATCTTATACCAAACATCACGTATTATGGACATTCTGTTCAATAACGTATATTGTATCTTGTCTCTGCAGCCGGGCCCGATTAGCTCAGTCGGTTACGCATCTGACTATCAATCCAGGGGTCGTGAGTTCGAATCCCGCCCGGCAACAGTCTCCGTGATGATTGATATACGACATTGTGTCTCATTATAATTCGTCTCTCACCACTGATTCAAGTGGGAAAGTTATCAGTTACTTGCGGAGATGGGATGTGCTCGAGTACTGGTTAATTCCAGGAAACAGTGGTTAGGTTAATTGATCGTCTGTTAGCCCTCGATGGCATACAAATGATGCTAAATATTCAATCAAACAATCAATCAATTAATCAATCAATCAATTGTCTCTGCAGAGTACAATTCTTTAATTTTGTTTACCAAATACTTAATCGCGACCACTGATTTTTTTATTCTATAGTAAAATGTTTGCTTTCATAGAGAGACTTAAAGAAAAAAATGAAGTTTACATTTTATTGTTTGTCAACCTCTGCACTACCAAAATATAGGGATAATGTCAATGCAACAGTATTGCTTAGATATTATATAATGTATCGTGTTTATAAATGTTCAGATTATACACGCTTATTTCTATTTAAGCATTACCTCGTGTCCCTTACATATAATGCCGCATGCATTATGTTCTTTATTTAATTCAACAAAGACCGCGGCGTAGTCTAGTGGTAGAGCGTCCGCCTCGCATGCGGAAGGTCGTGGGTTCAATCTCCGGCCGGGTCATACCAAAGACTTTAAAAATGGTACTAGAAGCTTCCTCGCTTGACGCTCAGCACTTAGAGAAGAGTTCCAGTTTTGGTCGGCCCGGAGTCAGTATAATGTGACTGGGTGGAGTATCATATCATGTGTCTGCGGCATGATACTCCAGTGTGACAGCGCTTAGAATACTTTCTCAAGTAGACACCATCGCGATATGACTGAAAAACTGTTGAAAGCGACACTAAACACCAAACAACAACAACAAAATTTATTCAACAAAAACAATAATCGCGTGTTTTATAGCTTACTCACATGAATGCTTGGGGATAGTTTATCGTTTATTGTTGGCCAGCAGCTGGTATCAAGGTCGACTTTTTGTGTGCAAGCAGAGTAAGATTTCCATGTATTATATGGTTCAATACTGGTACAACTTCTTAAGACTAGTAATGTATATAATTGTTAATTGTTCAAGTATTGTCCTGTGTATATATCAGAAAAAAAAATTGATTCTACTTTACCTTTCTACCCCAATATTTCAACTACTTGTATGTTTTAATACTGTATCATTTTGAATCAAATTAAGATTCTATTTACTATTAAACCGGTTGCTAAATCTTTGTTTATGTCTTTTTACGATGTTTGTTGCTGTTGTTGTAAACACAACGATATTAACACCATCCAATATCAGTCGTGTAAATAATTAATGATTCCAAATCAACCATTTCCTACAGCAGCCGTTATACCTGATGTGATTTATACCACGCACTTTTGATTACAAACCGGAGTCTGCTGATTGACGTAGGTTACTGTGTTGTTGTTGGTTTTAATTAAACATCGGTTCAGAGTTTTGGTTGTCTGGTAGTTAGCATGCTTGCTCAAAGACTCAGAGACCCTCGGTTCGATTCCCGGTGGGATTTTATTCGTTTTTTTTCCAAACGCACTTCCATAGTGCCTTATTCCGATAAGGTACTGCAAAAGCATGCATTCCTTCTGAGCAGAGATAAAGTAGTCAGTCCCGTGTACAGGGAGGGTTATTTTTTTTATTTTGTTGTAAAAATAATTCAAAGATGGAAATGTTGACATTTTGTTTGAATCTGTGTTCTAATATACACTTTTTTCTTTACAATGATTTTTGAAATCTTAAATGATTGACTGATTGGTTTTTATACAACCAAGGGCTGACAGACGATCAGTTAACCTAACCACTCTTTCCTGGGAACCTGGATGGTTACGCCCTATCTCCTTAAGTAGCTGATAACTTCCCAACTTCAGCGGTAGGAGACGAATGACAACGAGCTGCAATCATCACGGACGTTCTACCACTAGACAACGGTTTTTCCTAATTTGCATTTGTATTGCATTTCATTTCATGGAATATTAAGTGTGTAAATATTCAATGTGTTATTCGGAATACGGATGATAATTAGTAACGTAGTCCTGTGTCAATACTGGCTATAGTGACGGTATCAGTGTTAAGACATGTCAGGTGCATACTTTATTCAAAATTCTTTATTAACGTTTAGGTTCCTGCGACCAGCATAAGTTAATATTCATTTATTTTATCCTGATTGTGAAGAAAGTTTAAAGCTTCTATGAATCGCTCTCTTGCTCTGGGTGGAAAAAAGTACTAATGGCCAGAACATTTTCCACTCACGCCAGAGGTCACAGGTTCGATCACAGGTTCGACTCAGTACTGGTTTTAATTATGAGAGAGAGAGAGACAGAGAGAGAGAGAGAGAGAGAGAGAGAGGCAGACAGGCAGAGAGAGAGAGAGACACACACACACACACTCAGCTCGGAGAGAGCTTTCAGGAAAGTTGAGGTACAACTCGATGACCATCTGACATTTCATAACCTTTCGTATCTGCACAATAGCACAGTTTAAAAATAGCCGAATTTCATAAGACTGATATTTGGTTATAGTTTATGCATAAGAGAAAATATGTATACGTCATACATATATATATACCAGGCTGATACATTAATCAACAACTTGGCTATTGTAAAAAAGGAAAGTTTGCGTATTGTTATAGGAAGTGTGACTTTAATGATGTCAGTAAGTTGCTGTGATTTAGAGATAAAGATGTTCAACATTTCCCCAGACCATAATCAATGTAACAACTAAATATCTGGAAGACACGACTACTTGGTGATTGAATGCTGGATCTTAATCGTCTTTACTCGCGTGACTTATTACCATGCATGCAAACAGTGTTAATAATTGATGTGTTTGTCTTGAAGTATCTTACAAATGCTGCAAATTAAGATTTAACGATATGCATGACTGGGTCTGTATTGTAAGTTTAGTTTAAACAATATTTATTCGTTTTCAACATATTACATATAAATATATTCAAATATTCAGCGATACAGAACAATAGAATTGAGAAGAAAGCTATTTCTAGCTTATACAAAGTCTTTCTTCTGATTAGCGCCACGAGCAAGGGGATGGCTTCACTAAATATCTCAAGTTATCAGTTACTTGTGGACACGGGGTCTGCTTGAGTACTACTGGTTAACTATCCAGGATCCCAGGAAAGAGTGGTTAGGTCACCTAATCGTCTGTTAGCCCTCGATGACATATAAATAACGCTTAATATTCAAACAAACAAACAAACGTTCCGATAATAAATACAGTATAATATTACTAATAGACCCTCTTCACAAATTGCTATCCTCACAAACAAACGATTATACATTTAGAAACAATAAAATAAACAAAAAAATGATACTTATTTCAGCTAAATTGATGACTTAAATTACTAGGATTTGTCTTTATGCTTGAAGATGTCATTTTGAAGGTTTTTTGTAACTCTACCGTCCATGTGAAACAATCAACACCCCTCGCGCCTACTAGCACTGGTTTCCAATAGTAAAACTTGCAAGACAAAAATTCGACGGTCTTAAAGATGACAACGAACAATCAAAACATACATGTCAGAGATTGCGTAATACTTGTCCATTTTGTTATTTGTAAACTGGTTACATGTCATTTGAAGACATAAACTTTGTACCAACTAGACAAGATAACGCAATACATTAAACAATGTAACTTTGTTTAATATGGCTTCTGAATTACACGTGGTCGTAGCCAGATCACGATTACCATACCCGTGAAGTTGCCTTTGGCAAGGGATTATAAATGTTATTAATAGCTGTTTCAATAATAAAAAACAACAACATACTATGTCTTTTTTTTTAAAAAATCAACAAATAGGTATAGTGGTGAAACTATAAATGCAGAAAATATAACAAAATGTTAAAAACATTTATTCATTGATATACTGTCGTAAGAAAAATATTTGTTTAACATTTTATAATCATTTTATGCAAATGGTTGTATCATGATAATGTTTTATTTTAGGTATAAAAAAAATAAATCTATCGATCGTTACTTTATATTGTCGTCGATTTACCAGTTAGGTGAATATCCTTTAATTTGAAATCTTCTTTTATGAGGTCAACCCACCCACTGTTGTACTGTTACAATCGCTTAATCGCCTTTTCTATTTTCTTAGATATTTCTTATCTTCTGCTGCTGTGACTTTTATTTCCTTCAACTTTCTACCTTGGTTAACAATACTCAAGCTATGTTTCTTGTTATCAACAACCAGTCTTTCTTTAATCATTTCATACTTACTACAGTCTATTTGTCTTTAACTCTTTCCATACTGACTTATACTCAAATTTTGCTTTTCTTCTTCCCTTACTCCACACTTCGTTATTGTAATCTACTTTTCTTTCCATACTTACTTCGTTCTTGTTACTTTTTTTACTTTCGATTCTTACTTGGTTCTCGTTATCTTTTTTTCTTTCCATTCTTACTTTGTTCTTGTTATCTTTCTTTTCATTTTATCTTTGTCCTTGTTATCTTTGTTTCTTTCCATTCTATTGTCATTTTTTTCTTTCCATTCTTACTTTGTACGTGTTACCTTTGTTTCTTTCCATTCTTACTTTGTACGTGTTACCTTTGTTTCTTTCCATTCTTACTTTGTTCTTGTTATCTTTGTTTCTTTCCATTCTCTTGTCATTTTTTTTCTTTCCATTCTTACTTTGTACGTGTTATCTTTGTTTCTTTCCATTCTTACTTTGTACGTGTTATCTTTACTTCCTTCCTTACTAACTTCATACTTTATTCTTGTTATCTATGTTTCTTCCCGTTCTAACTTCATGCTTTATTCTTGTTATCTTTTTTTCATCCTGTACTATCTTCATACTTAATTACTAGTATTGTTATTTTTCCATACTTGTTATCTCTGTTTCTTTCCATTCTTACTTCAAACTTCAATTTTGTTAATTCCATTTCCTTCCATACTAACTTCAAACTTTATTCTTGTTACCTTTTTGCTCTTACTCATTTTCTTCTTCTTGTAAATATACCTCTAGAGCATCTTGGAGAACGTAGTTTATATGTATATTTCTTTGAAGTACCAACATAACTTGGAGATGATTTCTTTTCAATAGATAATTGAACTTGAAGGTTTTCTTTTATCAATATTTAATTCAATTTACACTGATTATTTCTTAAGTGCATCTTGGATATTGTTTAATATACACAGAAATGTGAACTTGGGAGATTGAGTTTTATGTAGGTCACTGGAGATTGAACTAGCTTTGAAATATAGCATTTAAACATTTTTGAAATGTATACAAATATCTATCACCTTGGAGACGGAACTATGAAATATTAATATATCATTTAACATTATAAATAAAAGATAGTTAAACAATACTATAGTCCTGTCTTATGTATTTTGTTGTACCATACAACAAATAACGGTTTGTAAAAAGTAACCTCTAATAAACCATGTTCCATCCGTATGTTTTTATAATTTTCCGGACTACATCTGACACAAAACTTATTATTCCATTTCTACTAAAGAATTAAGGACGATTGCTATATTTTTTCATGCGCACCAACTCAGCGCACAAAGGGAAGCAATTTTGCCGAGACCTTCCAGAGTCACTACATACCGCTATACTACAACTGAACCTATTTCGGATGGCACAATCATTTTCGTATACGCCTGAAATTGGTCTCCTATATTGTATACAATATATGAAATATGCATACTGGTACAAAATATCTGTTTATAGCAATTTAACCTGAATATGAAATATAATAGAAATCTTAATATTTATACAAATATGCTCAATTTGTGTAAAAAAACGTTATTTTGCAACTGCAGTACTGTTTATGTAACGATGGCATACTTTAAGAGCTTTTTTTTCTCTCAAATTACGAGGTAAAGTGTATATTTTATATTGGTTGTCATTAAAAAAGGTATCAGAGAAAATTTTGTGAGGATTAAAGCAAAATTTATCCAAACACTATATCAAAATGTTTAAAAAAACACCGCTATATTTGTTATTACAAAAATGACATTCTGCCGAAATGATTTTGTTTCTAAAAACCCTAAACAGTTAAATTCAAGCTTATAATTATCATTTCCATGAACATTAATAGTATATGCATGCAAAAAGATTTAATTAGATACTAGAGGATAACATTTTTTTCGCATTGCTTGTTAAATCTCCAACTTTCAAGGACTGGTATGTTTATGAGGAGGTAATACCAAAAAATCTGTACGGTAACACGTGTTTTTTTGTTTCTGATATTGCATGAACATACATCGAACTTAAATACTGGGAAGTTTCATAAAATTCTATCAATAGTGAATTTTTTACACAAACTATAGCAATCTTTAAGAACCATTTTTTCTGGATCATTAAGCTTAAATTCCTTTGTAGAAATAAGATGATATCTAAATCTGTTGATCATCGCCATATGTTAAAATAGAAAATGTAATGATACCATAGATGTTGGTATGACAAATTAGGATTCAGTTAATATCTCACTAAGGGGCCGTAACTAATATGGGTATCACTTGTGGCCCGACCCAATTGCACTGTACTTGTAAACATTTGGCAATAAAATGTGTTTAAATCATCTCACTTACAAGTTTAATGAATACGGGACAAGCTATCATTTATCTGTTATAAAAGTGGTATAACCAGTATTTAAAGATAATTCTTTTTTAAAGTAACACCTTGTTTATGGATGGCAAACATTTTTGTGAATTCCAATAATATTTTATGCATTTATAACGGCCGCTACCCCTCTTAAACGTGAATAAATCGTGTTTTAAATGTATATTTACCGATCAGTAATTCTAACATGCAAGTAAGCTGCTTCGCTGACTGAAATATTTTGCAAAATATCCGATTCAATCGTTTATACTCGGTCAATTCCGTCATCCTTCCGTATTAAAACGGTCGCTAGATAAGTGCAAAGATATAAATAATATATATGGACATTTTTTTCTTAATTTTGTTTAAACGTATTTTTTGGATGTGAGAATTCGATTATGGAGCACTGTAGAAAAAGTAATAGTGTTGCAAAAACGCTAAATTATGAAAACATTTTTTATTTTAACGGAATCCAAACCCTGATCTCCCGAGTCATAATCCATAACTACAACCACTGCACTATGCAGGAACATAACAAGAAATCTAAATTTAAACTTAACCGCTTACTGTGGTTTAATCGATGATGCCCGGAAATATTCGAACGTTTACGAAAATAATTAAGATTTATATATACTAATTCATTAACGTTATTCCACGGGTTAGGTCTAATTCAAATATCGGCAACAATAGCGAGTTTAAATACATGTGTTTGTGGATACACAATGATATTTTGCATAATATATGATAGCCACACTTTCCGTTTAATATTACAATTTTACCAGTTTTTATTGAATAATCTACTGGTTATGCCGTTTTTAACTTCGTTATTCTGAAGCTAATTCATATTATATATCCTATAGTTGATTGATTATATGTTAATACATCTGTTGTAATTAAAACACCAACTAACCGCTGACGTAACAGCAACTGAAGTGTTAAGGATCATGCATATTTTATCACAGCATTGTAGAGTTAACTGGATTGTAATATTTCCATTTGTTCGTATGCGTGGTTGTGTTGATTGTTTTGCAAGACAGTGTAAATAAAGGTTACCCGTCGGAATATTCCAATATTCCAAGGGAGGAGGGGGGGGGTCACTCCGAGTTTTGACCCCGATTTATTACATAATGCGATGTAGAGCTTTGATCGTCCTTTCTGAACACGTAATTGTAGACTTTTGACCCCATATTCAATCCAGGATTCAATCCCTTTCTTCATAGGAAATCCAGACTAGGAGATTGTGCCTATATTTTGAAGTTTACAGGGCACATATTTACCTGTTCAAGTCAAGTCACTGCCACCCTGGGATTATTCTCATAAAATACAGCATCATGAACATGAACATGGTACAGACTACAGAAATCATTAAGTAAATGTACATAGTAACTTGATAAAAATGAAGTGCGTAGACAAGTGGTAGAGCATCAGATTTATGATTGGAGGGTCATGGGTGTTTTCCGTGTATGCTTAGTACTGGTACTACCCAGGAGAACTCTGAACGACGATATTTGTCTAAGTTGTAATAAATTGTTTTACAATCGAAGTAAAATAAATAAGTTTAAACTAAATTTGATGAAAGCCTGGGTAATTAAGTACTTATTATTAATAATTCATATCTGCTCTATATGACAACGTGTCAATCGATGCCGGAATCAGGTTACGAGGTACTTTGTCCCTTTAATGAAATATCATCTGATAATAAATACACATCCAATACCCGAGGGACTCACACATGCAGAATTAATCATGGCTGAATACTTCATCTCCTACTTTTGTTTTATTTACAAAATCACACAACGAGGTATTCAGTTGTAATTTAGGGTATATCGTTTTGCACCACCCAGAAAAAAGAGACCCTCCAAGGGGTTTTGAAGATCTTTGGGATATGGCCAATTATCTTTAGGGATCTGGGGAACATTAGCCATTACTTTCAGGGATCCAGGGATCAAAGTCCTGGTTTTAGTCATCTGGAGGAAATACTTTTGGAGAACTATGGCAAATACTTTTTGGGATCTGGGGAGCAATGTCAATTACTTTAAGAGATCCATGAAACATGGACCCTCCTGGGAGAGCCTCACAAAACAACCGTTTTGTTGTAAAACATTAATGAGATGAAAAATTAGATATCTTAAATAAAAATAAAAATATCGACGTCATTAGAATGAAAACATTTTAGTCATTTAATGTAGATAGTAAAAGTTAAACTCAACTTTTAAAAAGGTTAGCAACAGAGGAAAATGAATAAGCAACTGTTTTCGCAGTTGTTTATGTACAATACAATTCAATTCAATTCAATTCAATATCCTATATTCACCCAGTTAACACTTAAACATGAAATCACGAGGGCATGCAAAACAGTGTTAAGGATAATAAAAGATGGTTAGTAATTTATACAGAAAACATTTCAAACACATTTCAGTTAAGAACATGGGAAAAAGAGCATTCGTCTAGTTTTTGGGGAGAGCTCCACGAAGCACGTTATCATATTCAATATATTTGAACTTTATTATTTTACATCATACGTATAATAAGTTCAATCGATTTCCTTATTTTTAAAATCTTTATATTGGCTATCCAGTGATAAAAATTTATAAAAGTTAGTCTCAAAACATACATGTGACAATAACAATAATCAATAAGAATTTAAGTAAGGCAGTTATTCTATATATCAACCGGAAGTCCATGTCATTGGTCATACTAAAACCCGGCCAGGCTTCAGCTGTATAACCAGCAGAGGTATCATTTTAATCAATTACGCTAACTCTGTGTGCAAGTTAGGATGATACACGTGTTTGTGCGTACGTACGAATGTTAAGTCCAACTGTTTTACTTTTATCCTCACTTTGTTAATGGAAGGCGACCAAGTGTCATTAATGGCAAAACTGTTTTAACTAAAATGTACTAATAGACAAATGCTTACACAACGCCATACTGTACATTGACGTATGCAATAATATATTTTGATCAGCAATACTAGTTTTTTAATGACGTGGATTAAATAAAATCATCTTGTACAAATGATTCTCAAGGATTATTTAATTTCATATTTACTTCATGCTGGTATATAATTTTTTAAAACAAAAGTGTTAATTTAAAATAAATTATTAAAATTGCGGTGTTTCCCATAAACATGATTTTTAGTGTATCCATTTAACAGGAATGTTCAGTATGTCCCTTTAACATGAATTTTCAGTGTGTCCCTTTAACAGGAATATTCAATGCCCCCCTTAAATCGATTACCGCATATTTTGTATAGTACCTGGCGATGTTTACATTTTCTAATTTCAGATTTTACCACCCAGCCATTACTTGACGCATCGCTGACACTTCTTACGACGCCATTAGTTGCAACAAGCAACATTCATTCTACAAGTGTATCCCATATCAACCCAAAAACTGTGTCTGATGTATCATCTTCAATCTTAGATAGCGCGTCAACTCAAACATTAAAATCTTACTTATTCACATCATCTTCTTTACAGAATTCATTGACATTTTTGTCTAGTTTTATAAATGATTCTGTATTGACATCGCCTGTATTTACATTATATAGTGCTTCTGCTGAACTAGGAAATGTTACAAAGTCAACTATAGTAGCAACACCAAGTGTATCAAACTCATATTCATCGTCATTCCAAGTCGGGGACTCTGATAACAAAAGTCACGACGTTGTGTCTTCCGGAAGCAGTGATTATATACAAACATCATTCAGTGACGTTTTTACTTCCGAAATAAGTAAAAGTGTTTTTCCAAGTGCAACGTCATTTAACGTGAAGAACGTTACAACCATATTTCTCTCTAACATAACTGCTACTGCAGGCTCCACTTTTAATACTGTTTCCGTAGAAACTGAAAGTTTACAAACAAGTGCGTCTTCTGCAATTAAATCACAAACACAGAACGGTGAGTTGGTCTTGTCGCTGGACACTTCATACTCATCAAAAATTTCATTATTTGAATCGACATCATTAAGTTACTTGTACAGCGAACATTCAACATCTAAAGTGTTACTTACAACACATGATTCGTCCAATGTTCTGACATCGTCTAGCTTGTCTTCCAGCTTTAGTGATAGTGGTGTGTTATTTTCCTCTGCAAACAATGTGATCAAGCAAACATCTGCAGACATGTTTTTAGTTTCTGGAACAAGTGTTTCATACTCAGGAATGGTTTCAAGTTTTCATTCATCCACAAGTGAGATGGATGTTTCTATCTTAACCCCATCACTATCGGCTTTGAGTTCAGAGATGTCTCGAAGTACAATGTCTATATTACCGACAGCGTCATCTATATTTGATGGGTCAATTAATACTAATACAAGTGTATTTCAAACTAGTAAATATGTTAATACATCGAATATCTCAACTAAGTCTATATTACCTTCTACAACTGGAGTTAGTGTGGGTTCAATTAAGGACTTATCTGAAAATAGCTCAACACCTGTATCTCTTACTGTAGACATGCCACAAAGGACAATTGTGTCCATGATATCCATATCCGATGAAACAGCTGATATATTCTCAACAAAATCAAATTCATTTCAAACTTTTAACTCTGTATCTAGTTATTCAACTGAGACTAGTTTTAAACAAATCGAAAGTACAGTCGAATCGTCTGAACAGACAGTAGCATTTTCTGGTACACTGAAACCAAGTTTGGATAAACCAATATCTTCACCAACTAACAGTTTGAGTGACTCATTTACTCCATTTACAACGATTTCTGGTGTGTTATTATCACCATCAATGCATAAATCATCTAACTCTGAAACGCCAATTGTGTCAAGTTTGTCTTCCGGGTTTATACCACAAAAAACAACGGTATCAACTTATGCAACTGTTGCTACATCAACGCTGTTCAGTTCATTGCCAAGCTCTTCTCTCATACCTGGTGCAAGACAGTCGATAAGGAATGGTTCATCCTTAATATCACTGTCCCCATCAACTGTCTCTTTCACTGATACGCTATCAGAAGTCGTGGAAACCCAAAGATTAACACCCGAGCACACTTCTCTTGTAACCAATTTTCCAACCTCGTTGAAACAAAGTGATATAAAAGTGAGTGGAACGGTTTATTTTGCAACGAGTTTCAACGTAAGTGTGGCTTCCAAAATATCAATTGAATCAGGGAAATCAGAAGAAGGGTCAACGTTACAATCATTAAGCGGTAAGTTAAGTATAGCAAGGACAGTGACTCCAAGTGAAATGTCATCTTTCAGTTCTATAATATCTGCAATTCCTATTTCGTATTCTTCAACATTCGCAGACTATTCCAGTGCAACTGGACTGTATGGCGAAAATTCACCACACAAAACTCAATTGTCGTTAATACTAGTAAATGAAATAACCTCTCCGATAACATCCGATGTATCCGTCTATAGCATGTCTCTAAAATCACCAATGACCCTTTTTTCATCAACATCAAGCTACTACTTTACTGAATCAGAAAGTGTTTCAAGTGTTATGACTTCATATCAGTCTGAGATTTCGTCTCGAAGTAAATCATTTACAATTCCAACGATTTCCACTTCACCAACGTCAAGCGATTTCTTAACTGAATCAGAAAGTGTTTCAAGTGTTATGACTTCATATCAATCTGAGATATTGCCTCGAAGTAAGTCATTTACAATTCCAATAAGTTCCACTGAACCAACGTCAAGCGATTTCTTAACTGAATCAGAAAGTGTTTCAAGTGTTATGACTTCATATCAATCTGAGATTTTGTCTCGAAGTAAGTCATTTACAATTCCAATAAGTTCCACTGAACCAACGTCAAGCGACTATTTAACTGAATCAGAAAGTGTTTCAAGTGTTATGACTTCATATCAATCTGAGATTTTGTCTCGAAGTAAGTCAATTGTAGTTCCATTATTTTCCACTTCACCAACGTCAAGCTACTATTTAACTGAATCAGAAAGTGTTTCAAGTGTAATGCCTTCATATCAATCTAAGATTCTGTCTCTAAGTAAGTCAATTGCAGTTCCATTATTTTCCACTTCACCAACGTCAAGTGATTTCTTAAATGAATCAGAAAGTGTTTCAAGTGTTATGACTTCATATCAATCTAAGATTTTGTCTCGAAGTAAGTCATTTGCAGTTCCATTATTTTCCACTTTACCAACGTCAAGCTACTATTTAACTGGATCAGAAAGTGTTTCAAGTGTAATGCCTTCATATCAATCTAAGATTTCGTCTCGAAGTAAACCATTTACAGTTTCATTATTTTCCACTTCACCAACGTCAAGCTACTATTTAACTGAATCAGAAAGTGTTTCAAGTGTAATGCCTTCATATCAATCTAAGATTTTGTCTCGAAGTAAGTCATTTGCAGTTCCATTATTTTCCACTTTACCAACGTCAAGCTACTATTTAACTGAATTAGAAAGTGTTTCAAGTGTAATGCCTTCATATCAATCTAAGATTTTATCTCGAAGTAAGTCATTTGCAGTTCCATTATTTTCCACTTTACCAACGTCAAGCTACTATTTAACTGAATCAGAAAGTGTTTCAAGTGTAATGCCTTCATATCAATCTAAGATTTTGTCTCGAAGTAAGTCATTTGCAGTTCCATTATTTTCCACTTCATCAACGTCAAGTGATTTCTTAACTGAATCAGAAAGTGTTTCAAGTGTTATCACTTCATATCAGTCTGAGATTTCGTCTCGAAGTAAATCATTTACAGTTTCATTATTTTCCACTTCACCAACGTCAAGAAATGTCTTAACTGAATCAGAAAGTGTTCCAAGTGTAAAGACTTCATATTTATCTGAACTTTCGTCCCAAAGTATGTCATTTACAATTCCAATATTTTCCTCTTCAGCACATCAAGCGCCTTCTTTTGCTCTCTCTATCGGTAAGTCTAGTGTTGTATCAACCAGTGCACGTACACATTCGACGATTTTGACATCAATCACAACAGTAGAAAGTGCCGATATGAGTTTTAGCGAAATAGCGGCCACTGTCGTAGAAAGTATTAATTCACCGACACAGTTGATATCAAATATATTTTTAGAAAGCGTAAGTTCACTTACATCATCCTTTACTGAGACAATACCTTTTAACAGTTTAAATTCGTTGACAAACACAGGATTTATCACATCTGTAGAAAGTGGCAGTTCACCAACTCCTTTAGGGACGGACTCGGTAGTGATGGTGACTAAAACTAGTGCAGTTACACAGTCAAGTACTTTTTCAATACTACCTACACCTGCTTTTGACACCAGCTTTATAAAAGGATCATCTCTGATTACATCACATTCTGAAGCATCAGTTTCCGTAGTATCTTTCAACATGAATGATTCTATTTCAACATCTTTTTCACCAGGCATGTCAATTGGGACAAGTATCTTGGAGCACTCACAATCTTATCGAACTTTATACTCACCTATAACATCAACATTTGGCATTTCTTCAAACGAGCTGATGTCGTCGTATATGCAATCTTCAATGACCGAAAAAGAAATATCTTCAACAGTGCCTGTCTTTTCAAAGTCTTCATTCACATTTTTGAATTTGTCACTATCTACCATAATCACATCTTTACAAGAGAATATTTCAGCCACGTCCTCTGTATCTTTTAACGACACTCGCACGTTTAAAACATCGATAGAATCTGCCCCCATCACAGGCACATTATTACCATCAACGCAATTAATAACAAATAGCCGATTGGCAGAAATGACGGTAACAGAAAGTTTCTTAACTTCAACCTATTTATCATCTTTTCAAAACTCTTTCACTTCAACCGCACCGTTTTATTCATCACTTTCTGTCATAAATAAAACTTCAGTAACCTCACTACCACCATCACTTTTAAATTCTTCATCATTTACACCGTCATTTTCGTCAACATCTTCATTTTTACTTAGTTCCTACAACGAGTCTTTTAAAACGTTTACTGCTAATTTAATATCGTCTATTACTGCATTATATTCGGCATCTGTGGTTTCAACTAGTAGTGTTAAGTCATCTTTAACATTAACGTTATCTACATCTGTTACACAAGAATATTCATATTCTTCAAGTTCAAGTAGCTATTTTATTATACCTAGTGCGACATCATCATCGTCATCAAGTATAACATCATCATTTGAAATAAAACCACCAATTTCAACCGTCTCATTATTGTTATCTTCTACATTATCGCAGTCGTTGCCATTATCTTCATCTCGCCTATTATCATCACCACTATTATCATCATTGATTATTCCAAGCTCAACTATACTTTCAGCTACGAGTATTTCTTCATTGATTATGCCAAGTTTTACTATACTTTCAACTTCGAGTATATCGTCGTCGATATTGCCAAGCTCAACGCTACGCTTAGCTTCGAGTATATTAACATCAATTAACAACCAATCTCTCACAATTATATCATCGCCGACAATATCATTGATTGTGCAAAATACAACCGTTCTTTCATCTTCTTTATCTGTATCTACTTTACAGTCCCAACCATCATTTGTTGTTCCAAGTGCAACAGTAATTCCATCTTCATCATTTATATCTAGTTTACAACCACATTCATCACTGGTTGTTCCAAGTGCAACCGTACTCTTATCCTCATCATTTATATCTAGTTTACAGCCCCAATCATCAATGGTTGTTCCAAGTGCAACCGCACTTCCATCTTCATCATTTATATCTAGTTTACAGCCCTTATCGTCATTGGTTGTATCAAGTGCAACAATACTCCCATCTTCATCATTTATATCTAGTTTAAAGCCCTTATCGTCATTGGGTGTTTCAAGTCCAGCTGTAATGCCATCTTCATCATTTATGTCTAGTTTACCGCCCCAATCATCACTAGTTGTATCAAGTGCAATAGTACTTACATCTTCATCATTTATATCTAGTTTACCGCCCCAGTCATCACTGGTTGTATCAAGTGCAATAGTACTTACATCTTCATCATTTATATCTAGTTTACCGCTCCAGTCATCACTGCTTGTATCAAGTACAATAGTACTCCCATCATCGTCATTTATATCTAGTTTACCGCCCCAGTCATCATTGGTTGTATCAAGTACAATAGTACTCCAATCCTCATCATTTATATCTAGTTTACAATCCCAGTCATCATTGGTTGTATCAAGTACAATAGTACTCCAATCCTCATCATTTATATCTAGTTTACAATCCCAATCATCATTGGTTGTTCAAAGTACAACCGCACTTTCATCTTCATCATATATATCTAGTTTACCGCCATCTCTATCATCTGCAGCTGTCACTGACGTGACTCCTTCCTCATATTCACAAAATCATACAAACAGCTCAACTTTTCTTTCCTCTTCTTTGTCGCCCGAAACAATAACATCAATATATTCTGCATCAACTGCCATACTATCAAGCAGCATAGAATCACCATTGATGTCAACAATGCCTTCAAGCCTGCTGTCAAAAAGCTCTTCAATATATGACACGGCTAGCGTCAGCATCTCACCAACGACTGCATCAGTATCAGCCAGCGTTTCTGTAACAACGAGCAGCGTTCAGGTGACGACTGGGAGTCCCCCAGAATCAACGACTTTGAACGCAACAACAACTCGAGAAACATACTGGGTTAAGACAGGTGAGAACATGTTCTTTATTTTGAAACGTACTTTTGAAGGCACATGCTAGTGCTGAAAGTTAAACATATTTTAGAAATAATAAATAATGCAATCTTAAGATATGACATATCCAGATGATAAAGAAAATATCTTTGAAACGTAAAATTTAAGTAAGATTTAAAAAAAAAAATACAACAATAAAGGTGAATGCATTGTTCTATGAACCATGTTAACACTTACATTTGAAAGATTGCTTAAATGAAGTAATAAAAGGCACAGTGGTAGTAAGATTGTGTTCTGTTTAACATTTAGCGTCATGTTTATGCCATCGAGGGCTAACAGACGATCAGTTAACCTAACCACTGTTTCCTGGGATCCTGGAAAGTTATTCAGTACTCGAGCACATCCCATCTCCGCAAGAGACAAATGGTAAAGAGGCGCAATGTCGTATATCAACAACCATCACGGAAATTATGGGCGGGGATTCAAACTAACGACACCTGGATTGATAATCGGACGTCCTAGCGACTGAGCTCATCGGTGAATATTGAAGTTAGCACGCTAAATCGATAGAATAAACATGATATTTCACCGAAATAAATCGATTCTCCACATTATCTTTTAAAATATGTTTGTGATACAGTTGTAATTGATGGCATGCTAAAAACAGTGCATATGTTTAAAAAGTAATTGTCAGTGTATGTTTAGTTTTGAAGGTACAGAGAAATGTAAACATAAGTGGCCACGGTTTTAAGTCCGATCTAGAAAAAAGTCTTGCAGAAGCTTTCAATGAAGCGTTTGTACGAAAGAGACTTATAGACGAAGGGAAATTTGATCCTCTTGATCGGCGCCGACGACGAAAACGATACACAACGATTGGTGACGCATCCGTGCATGTAAGTGAAACACTGTTTGTCTGGATAAACATCAGTTGATGATCTCACAATCCGAGTAATTCCCATAATTTATCTTTCTTTGTTTCTTATTACATTATTTGCATGGAGGAAATTTAAATATTTTGTTTTTCTAATAATTATTTGCAACACTCGTTTTTATTTGATCAATTTTGTTAATCAATGTACCGTTTAATGGACACTTAGAAACTCTCAAATCATAATCGGTGTTAATTTTATTGACACTGTTTCGTTTAACCAAGTGATGCCCTAGAGGAGAGCGATGTTTGATGTACCCGTAACCAAGATTTAAGCTCTATGTACAACGCAATAACAATAACGTTAATATCATGCAATATATGTACATAGCCGTTCAAATATATAAATAACAAGAGATTATCACACAATGCAAAATACATTTTTAAGATCATTATAAAGATGACATTCTTAAATTACATGACTTTCATCTTCCACCGTATTACAAAATAGGCATTTTCTATCTTCTTACCTAAAATTATCATATCTACCGGTCTCAATTTTTATTGGGGCCAACACCACAAAGAAACTTACTAAAGGTCGACCTATGCCTTAAAGGTAATAGTATTTTACAATAATGTTCAACTTCAAAGTGATTATTAAATAAACGATAGGCGCGTAGTTTGTTTCGTCCTTTACCAAATGTGTATATATTCTTCATGCGAGCTGTTGTAACTGCAAGGTCACCTTTCGTAATCAATAATAGTGAAAAGTGCTTATTGAATTATTTTGACAGATACGTGATATGACGAGACTTTCTGGCACGACATCTGTAACAGTGGCGTATTCTGTCGAGCAGGCAGGAAAGGTGATGTCGGCGACTGCGGCGGTTGAATCATTAAATGTATTGGACACCCAGGAGTTGGCAATTATTCTGAGACAAGTAGTTGCCACAAAAGCGGAAAGTGAGTAGCAGGGATAATTTCTAATGGGGTTTAATGTCATTTCACATTGCGGGTTATATAGTACAGTACATTAAGAATAGATTAAAGGGTATTTAACCCTTTGCTCTATAGATATGCGTTTTCCCGCACCAATCACAGAAGGCATTTGAAAACATTGCAGGAAGAGTTCAGATTGCTCGTAATGAGCAATCTGAACACTTCCTGCACTGTTTTCCACTATTTCAGTTAATATAAACATAATTCACCCATTGCTGATACGTGGTGAATTAATGCTTTCAATTTTGAAGAGTCCAAGAAAATGCTTATGGAGCAAAGGCTTAAATGATTAAAAAAAATATAGGAAACTTGAGGGCTCACATCGTTTAATTTGAATAAAGCTGTTAAAACAAGTTTGTTTCTACACAGGTCGATAGGAGGCGAGGTTTTTAAGCTATATTCATGCACAGTTTAAACTTATTTAAATTAAATATTATAAAAACAGCATCGCTTTTATTTCATTTCCTCTCCCTCATAATTGTCCGCATACTTACACATATACTGGCTATTGATAACTGAAAGCATATTATTAGTTAAGAAACGGAAATAACACAAAAACTAAACCAGAAACCTCTTTAAACCAGACTTTTTGTTCAGTCCCAACGTAGTCCGGTTTATAGAGGTTCCACTGTAGTAGTAGCTTATCTGAGTCCTTTTTTCAAGTAAAAATGTAACTGGCAACGATTCCCACGTAAATATTTTTGAACGAGCTGGACCCATGATTAATTAAAGAAAAACGAATTGCTATATTGCATTTATCTGAAATAGTCTGACCGTTAAGCAATGACCATTTTTAAAATGCATGTCTTTCTTATATAGCCATTTAAGTAAACAGAACGCACCAAGCACACACTATTTTACGATAATGCAACCAATACCATTGATATAAAAGCAAAGTAACAGAAAGTACGGATAGTATTTAATTAATATTCATACGCCTTTCAATTGATATCATTGTAGCGTGGATAGTATTTAATAAATATTCACACGCCTTCTAATTGATATTATTGTAGCGTGGATAGTATTTAATAAATATTCATGCGCCTTTCAATTGATATTATTGTAGCGTGGATAGGATTTAATTAATATTCATGCGCCTTCCAATTGATATTATTGAAGGGTTTAGATTTAATGCAAAATTTCTGCTTGCCTTTATTTGATACCTGAAAAAAAAAATGGAATTTGAGGAATGAAAAGTAGTCCCTGTCGCGTACGATCATTGTGGCGGTGACAAACACTGTAAAGTTTCATCACGAGACATAAGTAGGGCAATGCCTTTGGCATAAAACTCGGCTAATAAGGATGTCACTCTATTGCATATGATTCATTTAAACTTTTAGACGTTTGTATCAAATCAACAAATAACACCGTTTGGTATGGGATTAAAAAATGCATTTTTCATGATACTAGTATATCCATGTCTAAATGTTAAGAGCAAATACAAGTTTCAAAATAGTTTGTGCTTGCATAGAACAACTGCAAATTACAGATCACGTGACCTCACACTCTTCTTTAAAGCGACATAACCAATATCTTAAGATATTTCTTTTATAAAGAAAGAAACAACCTGTTTATGAATATCAATCATTTTTGTGAATTATTATGGCATTCGATATATTTTTTACGGCTGGTACATATTTTAAATGCTAAAAAATCGTATTTTAAACCTGTATTTACTGATAAGTTGTTAATCAAATATTCAAATTAGCTGGTCCGTTGGCGGATATTATCGGTAAATTTCCGATTTAATCGTATATGCTCGGCCAATTTCGTTATCCTTCAGCATAAGAATAGTCGCTAGATATGTGCTAAAATATAAATACAAATTAACAAAAAAACACATTCGTCTTGTAATGAGATTCGAACCCTGATCGTCCGAGGCATAATCAATATGACCACTGCCCTATGTTGGAATATTGTCTTCCGTATAACTCTAAGTTAAAACTTATCCGCTTCCTCGGGTCTAATCGATGATGCCAGGAAATTTCAAAAATAATACGGATATACCTGTGATCATAATTATATTCTAAATCATTAACATTATTCCACAGGTCAGTTCTAATTCAAATGTCGGCGATAATAGCGAGTTTGAATACATGTTTTTGACGATCGGATAAGCAACGATAGTTTGCACCAGATATGATCTACATAGCCACAATTTATGCTAAATATTACAAGTATACCAGTTATTTTACTGAATTAAAATAATCGACGTTACTGATTATCCCGCTTTAAGCTAACCACTGAAATACACCAAGACAGCTTTTGTTACCAAACTTTCAGAATTCACCGAATCATCTATCTTATACTTGATATTTTAGAAATTTCACGTATAGTTAACAAAATATATATAATTGAAAATGATCTCTTAGCGTACATACAGACGGAGGGTCAGAACGAGACAACCACCGACGAATCCCAGCTTTGGTTAATAGCGATTATCGCCGGTCCCATTGCCGGGGTCATCATCGTCGTCTGGATTTGTGTCTGCGTCTATTTCAAATGTTACCGGAAAAAAGACGAGCATAAAATTGATGGCGAACCAGAACTTACAGCTCTGCAGCACACTGTAGAAAAGGTAAGCGTATATTTTGGCACTTCATTGTCCAGGTCAGCGTTCTAAACTATTGAAAATAGGAAATGTAGAATGTTTTATCTAATACTTATTCGAATTAACTGAAGGAAGTGTTTGCTGCAAACACTTGCTTAAATTTGAGATACGTCATCGTTAGTGGTCTATTTATTTCATAAGCTAAGAAAAATGAGAATTCAAATTTCAAATTCAAACACACTTTGCGTTATGATTATTTGTCTTTAAAGTTCACAACAGCAATCTGACGCACTGTTTGGCGACTGTAAAAAGTCGCCACGCGCAGACTAATTTGAATCCGTGTTCTTAATTCATCTGAATCCTTGGGGTCATGGGGCTCACTACACAGTTGAATTTTGTTCTTTGTTCTATATAAAATAAGGTCTGGGATTTCCATGTTAAAAAAATATTCCATATAGAGTTTGTTTTTTCATAACGTGAGTATATATCTACATAAATTGCATAATAACTGGTAGGTTGACCAGCTTGGTATTTTTTAAAAGAGGGTTCAGTGGACACCCTAAGATTTTTAAAAAAAAAGAAGTCCTCAAATGCTCATTAATACATGCATATGTTGAAATCCTATTAAAGTCATGTCTTAGCACCAGTGATGTCTTATTGCAGTTTATGCTATGCCAGCTTTTGCTCTACTCATCTGCAGCAAGAAATCACGACCACTATGAACCATTTTGAAAATATTTCAAACCTAAATTACATTGGTATTTGATTAAGCGTAAGAATCATGTTACCGTGGGAAAAGGGGACGTAACTGTGTAGTGTGACGTTCAGGGTTGCTCGGGAAGACTGTATTTAGTGTAACTATTCTAAAACACGTTTTGAACAGTGCGTTTCTAAGATACCTGCGCAATTTAATATAAAGATCAATTAATATGTAAGCATATTACTTCAAACAGAGTGTGTCGGGCCCGATTAGCTCAGTCGGTAACGCGTCTGACTATTAATACAGGGGTCGTGAGTTCGAATCCCCGCCCGGCAACAGTCTCCATGATGATTGATATACGACATTGTGTGTCATTATCATTTATCTCTCCCCGCTGTCTCAAGTGGGAAAATTATCAGTTAATTGCGGAGGTGGGTGTGCTAGAGTACTGGTTAACCTTCCAGGATCCCAGGGAAAAATGGTTAGGTTAACTGATCGTCTGTTAGCTCTCGATCGCATAAAAATATCGCTGAATATTCAATCAATCAATCAAACAGGGTGATGAACATCCTGGACTTTCCAGTGCTGCAGACGAAGAAAATGCCATCCTTCACGTGTTTCCCAGACAAAGCAGTAAAACGAGTCTAAAGAAAAAGCGCAATTATGAAGTCAACTCTTTTCCAGACCAGGATACTCTTCAAGTTGAACAGACGACAAAGACTAAGTCACCTGTCAAGAATAAGGGGGGAGCGTCGGCAGAAAAGTCGAGGTAAATAATTCTTTACACTTTTTTGTAAATAATAATAATAATAATAATAATAATGCACGTTTATGCATACATGTATTTATGAACAATGAGCTAATCATTTACAAGCGTGAAATTGTATTATTCATCTATATTGGACCACAAATGTGTATTTTGTGGTATAAGATATTAAGAGGTAACCGAAAACAACACAGGAAAAATCCTCAAAAAGTTGAAAGAAAATACAAAAGAAATAATACAAGGATCTTTAAAATCTAACCAATTATTTTAAGGTCATTCACCTTAGCTCATTTCTTATTGTCTTGTATATATTTTTTATATTTATGACTTTCAGACACTACTATAAATTCATGCAATATATCATTCCAATATGAATAACCATAATCATATTGTAACTGGTATTCTATATCTTCTTTAGACACATTCGCTCAGGGAAAGTCTCTCCTACAAGCCCAAAACAGGATATATTGCCTCCCCGGGCAGACAAGGCAAAACGCAGTACAAGGAACAGTCTTGGTAAGTCAAATACCGTCGCGTATTTTCAACGTACCATCGTGCATCGCCATCGTAACATCGCGCACCGCCATCTTACCATTGTACCATCGTGCATTTCATACTGCATAACAGGCAGTGGACCTAACGAAACACCGTACATAAATAACGGGCGATGGCCCTAACGGAACACCATGCATATAAATCGTTAGATCAGTAGCGCGGCATGTCGCCAAAAACAAAATGCGATGTCCAAGTACAATGTCAATGCATACCACCAAATAAGTTCAGTAATATATGATAGAAACAATCCCTTGAAAGTACAGAACGCAAAATAAACAACAGACTCAACAGGCTGGCATCCTTTATTAAGTATGTTCACGAGAGGTAATCTAATAGTTTGTTTGAATAGTTAGCATCATCTGTATGCCACCGAGGGCTAACAGAAGATCAGTTAACATAACCACTCTTTACCTGGATCCCGAAAGGTTAACCAGTACTCTAACACACCCATCTCCGCTAGTAGATGAAAACTTTCCCATTTGAATCAGCAGTGAGATACGAATAGCAATGAGACGTGGAATGTCGTATATAAGTCACCACGGAGAGTGGCCGGGCGGGGATTCGAACTTACGACCCCAGGATTGATAGTCGAACGCGCTACCGGCTAAGTTAAACGGGTCCCCAAATGATATATGAAATATCACTCACGCTTTAAGGAAAGACTTAAGTGGACTTCTAATTTTTAACAAAATTGAATGAGTCTCATGATTAAAAAACACACAGAAGAAGTAAAATACGTTTACTAAACAGTAATGTGACTTAACATTCGCTGAAGCAACTAACGGTCACTGGCTGGGAAAGCTATAGCCGTTTCTGCAGTCTAAGTAAGTTTATACCGTTCTTTCTTTCATTACTTCAAGCAATTAATTTCTGATTATTATAGTAAGTCCCGTATCCGAGGGAAGTTTCCGGGCATTTGAATCACTGATTAACATGGAAGTTCCGTGAGATATTTTTTACGTGCACTGGGTATGTCTCTCCCTGTACACGGGACCGACTGCTTTATTTCCCCTCCAAAGGATTGCATGGTTTTACAGTACATTACCAAATAAGGCACTGTGGGAATGCGTTTGGAAATCTCCGGACGAAACCCCACCGGGAATCGAACCGGGGACCTCTGGGCCTTGGAACAAGCATGCTAACCACTAGTCCACCGCAGCTCATTTTACTAGAGCCTCGGAACCAAAGTTTGTTACAGCCATTTATCGAGAATTAACAAACAATACATGATACATACCTTTAAACTGAACAGTTTACATTTCTGTGTATATTAAAAAGAAGTATCCTAGATGATCAAAAGAAAAATTCCGTCTTTAAATCAAATCATTGTCAAATTATATTATTTATTTCAAAGAAATATAAGAGTCGAATATATCTTAATTCCTTTTATATTTTACGCGTTCTTGTAACCCACGTTTTAAACCCAAAAGACATATTGCTACACATTATAGTTTTCCAGAAGTTTTGCTCACGTAGAGTTCATCTATTCAAAGGATGAACTCAACAATTTCAGGTGGATTCCAGGTGCAAAAATGTTTGTTTTTTTACTAAAAAAGGCGCTCAAAGGCGCTGGACACATCATTTAGCAATATTTTGGGAATCTCGGGAAGTGCCCTGATCCCCTGTTTCCATTCCCCCGCCTACGAATCCACTAGGACACATCACATTGCTGTAATCAACTTGAATCACGAATAAGTTAATATTATAAATCAAAGGGAGGTAATACACGGACCCACATAAGCTTGTGCATGCTGCCTGTGTCGGAAACATGTGACTATAACTTTTACCTTGGAAAAGTAAATTTATTTTCTGTCTATTTTTTTTTTAAAAGGCGCTTTTTATAATTGAATTGTGTAGATTTTCATTATCAGTATTGCATTGTGTTGATTTTCATTATCAGTATTGCATTGTGTTGTTTATCATTATTGCATTGTTTTGATTTTCATTATCAGTATTGCATTGTGTTGATTTTCATTATCAGTATTGCATTGTGTTGTTTTTCATTATTTCATTGTAATGATTTTCATTATCAATATTGCATTGTGTTGTTTTTCAATATTGCATTGTGTTGATTTTCATTATCAGTATTGCATTGTGTTGATTTTCATTATCAGTATTGCATTGTGTTGTTTTTCATTATTGCATTGTGTTGATTTTCATTATCAGTATTACATTGTGTTGTTTTTCATTATTGCATTGTGTTGTTTTTCATTATTGCATTGTGTTGATTTTCATTATAAGTATTGAATTGTGTTGTTTTTCATTATTGCATTGTGTTGATTTTCATTATCAGTATTGCATTGTGTTGATTTTCATTATCAGTACTGCATTGTGTTGTTTTTCATTATTGTATGTGTTGATTTTCATTATTGCAAAGTCATTGTATTTCATTATTGAATGAATTGCGTTTTTTTTTTATTTTTCCTTTGTGTTGTTTCTCAGATCCTGCAGCACAAGATAGAGATCCCATGAACTACAACTTAAGGACTTCCGGCCACCAGCCAGACAGCGGTAACCTTTTACAATCGAGTATTTCTGACGTAAGTCCATATGGCGTATGTTCTGTCATAGTACACCTTTATCTTATTTAATGATGTGACGGCGGGGTAAGAGCGCGGTTGGGTTCTGCCGTAGACCAGTTCTTAGCTCCCCAGTAGCGGTTTTGCTACTCAATAATGCTAAGCAGCGGACGCTGTTGTCATTTCTTTTATATGCATCCACCGTACTTATCATTATATAAACTGATAATATTTGTGTTATTGTGGTAGAGTTATGGTTGGCACGTTTTTTTTAATATTGTACTACATCTCCTTTTAAACATATACATGTGTATTTTCTCAACTTAAATGTTGACCTGAATTGTTATGGAATGAGATTGTACAACAACACTAACAACAGCAATTATAACAACAATACCTCAAATAACACCACCAATAACAATTATAATAGAAACTGATAACCATATATTCAATTCACATCGTATTTGCTTTTTTTTTTGCTTTTCTTTTTTGAATGGGGTTTAACGCTATTTTCGACAAATTTCAGGGCTGCGTTCATCGGTCAAACATTTGATAACGTTAGCATATTTCCATGTTAATTTTAGGGAACCAGGCATTAAACGTGTTTGCTGTTTAACGGTGCTGAACGCAACCCTGGTTATATATTGCATATCCAGTTTTATTGTTGGAGAAAACCTTAAAATAAATCTGAGTAAAACCACCGTCTTTCTGCAAGTAACTAACAAACTATCTCACATAAAGTTTTTTGGAGCAAGGAAGGTCATGACCCCAGTGGCGAGTGGTGAGTAGTCATTAAACGATAGCGCCTTAGACCACTCGGACACGGAGGACCTTCCGTCAGGACCCACGCGGTCATTTCAGTACGTAACCCTGCCCACTTAACGACAGCATAGCGACGGTAAAAGTAATCCCCTTTCAGCGCCCTAAGCTGCGATAAATCTATTTTGGTCGCCATTATTTTTGTTAAAATGCATGGGAAATGTCTCAATACCACGAGTTCAACTTAACGTTTGATTCGGAAATATTTACATTAATATAATCTTTATTTCCTCCATATATGAAGAGATAATACATATTATGCAAACATGATATAATGGCAATTATTTGAAAAGATTTATAAATACATGTAGTTACAATATCAATATTGTCTAACAATCAGTATTTACATTTCAACATGTTGATTTCATATATAGAACTAGTTAAGGACCATATGAAAAATGAAGCAGGTAAGTAATGATTGTACGATAGCTATTTACATTAATGACAACAACAACACAAACATATTTGACTTACATATATGATAAGGATAATAGTCATAGTTATATATTGTTAGAGAAAAATATTTACATGTCTTATTGTTTATTAAAATTCACATTGATAATACATACTGAGCACATCATATTAGACAGCCTTAATCGAAACGAAACATCAAGACAACTAAGATGAGCTCACAAGTCTCTCGTTCGCACGCACACATGATCGCACGGACAGACAGACAGACAGACAGACAGACAGACAGACAGACAGACAGACAGACAGACACACACACACACACACACACACATATATACATATAAATGTATATACACACAAATACATACACATACATGTAAAAACACATATGCAATAATTATATAGATATATATCAAATAATGAATATGTTAATTACAGCACGCTTGCAACAATTTATGTTTACATGATTTCATTTTCATTCTATATCCTCTTGTATCCTAGGAAATTAATACATATTATGTCATAATATTGTGGACCGTCTTCAAGAAAGTTTTGAAGCATTTCACCCTAGTTTTATCGTCTATGTTAAAGGAGACAAACCCACTGAACATTTCGAGTAGTTGTAATTCCGGTGTATAAGCACACAATTTTGCATAATTTTCCGGGCCCAACAATCGTGACAGGTTAACCCATAACTTAGACCGTATATAGTCTTTATGATTGCAAAACAAAATTATATGAAGTGCAATATTTTCAGTTGCTAGGTTACAAGTTTTACATATTTCTTCATATATTTTAGAAAAGAATTTAGAGAACAGTATGAATGCTGAAGAGCATTGTATTTTGCATATTTTAAATTCTTGACTAAATTTCCACAGAGTACATGGTTCGTATTTTGAATGAACAAGCAAAAATTGGCTTAAGGTAGCGTCGCATAAGAGTCTGTTTCTCCAATCAAACTCTACCGTTTTATGGATTGCGATTTTTATCGATTTTTTCCATATATTTTGAGAAGGGAATTCTCCGGTTTTCGAACTGAACACACGCAAAGGCCTCTGTTTGTGCTCAATCGTTTCGTCGTTCGTAAATTCAGTCATTTTCGATTCACGTTTACGCTTTTATACGAATGTGTTTTTATTTTTTTTATTCATGTGCTATAAAATCAGAGCTTCTGGTAAACCTGCCACATTTCAACTATTATTTGTCACAACGAAAAAAGTACAAAACATTAGATTTTTTAAAATCACAGTAGCTACATACTATAGTCTAATATAGATCAATTATTATCTAATTGTATGTTATATAATTAATTATACATCTGAGTGTTATATAACATTGTCCTTTACACCATGATACACATGTGTTTGCCCTGGTATTTGTACGAGAACAGTACTATTGCGCACGCGACTTTTGTTTCTCGCAAGTGGAAAAGGCGAGAATAGCAAGATTGGACATTGGTCAAATCCCTAGTAGTGCTTTTCCGCTACCAGTTGCAACGTGTTCACTAGCTCTGCATGTTTGTTACATCAATATTATAACTATCCAATACGTTATTTGTATCTGTTTCATCTATATCATTTTCTGATTTTAACTATGGCAGGCCAAACGTTCATAACTTTTTTTCTTATTCAAACCTAACATTTGTGTTGTTAAATTGTTCATATGTGGCGTTAAATTTGATATTTATGTTATTCGTTTTACATTCTGATTGTTAAACTTATAACATAAATCTAAAAATACTTACAACAAACATATACTATTTACGAACACAAATTAAATTAAGAGCAGACCTCGTTTACGTATGCACACATCTAAACAGAACCACCTCCTTTCCGCAAGTAAATCGTTAACGTAGCAAAATGACCAAAGGCCGACAACTCACGAGGGTAGAATACAAGTATACTCAAATAAAATTGATAATTTACAATTTTATTTTTTCATGAATAAAATTACGAATATACAATATACAATATATACAATATAAAGCTAATAACTCAACAAAAACACAGCTGGTTTAAAAATGTCCTATGAAGGAATTAACGCTTTCTTAAATTTAAAGTTATTTCTCCTACACGTTCTGTATATGTATATCGCGATCCAAACTGCTTACATCATATGAATGCTAGAACTGTTATAAAAATACACTAATACTGTGTTTAAGCTACTACTACCACGTCCGGATTATCGTAGATTAGCGTCAATCGTCCTTCGTGGCGATGGCTATATAAACAGGGTTATCTTCCATAGAACTCCGTACTTAGTTATATGGCTTTACGTCGCCTCGTATCGACTGTCTTCGACTGTACTCCGACGCCAGGATCGCCGAGAGATTTACTGGTTGCTCAATATGTAATGACATGGCGTTTAATACTTACCATCTATCAATGTCATGGCATTTTTATCAATATATGATAACAGTGCATTCAATTCTTACATCTAACAGTTTCATGGTAGATTTATCAACATATTATAACAGTGTATTCAATTCTTACCATCTACATGTAACGGTTTCATGGTAGATTCATCAATATATGATAACAGTTCATTCAATTCTTACCATCTGTAGTTTCATGGTAGTTTAAACAACATCGCATATGATTATGACCGTCGTCAATCCCAAAGTAGCAATTATATCTCTACACAATTTCTCATTTATAATATAAACAATCACGAACCAATTCTGTATCCATCACTTTGTGAATATCAGAATAAGCATCCACACAATTTAATTACAGACATTCTCGTCGGAATGGGTATGAACAATTTATACAACTTTACTTAGATCTGATTACGTCAAAATATATCTATCCGACGTTTAATTAACTCAACCATATACAGCATTATATAAAACTCACATACCCATCTACCGTTATGTAATGAAACAGTAAACATGCTCAATCCTTTTCGTCACGACAGTTCCGAAAGATGTTTCTGCTATACTGGACGGTGTTTCCATAATACAGTCAGATATATATAATAAAACCCTTCACATACCCAAGTGAATTTCGTGCAAATTATGAAACAACAACTTTCAATATATCGTACGGTATGGTACGATGCGGATTTTACGCTATTAGGCCCAATGTAAATTTAAATTAGTTTTATAAATATTAAACCCGTTTAAATGTTCTAACTTTCTGAAAACTTAATCGAATTTCATGAAATAAACATCAAAATGATTTATTCTTGATCAAAGAATGAATATGTTAAAAGATCTTAAAAACGTTACTCATATCGAGCTATTGATACGTTTTAACAATTCCACGCTACCTGTTCTAAATATAGCCTATATCATTCCAACAGACACGTACTAGCTGACACTACTAAAATAGGCCACAACAACCTAACTATTTTGTTACAACTATGTGTTGTGTCTTTGAGCAAGACAATTTTTCCGCATGTGCTTTGTACTGGTTCTACCAAGGAAGACTTCCAGCGTGATTTCTCTAAGTTGTAAGAATTTGTTTCACAACTGAAGTAAAATAAATAAGTTTATTAAACTAAACTAACTCGTAAATTTGTTCACATAAATTGTTTGACCTAGCTGGGGTATCTAACGGACGACCGCAAGGGTAGGAGGTGGTAAGTGACATTGAAGACAAAATGACCATTCGGTCACAGATGGCACAATAACGAATTTTTAACACATAGAGTATATTTATCCAACCTGCACTTTACAGGGAAAGAGTAAGGTATTTACTTTTCATTTTATACGGGTTTATATTTGAAAAGAAATCGTGGTTGACTGAGGAAATGACCAAAAACAAGTGGTTGTCTCGATCAAAAAAATACCACCATCATAGAGACATATTTATCGCTGATTTTCTATTTCGCTCTAAGGAATCAAACGCTGTACGCATATGCACTCAACAATATAGCTAGTTCCCTTCAGTAAAAAGGGATAAAAATCATTATTACTTCGTTGGTAAAAGCAAAATAAAGATTGAAAGTGAGACGTACCTTTTTGTTGATAACGCTGTCTCCATCTTGGTTGTTGGTATGCCGGAAATGGAAAAGCTTATGCCGTATCAAAATCACGACAATGACACTGCAGTATTTTAAATAATGTATATTAATTATTGTTATATCAAATACCTATCACACAGGACAATGGAGAGATTCAAGAGAGAATGAAAATGGAGAGACGTAAGAACAAAGAAAGACTCAGAGATAAAAGAAGAAGAAAAGAACTAGGTAATAATTTAGTCTGTAATATATACGAATATTCATGGCCACATAATATTGTAATATCATAAGATTGATTGAATGAATATTCAGCATCATGTTTGTGCCATCGCGGGCTAACAGACGATCAGTTTACCTGACTACTGTTTCCTGGGATCCTGGAAGGTTAACCAGAACTCAAGCACACCCCATCTCCGCAATTAACTGATACATTTCCCACTTGAATCAGTGGTAAGACGAATGATAGTGAGACGCAATGCCGTATATCAAACATCAGGGAGATAGTGGCCGAGCGAGGATTCGAAATTATTTCCCCTGTATTGACAGTCAGACGCGTTAACGATATGTTAACAGTTATCACTGGAAATCTGCTGAATGAATAATACCACAGCATGGTCTAGTGGTAGGGCGTATGCGGAGGATCATGGATTCTAGGTCTGGTCGGCCCGGAGTCAGTATAATGGGACTGGATGGGGTATGAAAGCATGTGTCTGCGGCATGACAGTCCAGTGAGGCAACGCTCAGAATACTGTCTCAGGTAGACACCATCGTGATATTACTGAAAAAGTGTTGAAAGCGACGCTGAACACCATACAATAACAACAACAACAACATCAACAACAACAACAACAACAGCTAAATGAATAGTTACATGTATTTGCATAGCTGTTTTCTTAACAATATAATTCTGTGATATGTAAAACACATTACCCAAAATCATGTTAATGTTAAAGTTGAAAATTACAAAGGAAATATTCCTGCTACTAAATACGGGGATATCTTTAATGCGAAACGTCCAGTAAATGAAGTTTGGTATAATTATATGTATGACGATCTACTCTTGCAGCCGTGGAAGACGAGTACACAGCATCACAAAATGAGATAAACGCCGTCCTCGGTATGCCTAGTACAACACTTCCCAGCGTCTTTATAGAGAGGTAAATATCAGTCAACAATTATACATTAATTAATACATTGATCTTCTCCTCTTTTCTCAATATCACATATTCCTGTGTAATAAACTAACATCTGCTGAAACACTCTGACACGTGGTAGGTCTAATTTAAGAAATGAAATAATATACTAGGGATGTTCAAAAAGTTCGCGGTAAATGCTTACAAAATCTTTATCTGTCATGTTTATGATTTGAAGTTTAATCCATACAAAGGTCAATATATTATTTATTGATTCAACAGAAATCAGCACTTTAGTTATACCAGTAATATCTTTATCGTTACTACAGTAACGTACATCGGCCTTCGCCGGATCACTTTTCATTATTTGGCAGATATTTTCAAAAATTGCTACTACTTTACATGTTCATTACTATTTAATGAGCTGATGGATTTTCGTAAAAAATGCATCCTGTCCACCTACAGCTCCGGTACTTTCATACCGTGACGTCAGAAGAACATTATGACGTTATTTGTGTTCACTGTACAACACTGTATATGACCAAGCTGTTTTCATTTTACAATGTCTTTAGAACAGCGGCACGGAATAAAATTTTGTGTTTCGCAAAAGAAAACTGCAATTTATAAATAGTACAACAGATTCGGTGAAGCGGCGTCAGTTGACCAACAGACATGGAAAAAGGCGGACATCCTGCAACGTCAAAAAGCGCTAGAATCATTTCTAGGGCCAAACCGATTCTAGATGGGGACTGACGCATAAGTGTTACATATTTAGCAAGTAAACTGGACAGTTTTACGGGAAGTGTCTATTTTAGTATTACGGATTATTTGAAAAAAAGTCGCGTTGCAGCCAGGTGGGTGCCATGGTTACTTTCAAGCGAATACAAAGAGATGAGAATGGCGGCGGCTACACGATTTCTAAAGAAAAATGGTCAATGTGGTATGAGATATTGAAATAAAATAGTGCGGTTGGTGAGACATGTGTATCAACGTTCAATCTTATACGAACAAATGTTACCAGTTTGGAAAACACCGGCATCCCGATCACCAATGAAGCTCGACGAAGAAGCAGATTTTTGTCAGTTTCTACGACGTGGCAAGTGTCTTCACTCATGCCGTACCATAGAAACTTCAATCAATTCCAACTACTTTTCAAAGGCATGCACAACACAGTCGTATTATTCGTACATTCTTTACTGTTTATTTGTGTAACTATGTATTTGCGGGTTGTTTTATAATTGTAACTTACATTGTGACATTGAAGTAACGTAATTTGAGAATGACATGACGTTAAATAATTAAATGTATTTTGACGTTGATCCGGTCACGCTTGGAAGGCGTTACTAAAATTACGGTAACATTTTCAGTTTGAAAGATACATTAGTCAAATTTAAGATACAAGTTGTCGATATTTGTACTTATATCAATTTGAAATATTATGAATAAAACTTATATGATACAAAAGTTATAAATACTTTCCGCAAACCTTTTGAAACCCCTTCGTAAGTATGATGTCAGTGTGCACACCTAACAATCGATTAGCCATTCAAAACTTGGTTTACAAAAAGTGATCATCGGAGACTGCCATAACATTAAAAAAAAAAAAGATGTTTTAATACGTGTCTGTTTCTATTTTAGTAACAAGAAGTACTTGTGACCGCTTTCGACCAATTAAAACTATGTCATGTATCATCAGACGATTAATCTAAGCCGTAGCGGAATATAACATAAGCCGTAACGTCAATAATATAAGCTCACATTGATATTTAGTTATAAATGACATAATTAATATTTGGCAAAGCATCGCCAAATACATAGTTTGCCAGTACATTTAATAAGTTCAATAATGAGTGAACAATCATGTAAGATCCTTTATTAAAACATGTCTAAGTGTGTATGATCTTTCGGCCGTCGACCGGAAAATTAATTATCGACATCAAAGTGTTCTATTGGACAACGAATTGTTTCATCGGCTATTGAGTATAAACTTGTGTCATCGCAGTGGTGTCCTTTCTTGTCGTGTACACTCGCACCAAGCGCATCATCTTACGAGGCATAGTGTATTTTTAATTATGTTATTTTTTATTAATACAAAAGTGACCGTTTTGGTACACCATAGTACAAAACACATCGTGTGCGTCTACGTGATTTCTATGGTACTGTTTAAACTAAGTAAATGAAGGATATCGTATTGACCGAACCACTTTAATAAGTGAGCGAATTGATTCCTAATTAAGACTGACTGATGAGAGTTGTAACAGTAACATAGAGACTAAGGGTGCTAATTAAAAACGTCAGTAATGATGTTGGTGCTAACTGTCTTTTTATGCTCTCACATTCAAGAAGAAACCGTCACCTTCTTCATCCGGATACTGGTAGATATGCATCATTTAATGTGTTAACTACGGTAATTAGAAGTCGGCATTTTTTTTATTCATTCGTTTATTTATTTATTTTATTTTCATCTGCTCGAATACTATGACTTTGCTATTGAAGGTTGGAACAGGAATATAAAATTACAACAGTTCATAGCTTTAATAACGGATAAGAAGCGAGGAAACGGTCCTCTGACAAGAGAGTGCCATTGAGTTGCAATGACATAGTTCAACCAAACATAGACAATATGACATCTCGCAGTTGTATTTATTTCGAATGAAAGTAAAAATAAAAGTTATTAGATAATAACTTCAAGTTAATTGATATATTCAGAGAGCACTTCTTTTATTATAGTTTAATATTTTCCTGAATGAATGAACGAACGAACGAACGAACGAACGAACGAACGAACGAACGAATGAATGAAAAAACACTTTTCCGACATACTATCCTTGACACTCCAGATATCAAAACGGAATAAAATGCTTACATAAGCAATGAAGTGAAATAAAACGATAGTAAATTACGCGTGGCCGGCAGAAATGATTAATGCATGACCTCCTGCTAGTTCAAATAACATCCAGGAACCTGGCTAAGATATTAGAATTCCTTCGACTCTTGCAATTAATGCACACTCAGCATTTTATCGAACAACATTTGGTCAGACATTTTATTTAAAGAAGGAAGACGTCACTCGTATGTGTAGAGGGAGAAAACACGCTAACGACAAACTTAATGCAGAGGAAGTGAAGTGTGCATGTTATTAAATGGAAAAAAAAACAACATGTTTGTAGAAAAGTTGTATTAATTGTATTATTAGCGACATTACTTTTTACGTATACATAAACACAATTATGCGTATCATATGATAAGAGCTACCAAAGGACATACGCTTACAAACAAAATCTTCAGAAATGGATGTAACTGCTCTTGGATTGTATGGAAAAATACCAAACAACGCTAGTGTGTCACCGGAAGATTTAAATGATAAACCAAACATGTGTAGAAATAAATTGGAAAGACAGAAAAGTTTTGTGAACGAATCTGGCAATAGTCAAGGATCCATGTCTGATTTAGAAAACAGCGGAGGAAGTCACAATGGTTCTAACACGCTAATTGGGTCAACAACATCACTGTCCGAACAATCAAAATTCAGTTTGGAAAATGATGTGATTACAAACATTTATACCAGTGTAGCACATACTCTGACTATGGTAGGAAGGCTGCACGAAACAGACAACAAAGTGTATGAAGAAAAAGCACAACTAAATGCTGATGGTGGTCCCACTCAAATATTTCACGAAGATGACTTTAATAAACAAATGGAGCATGGAATTACAGAGGACAAACGTCATCTTACTGTAGAAGAAACATTATGTAAAGACAGAAAGATTGCGGTTTGTTTAAAGGAACCATCGCAAATAACTATTCAAGTGAATAATACAGTTCTAAAAGATGGGGTTGGGTTCTCTAAGTCAGGTTCCATGACGGATTCTTTTTATGACGTGTCTGAATCTCAGAGTAGAATCTGTGCAGTTAATATAGATAGTTGCAGCAGCATTGATGGTACAGACTGGAGAGACAACGACCAATGTGACGACAACTTTCTGAATGTTTATCATGATGATGTCGGCACTCCCAAATCGTTTGATTCACTTTCAGTATTAAGCATACCTCATCATCAAGAAGAAAGGTGTTTACAGCACTGACCTTTCATGTCTCACTACACAGTTGTGCCTCTTTTTTATCATGGGTGCAAGATTTTTGCACTGAAAAAAGTCCTATGTAATTTGGTTTGAAATATTTTTAAAATGGTTCATAGGGGCTTTGCAGGAATAGCATTATCTGCAATAGACATCACTGTTGTTAAAAAGTGACGTGTATAGATTTTTAACAGAAACCTGTATTTACGAGCATTTGAGGACTTCTTTTTTTTTAAAACAACCTTAGTGTGTCACTGCACTGTCTTTAAAGAGAACGTTTGTCAACCTATCAGTTATTGTGTCTTTTTATGTGCGGCTACATTCCTGCTATGAAAAAAATACTTTAAAAAATGATTCTATGTGGAAATCAAGAATATTATTTTATAAAGAACAAAGAACAAAATTGAACTGTGTAGGGAGACGTGTATTTCTGTATAAATATATGCAATGTACAGTCGTCATAAAAACTTAACAATTGATGTTAACACTTTATAATCATTCTAGCATTGAACTCATATATTTAAATTTTAGGATGTGTAAAGCAAAGTGATTTTAAACAGTGATATATATTTAAAAGGTTAAGAACCAGTTAGGTGATTTATTTGTTTATTTATTTATTTATTTATTTATTTATTTATTTATTTATTTCCAGCGGCAGTCCTGTAAAAGAATCAACAAGTTCCAGACGGGATTCGGGAATATATGTAAGTTTCTGGACATCTGAGAAAAATGTTAATATACAAATCGACTATTTCAAATTAGTTTACTTCACTACAGTGAGGTATCTTTGCAGCCATGAATTGAATTTAAAATATGAAAGTGTCAATCACTACTAGTTACAGTAGAAGTTCGGTTTGTCTAAGGACCCAGCTCTCCCGATTGGGTCTTTTAAATAGAAGCACATTTGAGCACGAAAGTTTGAATGACGCCATAGTTTGATAAACGTGCAAAAGCTATGTGTGACAGGCATATACTTCCCTGCTTTTTTTCATTGGGGTGTAAAAAGACCTGATTCAGAAGAATTCAGGTTATATAAATAGACTATCCGAGAAAGTGTTGATATACAACCACTATCTTGAGTTATTGACTTCACTGTAGCGAGGTATCCGTGCAGCTATTTATTGAACTTAAAACAATGAAAGTGTGAATCAATAAAAAAACATATCAATACAAGTTTGGCCGTAATCAACACGAGGTTGGCTCTAATCAACACAAGGTTGGCACAAATCAACACATAGTTGATAAAATCATGCAGAAAATGGTGGAAATGAAATCATTTCAAACCTCCCTCAAAATTTGAACATACAACGAAGAAATTGCCATATTCAATTTTGCGAATTTTTTTATTTCGTAAGTACGGATTGGGGGCCATCGCAGTATATTTATTAATATAAGTAAGTCGAAACAACGAAACTACGATGGTGAAAAAAAAATAACACAGACCCATTTTTAGGCCAAAATGTGCAGCCATGTAGGGACACCTAACATATAACCAAATAATCTCTCATAATTCATATATCTGTCAATTATAGTAAACCAGATATCTAAGGTTGAAATTTGGATTTTCAAGCTAAATTCTAGGTATATTCTCAAGAATGGTATTAAGGGGTGTAAAAGGGGTGTCGCATATTCCAACAGTTCCATTACCACTTTTGAGCCAACTCAATGGCTAACTCAACCGGACATATTAACCGGACATAACTTCATCCTTTGGCTACTTTCTGTATTTCCAAGTAATTCTTTTATAAAAGATAGAGCTAGTATTCTCAATTTCTTGAATACCACCATTGGTAAGATGCACAGCTGTACTGGAAAATAATACAGGTGGAGAACCTCCCATCCCCATAATGACTATGTTTAGAATCACCGTCCTTCAGCAAGTTATTGGCAAACTTTCTCACAAAACGTTTTTTTCTGGGCCGAACTTGACATTGAACCTACGACCTCAGCGGTGAAATATTTTATTGAGGCGGTACCTACGGAGGACCCGCGACTTTTTAACGTGTTTATCTGCTGCACAAACAAGTGCGTGATGCCGATTCATACGTCTCTCTCAACTCACATTTACCTGAAATATATTCTTATATTGCACAGAATGGCAATGTGTCCGTGGACGAAAACTTAGACGAAGCCAGGTCCAGAATGCACAAATTGTTGGATGAAGCATTCTCCCTTATATCTCCCAGGAGTTCGTTTACAGAGAACGACTTAAGGTATGGGTATTATCTGTTTAGTTGTAATTTAGATAAGGGTGACACAGATCTCAATTCAGTACCAGTATGTTTATCATATACGTGTTGATTTGTGTTTAATTAATGTTCTGTGTCGTAGATGATGCATGTTCCATTATTCCTCAAGAACAAACACAATAAAACTGAGAATGTTGTGATTTTGTTGCTTTCTATGCTCCAATGCATTACTAGTATTTTATTAGATATTATTGAATAATATTATATTTTGTATTTGTTGTTATGTTCCGCGTTTATTTCAACGTTGGTATTGATAAATGCAATGTGTCGAACTATTAACTTGTTTCGAATCACCTTTGCAGCGCCATGTCTGTCCTGTGACAGATGTTAGTGTTTATACAAGTAGATTGAGCAATCCATTTAGTCTTTGTTTTGTGTTTGAATTTGCTATGCTGTTTCCATCAACTCTCATTATAGTTACGTCGCTTTCCTGTGCATACTTTGGTTTCATTCATTTGCTGAATCGTTTACCTCTTTATTATGTGTTTGAATACAAAATGCCACTGTGTACACTTGTCTTGTGTAAATTGTTTCAGTTTATTCCTCCGATTTTGTACAACTGTATACGATACTACTAAACGGAACAGCTTACCCGCCACCTGACATTTTGTGTATTTTCTCAAAAGTGTATCATAGCAATGTGCAAAATAAGCATTTCGTGTCAAGCAGATGCGCATGAGCAGTTGTATAGAATTTCGTGATTGGGCTATGTAAAACCAATACATAATGTCGTTTACAAATTTTAATAAAACTACTCAATATGTTGTCGAAGATAAAATGGCGGACTAGCTGTTACGTTCAGTGTACATCCTGGAGTGTTTAAGCTTGTAATTTCAATACAATTGTGTTCAAAGTAGTTTGCATGTGCGTCATTTCCTACACTTCTTTTGCGTATATTGACATCAGTTTTTGTGATAGAGTGTTATATTAAATTGGTCAACATATTCTTAAGAACAAAATTAGCTGGTAAATAATATTTATCTTAATGCTGTTGCAAACCAGACTCTGATGGTGTAAAACGTGTTCATGCTCAGCTCAAGATTACAGTCCAACACAATTTTCAGGATTGATATTGAAAATAGAAATTAAAGCGCAAACACATGGCTCGGTATCTAGTTTGACAGTATTAATGCAGATTTGTAGTAAATTACATTATTGTGTTATCACGGACGTGTCCATTCATTTAAAAGGAATATATCAGGGGTTTTTTTTCAAAATTTTGAAATTGGCTAAAACATTTTTCTCCAATATATCATGCCTATATATACTCATTTACCCCGTATTGCCAAAAGGATATCTATTAAAACAGGCTAAAATAATATATAAAAATATTTCTAACTCCGGCTACGCGCCAAGCCGGTTAAACTTAAATAGAGTTCCCATTTAAAATTGCTACATATTTTGTGACGTATTAAATGCGTCACGTGATTTCATATTGATTTCAGTTTGATCCGTTATACAGGTCGGATTTTATTTATTAATGATAATGAGATGTTTTTATCCATTTTGATAATTATTTTATTTTACCCCGACCCCCTCTATTAATATAATCCCTTTTAAGTTGAGCATGGACTGTTGAGTTGAGCATGGACGTAAGTTTTATAATCTCGGGCCTTTCGTATTACTTGGGGTTTTATTTAAGCTTCCATATACATTTGTGAGCAATTTAATCCCATTTCATTAGCGCAAAAGAGCGGCAAATATATATGAAATAAGAAGACAATTGGCACCGTTTTGCACTAATTATGTATAGATTGCAGGTACAGTAGAGGTTATACTATTTTGCCTATTAGTAAATCGGTTGGTTATACTACTATGTGTAAAATTTTAATAGGTAAAATGTGATTTACATGTTCTGTGTTTTTTTACATTTAAGTGCCATCCAAACGCTTCAAGATATCGCTTCAAGGTGACATGATATTCAATATACTCACTGCATCTATTTTTTTCACGTTGTGTTTTATCATATGATCTGGCTCCCGTTTGACCAACATTTTCATAAGTTTTACTTAAAAACCAAACTTAATAGTTTAACGGTGTACCATTGGGGCCATCGTGGCATATTTATGAAATTAAGTAAAGTCGAAACAACGAAACTACGATGGTGAAAAGTCGAAACTACGATGGTGAAAAGTCGAAACGACGATGGTGAAAAGTCTGAACTACGATGATGAAAAGTCGAAACTGCGACGAAACATCGTGGTTTCGACTTTTCATCATCGTCGTTTCGACTTTTCACCATCGTAGTTTCGTTGTTTCGACTTGATTTAATTTCAAAAAAAATGTGCCGCAATGGCCCCCACAGGACACCGTATAATATTATTGACTTGTAACTTAAATAGTTGTAGTTGTTGTTTTTTTCTGGAGCCAGTCTAAAATCACAATCACCTGGAAACTTGTATTTCATTTGGGTTTTATATACTCAAACATGTTAGTGACACAGGAGCGTTTTAATGTTAAAGTCACTGCATTTAAAGGGACACATGACAATTTTGGAAATATATTCATGTTCAAATCAGTATTTACATCTTTGAGAGCATAGATACTAATATCCAAACTCTACAATATGAAACTTCATGATTAAGAAATAATTCACATTTTTATAAAACTCGTGGTGTCACGCTAGTTTAAAAATATATTTAGGTAAATATTCTTTTAAAAAAATTGCACACAGATTGCTGTTTCTTTAAAACTCTTTTTATCATACATATAACAACTAACGAAAATAAAACTTTTGTTACACTTTTTTGTCACATGATCATGACAACGAATATGAAAAAAACGATGTCTTTCGTTCATTTTCTAAACGTATACCCTTTCCAAAAATGGAAACAAAATAAATTCTGCATACATTCTGGGTATTTTAATACCATGATTACATTATGTAAATATATCCTATTCAGAAATATTGTTAAAAGTGAAAATCGATCAAAATTGACTTGAGTCTCTTTAAAATATATGTACACAACAGCTGTCGTCAGAAATATAGAAAATAATTTATAACAGAGAAATAGTACCAAGTGTGTTAGAATAATGAATCATCATTCGATGGTCGAATTGTGGATGGGGGATTGTTCTAGGCCTAGCGGAATTAATAAAATGGACAGTGTCAATCTACCATGTACTAGTATTTGTTTATATATATATATATGTATATATATTTCTCTATATTTAAAAACATACAGTATTGATTTATTTTAATGCGATAGTCTTTTTAATCGTCCAAGATCTTAACACCTGCTGGTAGCAGCTTCTTTATCCCACTACCGCGGTCGTGGGTTTGAGCCCAGTTTGGACCAACACTTTGTGAGAACGTTTGTCAGTTACTAAAGTGAACTCATGTCCTTGAGCGAGATTCTATATCAATACAGGTTTAGTTCTGGTTCTACCCAGCAAAAAAAATCGAGAGTGATTTGTCCAAGTTTTTAATACATAGGCGTAGGAGCCAGGGGACAGGGACGCCGGGTCCCCCACTGTTCAGGTTGGGTGCCAACATAAACTTTCTCATTCATCCTTGTACACTCTCTCCTCAGGTTGCCCCCACCCCCTCCCCCCACACACCCCACCCCCAATAATTTAAACGCTCCTACACCCATGTAATAATAACTAATTTCACAATCGAAGTAAAATAAATCAGTTTAAACCAAACAACATGATCATAAATTGAAGTTGTCATACATATCTCATTCCAGTACTAATTAACGGACCGTGATATTAAATTTACCTAATTAAACTTTAGTTTATATTTAGACATTTTGGCAATAAATCAAATACACTCCGAAAAGGCTAAGAACAAGTATAGATATACGCTGTTATTTGTGTGCCTGTGATATAAATAGTCTTCACGTACCTGTATAGATAGTTCAAATCTTATAGGCATTATATTATGTAGGAAGTATTAATTACTTATATTCATTTTATATACCATATAGTTTCATTTTGAAGTTTTCAATTTTACTGAAATTTTAAAGTGAAAATTAGTAGCGAGAAAAAATGGATTCGTATAAATACCATTAACTGCACGAAGTAAGGCTTTTTATTATTTTTTTTATACGAGTATTGTTTATTTATGTTTGTTAAATACTGAAGAAATTATGTAAATTTTGCATATTATGGAATATCGATGTGTAAACCAAGTATATATGCGTGTATGTCCACCTAGAGTTTATAAATGAATCACGCTTGATTATGCATGTACCCGTGAATTACGTAATGCATGCGTATGTAAATGTTATCAACAAGGGCGTTGTCTGAATAAACAGCTTGGGGAAAAACACATGATTAATATTTGCTATATCGATTTAATCTTGTGTCTGTCATATGCATGACGGCGAGTGTATTTATAAATGGTTTATATATAAGGTACTTGTCAGTGTGTGCAGGGTCCTCCGTACCAGAGTGATCTATAGCGCTGACGTCTAACGATCACTTACCTCTAACTGCTGAGGTCGTGAGTTCGAGTCGTACTCTGTCCTAAATCTTAAAGTGAGAACGTTTGCCAGTTACTTGCAGAAGGACGGAGGTTATACTCAGATTAAGTCTTAGACATCTGCTGCCTCCAGCAATACTGAATATGCCATCATATAACACGCCATGTGTTGAAACTGAGCTAAACCGCACACAAGTTGTAGAAACAGTAAAGTAGTCAAATTATTGTTTTACTAAATTTCCAATTTGTCTGAAAATGACGATGTGAGCTATGGCGAATAAAATGATTTATTCAAATAGTGTGAAAACAGATAAATGTTTCGACGTTGAAAAGACACACGGAAATGCGGAGACGTACAAACAAAGCTATGTAATTAATAATTAAGTCACTGGCAATGCTGAAATCGAATTCACGAATCGAAGACATTATTTCCTTCAATGGAATATGAGAGCATAAACATATATATTATACAGAATGGCCGAGCATGTACAATTTGACAAAGCATTGTATTGTATTATGATCAATGTCACTTTTGAAGCCGATTGCCAAATACATTCGAGTTGAGTTATATTATATAATGACGATGACGAAAAAATTCAGTCATAGAAGGAAAAAAAAATAAAGAAAAAATTCACACCAAATATGATAACTTTGTCAAGATGTTGGGTGGGTATCTTGAACTAAAAACGGGATCTTCTGTAAAGCGACTGTGTCTTCACTGAATTAAGCTGTGAAACAGCCTAGCTTGAAACTATGTTAAACAATTTTGTTCAATCTATATAATATATAAATTTTCCTCAGGCTTCTTGCATTATGATTAGTTAACTTCAAACGAAAGAAATAATAAAATGATTCTAATATTTAGAAATCATACAGACAAATGATCATACAAATTAACTATATACAGTATAATGTTTCAAACCTTGTAGAGTTGGACCAACTGTTGTTCAACACTATTTTAATAATGAGACCAGCTGTTCAGACAACGTGTCTGGACAGCACACGTTTGAGACTTGTTTCAAACTCAAACCAACAACTGTATGCCTGGAACACTGTTCATCCAGCATAAAAATACACCTATATGTTTGAACACTGTTTCAAACCTTAATCTTCAAACTAAACGAAAGTGCATGAAACAAATACAAGTTTCAGCACGTAAATAAAGTTATTGTTTGAGAACGACTTCAAACTAATAACAAAACTGTATGCTAGGAACGATGCTCAGTTCCAGCATAAATAAACACTTATAAGTTTGGAGACTGTTCCAAACCTATGTCTTCGAACTAAGATAAAAAATCTAGTTCCAGTACGAAACTAACCTGTTATGTTTGAGAACGGTTTCAAACTACAGCATCAGACTACACTAGCGTGCATGAAACAATCCCCAGTTCCAGCACAATTAATATTCCTACGAGTTTCAAACACAAGCCTTCCCAAAGCCTATGGCTAGAGAGAATCTTTGTCGCAGTGTACTCTCCCCCAAACGCAATTAAGCTCTTCCGAGGTTTTAAGTACACTTTGACGCTAAAAATCTCAAGCAGACTTCTTGCAACTTGCGTCGAAAGAAACTAGCTAAATATGGTATTGCTTTATTACGAAGCAGTAAACCGTCCTCTATTAAGCCCGTAAAACTCTGACTCTTATATTTAGATAAAATGGTTCATGATATTTGAATAATATATTTCAATCATTGATTATAATTATATCGTTCATCTTTTTATGATGAATTATCTTATATAACTTATATCTGGTTTAATATTATATAATTATAGCAAAAAAAAATAGAGTTTATTACCCGTTCTTAAAATAATTGCTATATACAGACATTTATGCTATAAAACAACGACATTATTTTGACAAACTTTCAACTTCACTATACAACTAATATTACAATAAGTAAGGATTAAGTCAACTTAATTATACAACTAACATTACAATAAGTAAGAATTTAGTCAACTTAAGTATACAACATTACACTAAGTAAGCATTTAGTCAACTTAACTATACAACACTACACTAAGTAAGCATTTAGTCAACTTAACTATACAACATTACAATAAGTAAGAATTAAGTCAACTTAATTATACAACAAAACACTAAGTAACTATTTAGTCAACTTAATTATACAACTCACATTACAATAAGTAAGCATTTAGTCAACTTAACTATACAACACTACACTAAGTAAGCATTTAGTCAACTTAACTATACAACTAACATTACACTAAGTAAGCATTTAGTCAACTTAATTATACAACATTACAATAGGTAAGCATTTAGTCAACTTAATAATACAACTAACATTACACTAAGTAAGCATTTAGTCAACTTAATTATACAACATGTTATTAAGTAAGCATTTAGTCAACTTATTTATACAATTAACATTACACTAAGTAAGCATTTAGTCAACTTAATTATACAACATAACAATAAGTAAGCATTTAGTCAACTTAATTATACAACTTACATTACAATAAGTAAGCATTTAGTCAACTTAATTATACAACATGTAATTAAGTAAGCATTTAGTCACTGTCCTGATTCCTATATGAAACTATTACTCTCGAAATTTTGCTGTTTGATACTTCATACTGTAGAAATTCATCAGTGACAATTCATGAAAATGTCGTGTATCTCTTAAAGTCGAAATAATCAATTCACATATTTAAAAATTCAGTAAATAAAAATTGTTTGATCGTAGTAAACAGACCAAATATAGTTCTGTGTAGTTGGGTTCAATAGCTTACAATCAATATAAACTTTATGTTAAAGAACACACGGCATCGCCAGAGACGTTTTTGTGGCAAGCCACATGTGTGTTTGTCATAAATTGAATTTAGTATGTGTAATACACAAACTGTCAACTATTTAGTTATATATAAAATATCTTGCTTGTATCAGATATATGTTTGTATACTGAAAGGAAAAAGAAACGCCGTGTGAATTCAGAGCCACAATATGTAAGAGTAAGTACGTGAAACTATTTCAAAATGAATGAATTTGTGAATAATAAAAATCGTATTAACAAAATCATAAATAAACACCACCTTCACACACATATTATATAACTGTAAATATCGCTTACAATGGTTTGATAATGCGGCTCTGAAATCCACCTGGCGCGTCTTTATCCTTTCAGTATATCTATATATGTTAAAGGTGTAACCCCACCATTGACGTTTGTTCTTTATTCTATAGTAAATAATAAAAGTTTGAAGGCTTGTCACTCATAGAGAGACCCAACTGAAAGAAGTGAAACATACATTTTACTGTGTGTCAACCTCTGCACTATCAAAATATGCTGAGAAAAGTAAGGGTTATGTGTCATATAAGATGTTTTTGTCTGCTCAGTGTGTACACTGTTGACAAAATGAAAGTAGACTTCCGGGAAATACCCCAATTTCCAAGCATCAACTTTTTTCTAAATTCACAATTCAAACATTACAATGCTGTCAAAATGTTCAAAATACATCAATAATGCCATTCAAATAAAAAAAAAGAGCAATAAAATCAGGAAAATGCATTTTCAAAGAAGAAATGAGGATTATTTAAAGCCGCCATTATGCGAGCTACCCCACGGAAGCACTTCCTTTCACCAGTGATGTACTTTGCCGTATAAACTGTAACTATGTTTAAACAAATGGTAAAGAACGGGAACATATGTTGCACGTGATTTAGTCACGATGCAGACAACAAATCATTAACCTTTCATTGAATGAATAATGTAAAGAAGAAAATCAAGTCTGTTGCACCTATCATTTGTTTGACAAGAAGTGGGAGTTGCATTCATTTGTATTTATATATTTTTGTTATTTATGCATTTCCTATAGGAACACCGTGAGATCATCACAAATGGCGTCACTTAGTCATGCAAAGGACAGTGGGACATCTGGCTCCAAGTCGTGAGTATATACTTGTTAATAAATCAATTAAGATGACACGGCAATATATAAATGTTGCACCGAGAAACCTACTCGTGTTGTATACCGTCTTTTTTAAGAGAACCGGAGTAATAAATGGCCTCCATGCGTTTGTCCGTCCGTTCGAACATGTCCTGTTCATTTGTGGGGTGAATTGCATGTGAAAAACCTTTGGAGTAAAATCCTGGTTGTTGCATTCTGCACGTCGTCATGATGTGGTGAACATTCGTATGTAGTAACATTAAAATCTCTCTGTGCGTGTAAAAGTCATGGACCGAACAGTATAATAAGGGTATTTTTACAACTTTAACGCTCATGCCTGACCTTGACCTTTAATGTACATACATGGTTGTTGCGTTCTGCACGTCGTCTTGATGTGATGAACATTCGTATGTAGTTACATTAAAATCTCTCTGTGCGTGTAAAAGTCATGGACCGAACAGTATAATAAGGGTATGTTTACAACTTTAACGCTCATACCTGACCTTGACCTTTAATGTACATGCATGGTTGTTGCGTTCTGCACGTCGTCTTGATGCGGTAATGATGATTATAATTTGTATTTATCATCGTCACCGGTTTCCCATATGGACGACGCCTCCAGAAGAGTATAAGTAGTGTAAGCTATTTGGAGGATATTGTAGGGATGCAGAATACCCTTTTGTAGCGTCACTTGTTCTTTTACATGCCCGGTGTTAGGCACCAATACATGGGACGTCAATTTTTGTTAAGGTTTCATCCGAAAGACTGATAAGCATTTGATGTGGTGAACAGTTGTACTTAGTTATATTAACATCATTCCATGCGTGTAAGGGTTATGGACCGGACTGGAAATTTAGGCAGACGGACGGAAAAACGAATGGAGATCATTACTATATAACTGTTCCGCTACACGGCGATGGATGGTACTTTGTCAGACTAATTCCTACTGTACAACTGCAATTTAAATAAAACTTTTCAACTGAATCCCTATATTAAATTACGTAAAGTACCAGTAACTTCTCGGACGGGAATTCTATCGTCAAAACCCCTTTTATCTAGTACACTTTCAGTACAACCAGAACATATTTCAAATTGTGTTCAAGTAATAACATATTGTCAACACATGAACAACTGGACATACTTGATAACAAAGTGTCTTTGTTTTGTTTTTATCTTTTTCAGAAATATTCCACTCGACCCTAACAGAGGTAAGTTGAAAACAAATTATGGTGTACTTTTCTTTACAATTAAATACAACACTAAAGAGAGAATTCGAAAATAATGTATGAATATATATTTTTATTTTCAAGTTGAATTTTTAATGTTAGTTTTTAAAAATGTTTAAAATGAGGGATAGCAAAAATCCAGAAAGTACTGCACAAATATTTATTTATTTATTTTGGTGGCATTATTCTGGACTTTTTCTGTCTTTAATGCTCAAGAAAATGCTCCCAGGAAAACGTTACACTTCGACTACACTCGGAAGTATAATCTTCCGTGCCAAGGGAGACTACTTTGCAGCATTATTAATATTTGTTCAATTGAGAAAGTCCATTTTTATGATGGCGAATAATTTGAATGCTTTTGACAGAAAAATAAACACTATATATACTATAGTGGCGAAATTGACCGGACGCAAGAATGACTCGTTCCCCCCACTGGTCACGTGGCATTGTTTGTCCAAGTAAATACAATGTAATGAATTGTTTACTTAACTATTGTAAACTTGTCTAAGGAAAATGGTAACATAGTACTTAACCATTGCTGATTGGATTATCAACTTGTTTGACTGACAGTCTGCGTAAGGTCAACTTATTGAATACTCCTCGTACAGTGTTGGTTTTGTCGGGAAATTTATCTAATTGCATTTCTGCGTTCAGATAAGAATAACAGAGGGCCATGTTGGCTCTAAAGCTATCATCTGTGGATGAGGAATGCTATTCTTAATAATGTAACTGCCATACCTTAGACATTTCAAGTTGACATGTGATATCATGTGCAAGTTTGGTGAATACTGCTTGTACTAAAGTCCATATAACATCAAATAACTATTTTTTGATGATTCATGGGCCGTAACTGCGACATCAATTATATGATTTGGTCAGTTCAAAATCTTGTTAAAAATATTATTGTTATACAACTCCAGTGCAAGAATTAGGAAGATTAAATGAAAGCTGCGTGTGTTAGAGTGCACACGAGGTCAGATAACACTGTGTTGATGATTAAAGGGCTATAACTCTGACATTAATTATCTGAGTTTAGTGAGGATCCAATGAAAACTGTGGGTGCTAGAGTGCACACAGCAAAAGATAGATAAATGGACGAGAACCCATGGACAGAGGGTGATAACAGTATTTTACATCAAACTTTTCACAGGCTAAAAAGACAAATGAATAAAAATAGGGATCAAGCGATAGTTTAAACTGTCCAACCAAGGAGTTTTAGCTTCTTCTAAAACTCCTTGGTCAAACAAATAATAGAAATATGGCGTCAATACTCTAAATATATGTTGCTTTAATAAATAAGCAATCTTTTCAATCCTTACCATGTTTGATATATGTCTTGTTTACTAGGGAAGGACATAAAGCATGAACCTTTCTACGTCAACCCGGCATTCTCGAGTTCCCATGCAGACTTCCCATTTGAAACTTGGAGTCCTTATCGAGCCTCGGACCAGGTGGCGCTCATATCTATGCCACATTCTATTGTAAGTAACAATCGTATACATAGTTGTCATTTCTTCTGTATGCATGTGTTGCTTACGTTAATGCTCTTAAGGAAGACATGTCCTTTGAATACTACATCCTTTTCTTACTTTTGCAGGATATCTTTTCTTATATAATGGCATTTCTTAGTGCCTGGTAGCTCATTCAGTAGTGTGTCTCAACTCAATCCTGGGGTCCTGAATTTCAATCCCCACCCGGCCACAGTCTCCCTGATGACTGATATGCGACACTGCGTCTCATTGTCTTTCTTCTCTCACCACTCACTCAAGTGGAAAAGTTATCAGTTACTTGCGGAGATGGCTGAGCTGGAGTACTGGTTAACCTTTCAATATCCCAGGAAAGAGTTAGTTAGTTAGGTTAACTGTAAAAATAAAGTCTTAGTCCGACATTGTATAAAATATACCTCCGATTCAAAATATGTGGAAATTAGATTTTCTTCAAACAAATGGTTTGGTTCTTGTTCTAAAACAGTATTTCAAAAGGTTTGAATTGCAAAAGGAACAATAGAACAATCATGGAGAATAAATTTTTGATTGCAGAACGAGAGGTGTGTGACCAGTGACAGCTACCATGAAAGTACAGTAAAACTTTGATGGCTCGAACCAGACAGGACCGGACAAAATAGTTTGAGTTAAGGGATGTTCTGGCCAAGTATTGTTCAACGTTATACCTTACATGTATATACAATAACATTGAAATAGGAACTGGATAGGACCAGATAAGTTGTTCGAGCTATATGTGGTGTTCCACCCATCCGTGTTCGAGCCAACAAAGTTATACTGTACTTACATTGATATTTAATTTTATTTTAAAAACAGGAGCCAACAAAACTTGGGCGAAAGTCGAAGGATGACAAGCGTCCATTAACATCAAAATCACAGAAACGGCCAGCAGCAAGTTTTGAGTTCCCAGAATCAAAGAGCACAGGCCAGCTGGATGATGCCAAATATACGACCAGTCCCCCGAAACCTATCATTTTGAGAACAAAAGAAAATACCAATGATAAAACAAACACATCTACAAATAATATGCCTGGGATGAACGGTAAGATGGGCATGACAGGGATCAACGGAGATGTATTCTTAACTAACAGTACGACATCTTTAACAAGGTCACACCCAAAGGTCAGCAGCAACTCAAAGGGCAATAATATTGAAATGCAACAAATGAGAAGTTCCCAAAATGGAACAGATCTGAGGCACAAACCGCCATCAAGAGATATGAAAAACAACGATGAAGTGGACATAATAAATGACATAAAAGCAGATGCAAATTCTGACAATTTTCTACAAAGTCTGAGAGATGAACTTGAACTTTTAAAGGGAGAGTATAACGTGAATACTGTGGGTAACAAAAAGAAAACCAACAAACCGAAAGTGAAATCAATGACTGAAATTGTATAAAACTTAATGGTTTAAATATAAGCTAGTAGTGAACTGTGGGCTAATGCTAGAGCATCAGACCTTAGTTTGGAAGGTCATGGGTTCAATCCAATGCTGCAGTCGCTAGCTGTGTCCTTGAAAATGACACTTTAAATTTATCTGTTGTTTTTTTGGTGTTTTTTTTGTTTACTGAACTTGGCTCGAACCTACGGCCTCAGTAGTGAGGTTAGTGGTTAGTAGTTAGTAGTGCCTTAAACCACATAACCACAGAAGCCCATCATTCAGATAGAGAATCCTCCCAGTTTTTACAATATTAAATTTGCCTGAAATAATTGCATATTACAGAAGAACTTACATAGGAGGATAGGAAACTGGCACCTCTCTACTAAATTTTGACAAACCATCATGTGAAAAATTAATAATTTGACAAATTAATCTTTCAGATTTCACAGGAAACTGATTTCTTGTACATAAAATGTAATCTGTATGTAATGTTATATGTTTCATAATGATTTAAACACGCAAAGTGATCTAGAATTAAGAACATTACAGTTAAAATTAAATTTCAAGTACTTTTCTTGAGTTTTTAGTTTCAGTATACAAATTTTAGATGTTGCAGATAATTTTATTGTGCAAAGAAAGAATTTTGAATTGTATTTCTGAGATGAATTGAAGCTAGAATATTTTAAAACGAGATTTCGCAAGATTTTGCGGAAATACTTGAGCGTTCATATCATCTCAGTCAGTTTCTTTTCATTCTCTATATTAGTCCTTGATTATAAGGACTTTCCACAAGTACTTAATTATTTTAATGAAAAACAATAAAATTTTGTTTTGATTATTATTTATTTGACATGATTATCAATTAACAATTAAATAATAAATATACTACGTTAACAAGTTGTTCATTTAAAATGTTGTATTTCTTCCTCTAGTTCTTGTTGCTTTATAAGTTCCCAATACAGTCCCTTCTTCTTCTTTAAACTGCTGTGATTTCCAATCTAAAAATAAAACACAATATCATTATTAACAACAGTTATTTTACTATTAACTACTTTTGAATACAAGAGTTTGTTAATTTCACTTGAAGGATTTGTTGTTGTATGGTGTTAAGCGTCGCATTCAACAATTTTTCAGTCATATCGCAATGGTGTCTACTTGAGAAAGTATTCTAAGCGCTGTCACTGGAGTATCATGCTGCAGACACATGGTATAATGCCCCACCAAGTCACATTATACTGACACTAGGCCGACCAGACCTAGAACTCTCCTCTAAATGCTGAGCATCAAGCAAGGAAGCTTCTAGTACCATTTTTAAAGTCTTTGGTATGACCCGGCCGGGGATTGAACCCACGACCTTCCGCATGTGAGGCGGACACTTCACCACTAGACCACGCCGTGGTCTTACTTGAAGGAATAATATGTAAAAAAACTATTATCATGATTGTATTCAATTAAATTCATAAAAAGCACTTTAAGCTTTCAATTAAGTGGGGCAGTAGTGTAGTGGATGGAGTATTGGCCACTTTAAGGTTTCTGTGCAATTGAGCTAAAATAATTTAAAAAGTTAAAAGCACTTATTGCTATAGTAGGTAGACAAGGTGCCCTGACCTTCTGATACTCCCCTGACCCTACCTCCCTCTTAGGTTTCCTGAATAGTACAAAAAGGTACCTAATATAGGGGAAATAGTGAAAAACATTAAGTGCAATAATCCCCTCATGCTGTGACCGAGATAAAAAATCGTGAATTATTTTGAAAACCTTTCGTTATAAACAGACCAATTACATGGTGAAAATGGTTGAAAGGAAAAATTACAGTCGCACAAGACGGGGAGTCGTTATGTTCACCCAGTCTAGACTGTACTTGGACTCCCTCTCCCCTGGTACTCCGCCATTTTGAACATATTAATTAATGTTGGAATAAGAAACATTGTTCAGTGTATATATAATACCTTTCCATCATTTGCATTATTTCTAACATCAATTATATCAGCATTTTGTTTAATAAAGCGATTTGACATGTTCACTTGACACAGTTAGCGTAAGTTGGGCAGTAGTGTAGTGGATAGAATGTTGATTGCCCATGCTAGAGGTTTTAGGTTTGGTCCCCAGTTCAATGCGTTATCCTATCAAAAACAACACCCAGTACTGGTTCTACCTTGGAAGCAGATTCGTGATAGGTTCATTTAAGCTCTGCGATTACTTCGCAATCAACCTGATATAGATTTATATAAACTAAACTAAGTAAATGTAGAAATATTCTGTTTGTACCTACCTCAACAATATGTCCATTTGCTACAACAGCTATTACATCTGCGTCACGTATAGTACTCAATCTGTGAGCGATCACCAACACTGTCCTTCCTGTAATAGTTACTGTCATTATACATGTATACATGTATCTATCTCCATCATGCAACTTTTAACTTTACTTACATGTATATAATACAGCTCTTACTATTATAATATTTTCCAAGCTGTATTATGCTAGTAGCCGGAACTACTTTTTTCCCCCTCACAAGATTTAGAGTTAATGCAGTAATTGCAAGGAAACTATTAGTTAAAAAATATTTTTTTAAGTTCGAAACATTAAATACAGGAAGCAAATTTAAAACCACCTTAATATTTGGTTCGATTATCATACTATTCCTTTGCTGTTGGTAACATCTGCTACATTTAATAGCCATATTTTGTTAAAGGGGAAGTGTGATGAGAAAATATAAATTTATTTTTACCTTTTTAAAGAAAAATGGTGAAAAATAATAGTATTTTGCCAAATGTTCGCATTTATTGCTTTCCACTCACTCGCCAAAATACAGCTGACATTCTAAGCTACTGACCATGTAATTCTTATTGAATATACTCTTAAATTTTTCATGAATATCACTAAAGCAACATAAAAAGTCACGAAATTATCAGTTTTCATAATTAAATGCCAGTTACTTGCAGAAGGACGATGGTTCTACTCAGATTCATTCTGAGGTCTTCCTCCACCAATAAAACTGGATATGCCATACATAAACTGAAATCTGTTGAAAATGGCATTAAGCCGCATTATAACCAAAACAATCCATACTGTAATATAATACAATAGTGTAGTTTTAGACATACTATTGCACGTTGTTCAAAGCAGTTAATTTAACACCACATCAAAACAAAATGGCATTTTACTTCTGGTAGCCAACTATCGCTTCGCCCGCATGTCACTTGGTGTCATTTGTCCAAGTAAATGCAATGTAGTGTTAACCTGAAGACTGTAAGTTTTCACTTACTTTACTGGTTATGTGATTTCATGAATATTTAACCCCTCCAAAAAATTTCAAATTTTTATCAGTGGCAAAAATGAATCATGAATCATAGCAGCTTATTTAAAGGAAAATGACAGAAGAGCAACCAATGTCGATCGCTGACTGTATTAACACTTTGTTTGATTGACAGCTAGCTTCAGGTCAATTAACTTGATATGAAACTTTTAATTTCAAAGAGATACTACACACAACATTTCCCCTAGTGGGGTGTTAAGCCAACAGAGTTTTGACCAGGTCAACTCGGACAAAAACAGTATTTTACAAAGTGGCAATTTGGCTCAATGCTACTACATGTATATTTATATTACCTCTGGATACTTTATCTAAAGCTTCTTGCACAACTCTTTCCGATTCTGCATCCAAGGCACTGAAAACATAAACAAGGTTGTGTCCATGGAAACAAACTGCACAATAAGGATTCAGAATGTTTATACACATACAGTTAAACCTGTCTTAAGCAGCTACTCATGGGAAAGCCGAAACTGACCACTTAAGGCAGGTGGCTGCTAAATACAGATCAACTAAAACTAAAATCATAAAAATGATAAACAGAAAATGAGACTGTTTAAGACAAGTGGTTGCATAAAAGAGGTAACCACTTACATAGGACTGACTGTCTATACAAATGTATTGTCTCGTATTCAATAGAAACAACCATTTGAAGTTTAAGTTTAACTGGCCTGGTGGTTTCTAATAAAGGGCTGCTAATTGACTACAGATGAAACAACAGACGACGGACAACGCTTCATCGAATAAGCCCTTCTGGCCTTTGAAACTGAAGAATCTACAAAATGCCTAGTCGCCCCACCTACATGTAGAACAGGTAAGGAAGAGTTCTTTACATTATCATATCATTTATGTACTTTTCTCTGTAATAAAGCAGAGTAAGATAAACTTTTGCTTTATCAGCAGGGAAGGTTTATCCTGCAGCAACACACAAATTGATGACATTATTGTGTTAAATATGCGTTTAAACACATTTTTACCATTGATAACTGGTAATTATGTTAATAAATACAAATACTAATTATAACAGTCTATCAGCTTCCATAAAAACTACATTTGTTTTGCTTTAATTACATCAATCAAATCTGGAAATAATTTCAAGCCTGTTTACCGCAGATGCATACACTTGAATTTGTTTGCTGGACTAAAATCAGCTGCAGATTTTTAAATAAAACTACATCAAACACGCAAATAATGACATGATAAATAGAATAATGTTTACCAAATTTATCAGGTTCGGCCCAAATGTTTTTCTCTACCTCACCTGATAAAGTTAAGGATATCAGGCACTAACATTGTATTCTCTATACATGTACATACCTGGTCGCCTCGTCGAGGACAAGTATTGAAGGGTTCTTTATAAGGGCTCTGGCAATGGCTATTCTCTGTTTCTGACCGCCCGATACAGTGACGCCTCTCTCCCCAAGCACTGTGTTGTAACCCTGGGGGAATGTGGTGATGAAATTGTGGGCATTGGCTTGCTTGGCAGCTTCTAATACCTGACGATGCGAAGCAGATAAATGATATTTAAAAATTAAGATGAGATTTCTAAAATTGTGTAAAATCATTTAATATACGTTAGCCCCAGCACTAAAACTCAGAGCTTACCTCACAACTGACCCGACACAAGAATGACTACGGTATCACTCTGCCCACTGGCCATGTGTCATCGTTTGTCCAAGTATATACAATGTAGTGATTACTTAACCATAGTTAGATTGTCTAAGGAAAATGGTATAAGGCGACAGATATTGATCACTGATTGGATTATCGACTTGTTTGACTGACAGCCAGCATCAGGTCAATTGAGCTGGATTTAAATTCATAAACAAAAGTTGTCAGAAGACCAACAAAGCTCGCCTCTGGGTGTCTAACTCCATAAAGGGCCAAAACTGGGCCAAAATGCAATCCAGAGTTATGGTTCTTGTCTCTGTGCGTTCCATTGATGATGGTGAACACACATGCAACGTTTCATTCACATCCAATGAGTGGTTGCATAGATATCTTAAACTTAAACCCAAAAGTTTAACCTGGTGTCTACAGACGCTGACGCCGACAATGACACCAGGGTCATGACAATAGTTCTCCTTGGACTTTGTCCCGGCAAGCTAAAAAGTTGGTGTCTAAAACTCAGAAATTTTGTGATTTGCATCATAAACAGTTTAACTAAAAATGTTCCACAAAAACAATCAATTTCAATGATACATCATCTGAAAACATTTTTTAACTTTTAAAATATTTTGCTATTAAAAAGTATTTAAAAATGGGCAATTCTGCATATGAGTCTTGTTTGAAGTGTGTTTGTTCTTTTTTTAAAAAGATTTTTGGCTCTAGGGTCATGTTTTGAACATCCAAGGTAGTGAATCACACATTTCTTTATGTACTCCACAAAATAAATTGAGAATCATGTAATTTATTTCCCATAGATGTTACATTAAAATGGTATATGTACAGTTTTTTAAGTACAAGTTTGGAACTGCTCTGATAAGTTATGCCAAAAAAAAGCTATAACAAGTATGGGCAATATATTCAACCATCATATTAATGTAAAGAGATATTTTTAATTTACAATATTAAAAATAAACAAATAAAAAATAAGTTTCTGCCACAAAATTTATATTTTTCAAAATGTGTGTACTTCATTAAAATTCTTATTTATTAATTTAAGACTTTAACCATGTTCTTTCAGCATCAAACTAAATTCTAACATAACAACTGTTTTTCACAACACCCAGTTAAACTGAAACTTCCTCTAATTTTCCAAAATTGCTGAAATAAAATGCATACAATTTGGTGTGAAAAAATCAGGTATGCTGTTTAAAAATCTTATATCTAACATCTGATTATTTTCAAATCTTACCTATTTATTGACTATATCGTTAATTTACTACTCCAATACAAGAAAACTATTTTTGGGTTAAAAATGCTTTTTTAACAATTGTAAATCTGATTTTTTTTTCTCATTGAAATATTTGCAAAGAATTTTATCGGTGAAGATTCAGAAAACCGGTTCAAAAAGGTTCAATTACCTTTTCTAGACTGGTCTATAGAACAGTTCAGTAGAATTTATTGTGTAATATATAATTCATAAAACTGCAAAGAAAATACACAAAGCCATGGCGGAGGATCAAATCCACCAAGGTGATGTGATACTGTTGAGGCTGGAAACTTCAGGCCAAATATGCTACAATGACAAGCAGTAGGACTCTTACCTCCGTATCAGTAGCGCTAGGGCAGCCATAACGTATATTTTCTAAAACTGATGTCGCAAACAATACCGGTTCCTGAAATGGGTATATTAAGTGAAAATGAAATAAAAAATATAAACAGAAGGTAAGATGGTTATAATGATAATAGCTGAACATAAAATGAAATTAAAGGTAGTGTTTCAGGAAAAATCACTATAAATGTTTAAAAAAAACATTAAATTTAAAAAAGAATATAAAGCATCGTATTATCACTTATAACTAAAACACACAAAAACATGACAAAATAGGAGTTGTGAAACTGAAATGGAATTCAATATCAATTTATTATTTTTTAATGTTTTAATACAGTTATATGAGCTCAATGAGTATATCTTAATGTGTCATATTAAAAAAAGCATTGAGATGTTTCCTGAATAGCAGGCCAGAACAACAGGCTATTGCCCCTGTTTTAGGTGCTTTTTTTATCTTTATGTAACATATTGCTATACTATCAATACAAGATGTCCACATACATTTTGATCAACCCCTGTACCATTGGTTATCATTTGGTTACATTTTATATACTTGTAAAACTACAGTATTACTTTTTAAAGCCCCAAACTGTGATATGAAAGTTGTAAGATCTATTTTTAGAACACTATACCGTAACTGACATGTTAAAAAAACAGCTGTTTTACATTAGCTACTCCTACATAACTGTCTGCCCTGGCAGAAAATGTTAGGCCTTTAACTTTATTACAATTCCTTGTTTCTTCATTGCCACAGGATGATGGATGTTTACATATAACCATTTGAAACTTTAAACTTTTAGAAATACTAATTTTCACAAATTATGAGTATTGTGGATTTCATTATATGGTGTTTCTATATACCTGGTTTATGTATCCAATGGCATGACCTCTGAGCCAGCTGGGGTCAAGCTGACGTACATCTACATTGTCTATAGTCACCTGACCAGAACTGACATCGTAGAAACGCTCGAGAAGTGCAGCTATGGTGGATTTACCTGCAGCAAACATGAGATCATGCAACAATACATGCGGGTTAAGATTTTAAAATGTTATTTTTTTGTTTTTTTAATTCATATCTTAAACATTTTTGACAAGAAAATTCTATATTACTTTCAATCGATCTTTATACATGCACTACAAAACCTGTAAACATGAAGTATCTGTTAGTAGTACAAATATGACAGGATGTACTGTGGGCCAATGAATAAAGAGAATTATTGTTGGTTTCAGCAAAATATCATTTTTATTTCATCGATGGTGAGGTAACGATCCACAAGGCCATGAGTGATGGTGAGGTAACGATTGACGAGGCTATGAGTGATGGTGAGGTAATGATCAACAAGGCCATGAGTGATGGTGAGGTGACGATCAAGGAGACCATGAGTGATGATGAGATAACGATCGATGAGACCTTGAGTGATGGTGAGGTAATGATCAACGAGGCCATGAGTGATGGTGTGGTAACAATCAACGAGGCCATGAGTGATAATGAGGTAATGACTGACAATGCCATGAGTGATGATGAGGTAACAATCAATGAAGCCATGAGTGATGGTAAGGTAACAATCAATGAGGCCATGAGTGATGGTGAGGTAATGATTGACAAGGCTATGAGTGATGGTGAGGTAATGATCAACAAGGCCATGAGTGATGGTGAGGTGATGATCAAGGAGGCCATGATTGATGGTGAGGTAACGATTGACGAGGCTATGAGTGATGGTGAGGTAATGATCAACAAGGCCATGAGTGATGGTGAGGTGACGATCAAGGAGACCATGAGTGATGGTGAGGTAACGATCGATGAGACCATGAGTGATGGTGAGGTAACGATCAACGGGCCATGAGTGATGGTGAGGTAACAATCAACGAGGCCATGAGTGATGGTGAGGTAACGATTGACAACGCCATGAGTGATGGTGAGGTAACAATCAATGAGGCCATGAGTGATGGTGAGGTAACAATCAATGAGGCCATGAGTAATGGTGAGGTAACAATCAATGAGGCCATGAGTAATGGTGAGGTAACAGGTAACAATCAATGAGGCCATGAGTGATGGTGAGGTAACAATCAATGAGGCCATGAGTAATGGTGAGGTAACAATCAATGAGGCCATGAGTAATGGTGAGATAACAGGTAACAATCAATGAGGCCATGAGTAATGGTGAGGTAACAGGTAACAATCAATGAGGCCATGAGTAATGGTGAGGTAACAATCAATGAGGCCATGAGTAATGGTGAGGTAACAGGTAACAATCAATGAGGCCATGAGTGATGGTGAGGTAACAATCAATGAGGCCATGAGTAATGGTGAGGTAACAGGTAACAATCAATGAGGCCATGAGTGATGGTGAGGTAACAATCAATGAGGACATGAGTAATGGTGAGGTAACAGGTAACAATCAATGAGGTCATGAGTAATGGTGAGGTAACAATCAATGAGGCCATGAGTGATGGTGAGGTAACGATCAACGAGACCATGAGTGATTGTGAGATAATGATCGCCGAGACCATGAGTGATGGTAAGGTTATGATCAATGAGGCCACAAGTGATGGTGAAGTAACAATCAACAAGCCATGAGTGATAGTGAGGTAACGATCGACAAGGCCATGAGTGATAGTGAGGTAACGATCAACGAGACCATGAGTGATTGTGAGATAATGATCGCCGAGACCATGAGTGATGGTAAGGTTATGATCAATGAGGCCATGAGTGATGGTGAAGTAACAATCGACAAGCCATGAGTGATGGTGAGGTAACGATCGACAAGGCCATGAGTGATAGTGAGGTAACGATCGACGCTGCCATGAGTGACGGTGCGGTAACAATCCACGAGGCCATGAGTAATTGTGAGGTAACAATCAATGAGGCCATGAGTGATGGTGAGCTAATGATTGACGAGGCCATGAGTGATAATGAGCTAATGATCGACGAGGCCATGAGTGATGGTGAGGTAACAATCAACGAGGCCATGAGTAATGGTGAGGTAACGATCTACGAGGCCATGAGTGATGGTGAGCTAATGATTGACGAGGCCATGAGTGATGGTGAGGTAACAATCAACAAGGCCATGAGTAATGGTGAGCTAATGATTGACGAGGCCATGAGTGATGATGAACTAATGATCGACGAGGCCATGAGTGATGGTGAGGTAACAATCAACGAGTCCATGAGTAATGGTGAGGTAACGATCTACGAGGCCATGAGTGATGGTGAGCTAATGATTGACGAGGCCATGAGTGATGGTGAGGTAACAATCAACAAGGCCATGAGTAATTGTGAGGTAACAATGAACGAGGCCATGAGTAATGGTGAGGTAACAATCAACGAGGCTATGAGTAATTGTGAGGTAACAATCAATGAGGCCATGAGTGATGGTGAGCTAATGATTGACGAGGCCATGAGTAATGATGAGCTTATGATTGATGAGGCCATGAGTGATGGTGAGGTAACAATCAACAAGGCCATGAGTAATGGTGAGGTAACAATCAACAAGGCCATGAGTAATGGTGAGGTAACAATCAACAAGGCCATGAGTAATGGTCAGCTAATGATTGACGAGGCCATGAGTGATGGTGAGGTAACAATCAACAAGGCCATGAGTAATGGTGAGGTAACAATCAACGAGGCCATGAGTAATGGTGAGGTAACAGGTAACAATCAATGAGGCCATGAGTAATGGTGAGGTAACAGGTAACAATCAACGAGGCCATGAGTAATGGTGAGGTAACAATCAATGAGGCCATGAGTAATGGTGAGGTAACAAACAACAAGGTCATTAGTGATAGTGAGGTAACAATCGACGCGGCCATGAGTGAGCTATTTGCAAGTTTGGTATTTTACAGAAACAAACAGTTTGTATTTTCATTTTATAATTAAAACCAGTGAAATAATATCAATTGTAAACAGTGAACTTATCAAAAATAATCCACTTAAAAATCTCCATAATTTATAAAAAAAATCATGAAAAAATCACTGTCAATTAGAGGGTTGAGATATGACACATCAGAAATACTGTAAATAGTATTTAAAATTATGTCCATTCAAAGATCCTGCCTAGTATGAGAGTACTTCAAGCACAGGTATGGTTAACAGTGACCTGAATATATATATTGTTTCTCTCATAACAATGACAGCAGGTAAAGCATTCCGCAACAATATGGATAATTGCAGACGGATAAAAAGAATATTTCAGGAAAATATAGCTAATGAGTTAAATTTACTCAAATTATACAGCATGAGTTATACATTTCATATACTACCCTACCATACCTTTCTATTTAAAATAAATAATACAAGTTTTAGCCTCAATTACATACAAGAAATCGAATTGTCTACGAAAGTTGCTTACTGTGCACATGGGCCATCAGTTGGTTAGTGAATTAATACAT